>CM075764.1:5840000-6262500 GCA_037974665.1 Ehretia macrophylla | reverse complement strand
GATCTCTCCATTCTGGATTATACGTGTTCGAAAAGGGATCATACTTCCTTTGTGGTTGTCCAGGAAAACCACCTACTGCATTCACTTGTTCAACAGGCTCATCTTGAAGAGTTGGGCACATGTCGGTTGGGTGCCCCACTACTGAACAAATCCCACAAGCCTTCGCCATTTGCATATTACCTACAGCCATCTGACATACAAGAGAAGTTAGACTCGCAATCTGTTCTTCAAGGGAAGAAATATTTACC
Source organism: Ehretia macrophylla (assembly GCA_037974665.1). NCBI lineage: Eukaryota > Viridiplantae > Streptophyta > Magnoliopsida > Boraginales > Ehretiaceae > Ehretia > Ehretia macrophylla. The sequence goes on along the minus strand of CM075764.1, from coordinate 6,262,252 downwards.
TCATTAACACGCTTAGACGGAGAGTCCAGCCTAGTGCCAAATTGTTGAGAATTGGCCGCCATATTTGCAATCAAATTCTTCGCGGCTTCTGGAGTTTTATCCACCAAAGCTCCTCCACTCGCGGCATCAATCATGCTCCTATCAGTGGGTAGAAGGCCCTCATAGAAATACTGGATAAGTAGCTGCTCACTAATCTGATGATAGGGGCAGCTTGCACATAGTCTTTTGAAACGTTCCCAATATTCGTGCAGGGACTCCCCACTATGCTGTCTTATACCACAAATTTCTTTACGAATGTTTGCTGCCCTTGAAGCTGGGAAATATTTCTCCAAAAACAACCTCTTCATCTCGTTCCATGTGGTAATACTTCCGGAGGGTAGATAGTAGAGCCAATCCTTAACCGAATCCTTCAAAGAAAACGGAAAGGCCCTTAATTTAATCTGCTCGTCAGTCACCCCCGCGGGTTTCATACTCGTGCATACCACATGAAGCTCCATTAGATGCTTATGAGGATCTTCACCTGTAAGGCCATGAAAAGTGGGCAAAAGATGTATTAGGCCAGACTTTAATTCAAAAGTAACATTAGCATCTATAGTAGGAAACGTTATGCATAAAGGTTGTTGATCTAAATTAGGGGCAGCAAGCTCCTTCAAAGTTTGATTTCCAGCCATGACTTCCTCCTCTTTTGAATCAGAATCGCTAGCAAATAAGGAATCAACAACTAAATCGTTCGCTTCAGAATTCCTTCGAGCTTCCTTTCTTAACCTGCGTGCAGTTTTTTCTATTTCTGGATCATACTGCAAATCACCTTGATTAGTAGATCGAGTGACAATCATAAAATCAAGAAAGCGCTAATAAACCACGAGAATTAAAACAGGAAAAAAGAAATCTAAAGTAATAAGAAAAATTAAAACTTTACGTAAAAACACAAAAAATGCCTAAAAATCCTAGTAAACGATGGAATTTGGGCTCGAGAGGGTGGGGCTCGTAAGTCTCAAAGACTACGAGTCTTGCTTAAAACGTCGTTTTCCTTCAAAAAAGTAAATTTTTGAGACCTAATTCTATCAAAAATTTGAAAACTGCTGAAACTGTAACAAAAAAAAAAAGTTTTTTTTTTTTTTATTTTTTATACAGATTTTAATAACGAAATAAAAATAAAATAAAAAACACAAAAATAAACTAGACAACGTCCCCGGCAACGGCGCCAAAATTTGGTGTGCTGTCGCAGGCAACCAAAAATAAAACCTGTACTTCGAAAAATATATGTAGTAGTGTGAGTAAGGATCGTTCCCACAGAGAGTCTCTAGCCTAATTTGTGTTATGTAAACAAGGTTGGGGGGGGGGGGTTTGAGTATATAAAGGAAACTTAAGAAAAATTACTGAATTTAAAAATATTGAATTTAATTAAGAAGACAAACCTTGGTCTAAGTCAACATCCACCATCGGAATCTTGTAACTGATCATTGATGCAAGTATATATCAATTCAAACTTTAAATATTCACCGTTGGAATTATTTTCCTATCTCTCCTTAGTCGTAGTTAATTAGAATACACGCGACCTAATTAACCCTAACCACTAAACAACCTCAGACACGCGCTAAAGGTTTAATCTAGTAGTAGCCTTAAGAATTAGAGAGATCGATGAAGCTAAACAACACAAACACACGCGGTTGCATTTAATTTAGTTGAACGTTCTTCCTAAAATCTAATAATCTCTGACGCAGCAAATTATTAAATCTTAGTTGCTTCGCAAATTAGAGGGATCAAACAATTACGGATTTGATATCTAACTTAGCAATAGATTATAACGAATAATAAACTAGTTGGCCACCCTAGCAATTAAACGAAAGAATCATATAAAATAAAACAGAAGAACATTCAATACTTAAAGCATAAATTGAACAGTAAAAACTAATTAGATCTCACAGTTCTTATGATTCCGAGGCTTCAATTTCCTTCAACCAAGAATAAAAGTTTAGCCACGCAGAGCCATGAAGAAATCTTGAAGGAGAAAAAGGAGAGAAAAAGAGGTCGTCCAAATCTTATGATTTCTCCCTCCTTTTTATAGTTTGTGAAGCCTACTAGATCCCATAAGATAATGGAATCCTAATCTAAATAGAATAAGAAAATATTAAAGGTGAAGTAAACTCCTAATATGACTAGAAAAGCCTAAAACAACTAGAAAAAGTCCTAATACAATTAGGATAGCTGAAATAGTTGGAATTTTCGTGCACCACATCCTCCACCATCAACTAGAAGCTTCTAGATAAATAATATTCCAGAACACTAAACAGCACAGGTGCAGCAACTTCACGTCCAATTTCGGCTCTGATTCAGCCTTTATTTCTCAAAACTCAAAACATGAAAGTTGTAGATCTTATTCCTGGCTTTCCAAAACATCTTGAATCACCTCAATCGGAGTTCAGATGAGAGAGTTATGCCCAAAAAAACGTAACAGTGTCAGAGCTGTCCAGAATTGCGCGATTTAGCTTTGTTTTGCACTTAACTACTCCGTTCGCATCCTAAATCAAAATATAAAGATAATGAGTGTATTTAGGCATTAAATAGGTGTAAAATATTAAACTTTAATGGAGAGAAATATGACATTTTGCATTCTTATCAAGGCCCATAGCTTCCTCAGTGACTCCATTATACTTAACAATTCTGCAGACTTCTAGAAAATTCACGATGTGCTGATTAGGATCTTCAGTGGGCAGTCCATGGAACGAGATATTCTGAATCAACTGTAGCGTCACTGTCTTCAAGTCAAAATCATTCGCCTGAATCGCTGGCCTTCTAAACACAAGTTGAATTCCAGTGGGTGGCAAAGCATAATCTCGCAGTGTTCTATGTGGATTTTCTTGATTGACTGCTTGATTATTTCCTTCTTGTACTTGAATAATTGCAGCCATGATATCTTGAAGATGGTGGGTAGTAACTCTTCTCTCCTTTCTGTTCTTCCGACATGTTCATTCTATCTCAGGATTGAAAGGCAATAAATTGCTACCTCTTGACTTTCGCATGCACGAAAAGGAGTATGTTCTTGAAACACACGTAACGAAAATAAGATAACAACACAAAATTAAATAAAATCCAAAGTAAAATTAAAGCTATTTGGTATCGATATTAATAATTGACACAATCCCCGACAACGGCACCAAAAACTTGTTGTGTGATTTCTAACGCAAGTGCACGTATCGCAACAAGTAATAAAGTGATAAGTAAATATCGTTCCCACGAGGACTGTGATTATTAAGTACCGAAATTGGTGTAACTCTAACTTTATTTGGATAATCACGAATTGAGAGTTTGTAACTAACGACTAAAGAAATTATAGAACTTATAAAAATAGCAACTAAAACAATTATGAAATTAACAAAAGATGGTAATTCAATAATTAAGAGGCTCTAGGGATTCCGATTTCACCAAGATTATTCCTACTTGAAACTATTAATCTAAATCAATTGACGCCTATTCCTTACGTTGCCAGCAATTTCACTAAGGTAGATATTAATCTTTCTTAGGTATCAATAACCTATCCCAATAAGCAAGCTCACTACATCTTTGTGATAACTGTGAACTTATGAAAAGCATTAAGCCCTAGAAATTCAAGTGTTGCATTAGATCGCATAACTATCTCTAGCTTATGATGATTTAATAGTATTTCACATGTGGTCTAATTTAGTTATCATTTCTCAGTCTCAAACCAAATCACGAATCATGCAATTGTTGATCAGGCAATCACAAGCATTAAACTTAGCATGAAATACTCAACGCATATATAGAATAGTTCATCAATGAATTAAAATCAAAGGCTTCAAGTATTCATAATCCGGCTACATCGTAGCCCTAGAAAAATAATCTAGAACATCATAATTAAATTAAATAAAATCCCAAGTTTAATGTAATTCATGATGAAAGAGATAGAGAAAACTAGGATTTGAGAAGAATCATGGTAGAAGTCCGTCTCCAGATTGTTCTCGGTCTTCAACTCGCGAATCCTTCGCTTTCTCTCTTGTTGGGAAAATGCCTTTTGCTCCTCAAAAATCAGCCGCCAGAAAAAGCCCTCCCCATTCTCACGTTTATTTTACTGTTTATAACCTAGGGTTTCTTCTTTCGCGCATTTTTACAAAATTGCCTTTAAATTTCCTGCGATATTGCGCAGCTGCGCTATGACTGCGCTACTTTTGAGTTTTCTTCAATTTATCCACAAGTTGCATGAAAGCTAAGAGCTAATGCGCTATGACTGCGCTACTTCTGATTTTTCTTCAATTTATCTACAAGTTGCATGAAAGCTAATCTTTTGTCATTTCTCTTCAATCTTTGTCTCAAAACTTAGACTTTCTCATGGAAATTACCTACGTCGCAAATCAAGCACAAAACCAATCAAATTATTCATAAATTACTTAAGAACTAACAAAATTTAAGTGAAAATGTGTTGAAATAATATATCAATAATACACTCAACAGAGATGGTCTAATAATTTTTTTTTTGGCTAAGTCAATAAGAAGTTTCATTCAACATCAAAAACTGTGGAGTACACGTTACAAAATATGCCTACACAAAAAGGATCTATTTGAGTGTAGCGCTAATCTTCCAATATGTACAAAGGGTACAATTACATGAATTGTCCAAAAATTTGCTACCTGAAAGTATTTTCAATCGAACCGGCTTTTCAATCATAGCAACAAGTTGGTCTTCTGTTGAAGCTCCATTGCCAAATAGTCTACAATTGTGTTCTTTCCAGAGATGGATGATGCAAGCAGGAAAGACGATTTTAAAAGTGGCTATTTTAATAGTCTTTTTTTTGCAACTCTCAATGATGTAGTGAAGAGTTTGATCCCAGCGAATACTTCCAACTATGGTCATTGCAAATTTAACACACCTTCACCAGACGCTTCTATTAAATGTACATTCAAAAAAGATGTGAGATGGTCTAATAATTTTTTAGATCCCTTTTCCAAATTTTGGTCCATACACAAATATTCCATAAATTTTTGCATGCATGTGTGACATCGTATGAAAACAATAATAAATATCACGGACTCTTTTACCTATTTAAAATTTTAAATAAGATAATAATTTAATAAAGATAACGGTAAATTGCCTGACGGAAACTCTCGTGATTGGGTGCAAATCTAGTGGCCAAGTTCACCCTTTTTAAATAAGACTACATCTAATCAAAATTTGTACCTCAGCTTCTTCTTTTTGGATTAAGCCCACACGGTTTTGGTACACAAAACTTTACTCGGTTGATATTATTTACTTTAGAAAAGAATACATCCCATCAGTGTGAAAGGAACACGGTTTTGGTACCCAAAAATTTACTCGGTTGATATTTTTTAATTTACTTTAGAAAATAATACATCCCATCAGTGTGAAAGGAAGAAAGCTTATGCTAAAGACAAGATTTGACATCACATTTTCGGTTGGATGCGTGAAAGTGCGTATCATGCATTCTAGGGAAAAACTCATAGTTTGGAAGCAAAGGAACAATCAAACACTCTGCCAAGACGTAAGAAAGTTGTCCCTACATAGCAGCGATGTGAACTAGTGGCTAATTTTCTATTACATTATTGTAATCGTGAATTTCTGTAGAAAACAAGTAGAAAAGCCTTTCTAGGTATAATTAACAAGAAAATTCTGGCACTCTCATAATAATAAGTTAGCCAGTTATAAAAAAATCTGGTCTTAGCTGTTTGGGATCCCGGATCAGTGTATATATACGATTAGGTTCAGTTAAACATGGAGATGAAAAATATTATAGCATGATTAGGCAACAATAAAAATATTTGGCGTTTCTTCGAATTATGTTTTATATTTTCAAAAACAAAATAGTTGAACTCTTAAATGAATTACTGGAAGAAAAAAAAAATTAATGAAACATCACGGCCAACAGTGATTATAGAGCTTTGGATTAGTAAACAACATGGTTATTTTTGTTGTTATAATTTCTATCTTTTTGTTTAGATTTCTTGCTACTCTTCTTTTCTTTTATGATTTTGGTATCATGAAATGATTCCGATTTTCCTGGTAAAACCAAGTAGCTGAGGAAGTATCAATAACTATTTGGCAGAGTACTCATTTATGGCTGTAAAGACGGCCATTTTTTTTTTTTTTTTTTTTTCTGTAGTGAAAGGGGGACTTTCCTCCGGAATTTTATTAATTACCCAAAAAGATAATACAAAAGTGGAGGGGGGACATAGAGCTTACTTACCTACCCTATCGTCCAATCTAAACTAAAAGAAGACACAAACCTTCTTTCATTACAAGAGCCCTATAAATACTATTCCCCCAAAAAATGAAATATTACCAATAATGCATTTAAAATCTAAAATAAGGAAGATTTGCTTTATCTAACCTTATCATTCCTATGAGCTTTTGTTGATCTTACAGGGATTCAATGATAGTGAGGCCCTTTGCGGTCACTCTCAAATTTGTCAAAAAATCAACTGGTTGATTCCCTTCTCTAAAAATGTGAGAAATGACAGCTAAATAATCCTTGATTAATTCTTTTGCAAGACTAACCTCATAACAGGTATTCCATGATCCTCTTTCATTTTTCTTTAAAAAATTGACAACCCCCAATGCATCCATTTCAATCCAAATGTTTTGAATATTTCTTTCTTTGCAGAGTTGGAGACCTCGGATGAGAGTAAGGATTTCAGTTTTTAAAGACGGCTAGTTTTCTAATTATAAACTGACGTTATATATGTATTTGAATAGAAATTTATTTTTTCTCATAATATTATCTAAACTATGTTCATGAATAAGTGGAGCTAAGTTTTCCATCTGAAGTCATTTACTGAACGACTCATATTTTTCCGGGTAAAATTGGTTAATTTTCTTTGGGTATTCTCAATAGGAGCTTTAAATTGTAATGATTATCACTTTTTACCAAAAATAGAGACTCTTGAGAAAAAAAAAAAAAAAAAGCAACACCAATGGACATTTTAGAGACTCAAATCCAAAGTTTTGGTTCAACATTAACACATTTTAACGAAAATAAATACTAGTCTCAATTTTCTTCAATAAATTTGTTGAAAAAAATAGAGACTCAAGAAAAAGACAAAAAAAATTAGAGACCACATGGGTCACTTCAACAAATCAGATCTAACATCTGATTGACAACTTTAACCAAAAAAACAAAAAGTTGACAACTTGAAAAAAAATGGAATTTGACTGAATAAAAAAATGGAAGGGACGGGTTCCACCATGAGTCCTTAAATTTAGAGCTCTCATTGGGGATGATTTTTTTTTAGAAATTCTAAAAAATACATGAGTCTCTAAATGAGACTCTAAAATATAGCAAGGCTCTAAAGCCCCTCAAAATAGAGTCTCTATTGTAGATAACCTTAGTAAGATATACGCAAGAAAAATTTACCATTGTAAGAGTAATTTTACGATATGCAAGGAAAGTGAAACATCACGTTTAGGGTACAAATTACCTTTCCGAGTGCATGTCATTCTCAAACTTATTATATGTACCTCTAGTGGTCTGTCTTCGTCCATATTCCCAACTTCTCTAATTGAGCAAAGCTCAACAACTTGTGAATTTTGTTATACAACTTCAGCAAAGTTAAGTAATATTTTATGTCACGTTTTTATATTATTATTCTTTTTTTGTGTGGTAATTAATTCACATATTAAATATGAAATTTCTTGTGTATATAACAATAATTCTATCAATTATATAGGAAAGTGCATGGAGACAAGGTCTGACCTTAGGTGACTTGGAAACATTTAGTTAATGAACCTGAAACCCTATTGAAGATCTTTTCTCAGTGAAATCCACAGATTTAGACTTCAGCAAAGAACATGGCAATTTGCTTTCCTTACCCCATATGCATCCAAATTTTGCCTAATCTGCGCTCATGTTGCCAGCTAAAATACCTAGCACACACATGGGTGCTGGGAGTCTCTATATTGTTAAATATTAATATTTTATACCACAATATCATATAGTTACCTCCCTCTCTGCTTCTATAAAAAGGCAAGCTCTTGGTACAAATGTTGTCATCACAAACACTGCAATTACATTCTTAACGAATTTTTAGGGTTTGAGAGATGGCTTCTAAGAGCACTACTTCAATTGCTCTCTTCCTTGCTCTAAACCTTCTCTTCTTTTCCCTTGCAAGTGCATGCGGCACTTGCCCAACTCCTACCCCAAAACCAAAACCGAAGCCAAAGCCAAGTCCCAGCCCTTCCAAGGCCACTTGCCCAAGAGATGCACTGAAATTGGGTGTATGTGCCAATGTCCTTAATTTGGTTAATGTTGTCGTTGGTAGCCCACCAACACTACCTTGCTGCAGTCTCCTACAAGGTCTTGTAGATCTCGAGGCTGCTGTTTGCCTTTGCCTTGCCATCAAAGCCAATATTTTGGGTATTAACCTTAACATTCCTCTTTCCCTTAGCTTACTTCTTAATGTCTGCGGGAAGAAGGTGCCATCTGGTTGGCAGTGTGCCTAAACAAGCTTTTTCTTCCCACAATATTCTGGTTTTTTACGTTCTTCAACAGATGATCTTCTACTTTCGCAGTAATCTGGTCAGCGGGGAACATTTTGCTCCTCTTGAAAATTATTGTGTGATTTAAATAAATTTGGAATAAGTTTTCTTTCTGTAAGATGTTGATTAGAAATTACTTTGTATTTGTTGTAACAATGTGAAAAATCAATGATCATCTATTGGTTTATATGAAGTGAAAAGCCAATATATTTTCCTTCTATATACTCGCGTAAAAAGAAACCACTTTCTGATAATTACATAGGTGATACAACAATATAAATCTGACATCCACAGCGCATGCAAGCGTTTAATCTTAATCAAATAGTTTTAATTCATCTGAGACATATGCCTCGATCTATAACTATATCGTAGAACCTTTGCACTCAGCTAGAGCTTGATGCCATCTGTATTTTTTGTTACCCAAATGATATATGCAGTAGCAGCTGTTAATCGACCTGAAAAAATATTTTCATAGTTAATGGAAATCTAAAAACCCTTGTAACGAGTGTATTATATATTTATATATGAGATGTACTTCTATGCTTCTTTTTACGGAAATAATTCTAATTACAAAAAACAAGGAATAATAAAAATAAAAATAAAACCGATTATTCTTAATCGGGGGAATTGAAAGCAACTTGTGCATAGCATTTTAGGCTCTGGTCCGGAGACCAAACAGCATTTTCAGATACATACCATGCTCAGCTACCTGCTCTTCACATAAGGACAAGGTTATTTCATAATATTATGATAGACTTTGGAACTATACTTGTCGTGCTAAATCTATTATTTGCGACAGAAGAAAATAAAATCAAACAAAAAAAAGGGGAAAAAGACAAAGTTTGTGGTGGCATTTCAAAGATCATGTTGGTTGTTAAATGCTATCACGGGCCTTAAGCTTTTGAAGAAAGTTAATGGCAATTTTTAGAAACTATGCTGCCCGTGACTCGGAATATGGCTGTGTTAGATTATTTTTATTTTTATTTTATTTTAAGGAAAACATAAGATCATACAACACATATTAAGGAGTTTATTAATTAGTAAAAATTGATTTCGTAACTTCTCGTATATAAAGCAAATAACTTACCAGTGGAGCAAAGCGTTAGTTGCGCTGTGTGTTAGATTTTCACATCAATGAAAATGCTTCCAAACCGTTAATTTTGCTAACATGCATGCCATTTCAATGCATTGTCTTGTATTGTTTGTCCACAAGAATCTTTTGACACATGATTTGGACTTTTGATGCCACAACCGAAAAGAAGGACCAAACTAATAAGAAAAAGATAAAAATAATAGTTCCTTTTTACATTTCATTTTCAGAAATAAAGCTATTCGAAAGGCTTTATTAAGAGTAATTCTATTCAAAACTCTTTTACCAAAAGGTTTTCTTTTTTAGAAATAACTTCTACAAACACATCTCTTAATTACGATAGAAAATGTGATAGTACCATCTCAAAAGGGAGATCAACTTTCATTCTAAGTGTTTTCACATTTTGATATTTCAAATTCAGTCATAAATTGCAAGATCACTTCGTTCACATCTTTATGAAATCGATAACCTTTTATATTTTTTAACAAGAAAAGTTATAACTATGCCAAACGAGCGAGATAATCTCTCTGTCACACTTTCGTTACTATATTCCTACTCAAGAAACTGATTCTTATTAATTGATTTCATCAGATGATCTAATTGCCAACTATCAGAACACTAGGCTCGTTTGCGATGACAGAAGAAAAGTTATGATATAGTTCTACATAATACGAGGCCTTTGAACAAAAGTTAAAATTGCCAAAGTAAATCAACTTGGTTTGAGAAACAGTGAGAGTTAAAAGCATCAAATAAGTTAAAGAAATCATCTGCATGACAAATCATAATACACATTAACCTAAGCATGACAATGGATTTTCACTGTGTTTTCCTTTCAATTCTTTCGTTTCATGCAAAACAAAATAGAAAATCACTAATTCAGCGATTAAGTACAGTTAACGTAGAGGAGGACGTACAAAACCAAGTGGAGGGGTCAATCCACAAGTTGCAATAACTTGAAGTGCAAGAGGAAGGAATATGTTAAGGTTAAGAAGTTTCAGCCTTATTGTAGTGCATAGACATATTGCTGCTTTTAACTCAAGCAACCTTGTACAAATGGGCAGGCATATATTCTCCACGGGATTGCCCATCCCAAAATGCACCATAAATTAACCTACTCCTACATGCATAAACATAGGAAGAGAGGTTCCTTCCTAAAGCTAATTGGTACTAAAAATAGGAAGAGTGGTTTAAAGTTTAACAATGTGGAATAAGTGTATTATTCTAACACTTTCCCTCACGTGTAACGTTATACAAGTGAATGAAAACATGTGGAAGATGGTGGCAGTGCAATGAACATGCAAAGTACGCACATGAAGAAAACCCATGGCTTTAGGTTCCTAAAGGATAGATCTAATCTATTCTCTTTTCGGGGTTTTGGGATTTTTCTTCAAAGGCTTAATTTATAGCAGAATTTAAGGAGCAAACGTGAACAATTTTGGTGAGACGGGAAAGACATTGAGCACCAGGTGGCACTTCAGACTTTCAAATTATGCAGGTGAACTAGAGATTTTTGCAGGGTTTTTAGTGCCTCACAAACTTCAAAACTCAATCCGTGACCGGTTGAAAGTATTTGAGAATGATTTTCTTGGTGTGTATTATTTAATGTGCTTGAGATTAAATCCGGGCATGTTGTTAAGGAATATATATATAGGTTATAGATATTAATGAAGTTAGATAGAGATTTAGGGTTTATGCAGTGCCAGCGCATTTCACGAAGAGATCATGTGAACCTTTGGTTTTCCTCATGAAAAATAGAACAAACAACTATTTTTTATCTTTTACAATTTAAGAATTACCTTTCTAAATCTCTATAACCAATACATATATATATACATATATATATATAATAAATAAATAAATAAGATCTTCAAGTGCAACAAACTGAAGTTGAGTTTTGTCTAATTTTGTTTTATATGGTCATAAGTAGCAGTCTCTTTGCAGCAGAATAATAGGCAATTGCAAAGGAAGGTTTTCTAAAACTAGACTTATCTTTGGAAATGTACTGACCACAGAAGATATAGCTTCCTCATGGCTCGGACAACCACGTGAAATGACCTAACTTCCTCCTTCTCCTCTCTCTCTCTCTCTCTCTCTCTCGAAAATCAAATTGACCAAAATAATTAAAGAACATGCTTACGAGTAAATCTCTCTCTTTTACCAGCTTTTATCTTTCAATTTTTATAGAAGAACTGCAACTCTTCATTTTCCAGACATATATTGAAAGAAATTGATGTTAGCAACTATCAGTCTTGAAACATCATTTGATCGTCAGAGACATTGATTATATTTGGAAGGTCTCATATAAGAGAAAAAGGTGATCGTTTTAATGACACAAAATGCCAGACCAGGTAGTAACGGCCGCGAACAAGACCGAGGAGACCATAGTATGTTATGCACCGACAATGATAACAACAAATGGTATATGGCAAGGTGATAATCCATTGGATTATTCATTGCCTCTCTTTATATTACAATTAACCTTGGTTGTTGTAATGACAAGAATTCTTGTTTTCATCCTGAAACCCTTTCGCCAGCCTCGTGTGATCTCTGAGATTCTGGTGAGTAGATTATTTTCCCTCCTTGTCATTATTCTTACTATGGTTTTATACGACTCAAGCATGTGATGCCACACTGATATTTCGATTCGAACAATATGAAAAAGATGCAGCCAAAATGGTTCTGATACAAATTAAAGTAGTTTACGCGAAATGAAGAGATGACTATAAATGATCAAATCCATCATATCAATTAACGATTCAAGATAATGTCCAAAATCCAGTTAGAAAAATGCAAGAACATATGATTAAGTTAATTAACTTTTCATAGATTCGTTTTTTAATACTATTACATGTTCAGGACTCACGAGACTTATAATTTTAGAAACTTGGAGTCTTCATTACAAGAAAAAGCTTGACATGACCACTACATTCACTAAAATGAATCTACAAAAAATAAAAATAAATAAAACGTATATATATAGCTGTGATTTAAGTGCGTATGTGTAACTAACTAGCTGAAATTGATGCATTAGAATTATTCCACTTTCTGATCTAAAGTTTTTCTTAGGCGAGTTGATGGATGTTTGTTGAATTATTATAGGGTGGTGTAATACTGGGTCCATCAGTTCTAGGAAGAAGTGGCAAGTTTGCTACCACAGTGTTCCCTTTAAGAAGTGTGATGGTGCTTGAGACGATGGCAAATGTTGGTCTTCTCTACTTTCTTTTCTTAGTAGGAGTAGAAATGGATCTTGCTGTAATTAGACGCACAGGGAAAAGGGCCATTGCAATTGCAGTAGCGGGAATGGTACTGCCTTTCCTTATTGGGGTTTCATTCTCCTTTATGCTTCATCAGAAAACACAGATAATGAAGCTGGGCACTTTCATACTTTTCCTTGGAGTTGCCCTCTCTGTTACTGCATTTCCTGTGCTTGCTCGAATACTCGCAGAGCTCAAACTTCTCAACACAGAAATAGGCAGAATCGCTATGTCTTCGGCTCTAGTTAATGATATGTGTGCTTGGATTCTATTAGCTTTCGCCATCGCCTTGGCCGAGAATGAAACCATGTCCTTGGCTTCCCTATGGGTGCTTCTATCAAGTGCAGCCTTTGTTGTTTTCTGTGTATTCGTGGTAAGGCCTCTAATCGGCTGGATGATTCAAAGGACCCCAGAAGGAGAATCCATTAGTGAGTTCTATATCTGCTTAATTCTCACAGGGGTTATGATATCTGGTTTTATAACAGATGCAATTGGAACACATTCTGTTTTTGGAGCATTTGTATTTGGCCTAGTGATCCCAAATGGACCCCTTGGTGTAACGCTTATAGAAAGACTGGAGGATTTCGTTTCGGGGCTTTTGCTCCCTTTATTCTTTGCAATTAGTGGCCTTAAAACAGACGTTAGAGCGATTGAAGGATTGGGGACATGGGCGATTCTAGCTCTTGTCATTGTTCTTGCTTGTGCTGGCAAAGTTGCGGGAACACTCCTTGTTTCTCTTTATTACAAAATGCCATTTTATGAAGGTCTTACTCTTGGCTTGCTCATGAACACCAAAGGCCTTGTTGAGATGATTATAATCAACGTTGGAAGGGACCAAAAGGTAATTTCACATCCTATCTCTATGTTCAATCCACTGAAATGAATCCTAATTTTAGGATGAGTGACGCTATTAATCAAGTTCATATGATGTCTTTTTCGGGTGCTATTGCTCATTCCTTAATGGTATCAATTAGTGAAACTAATTTTATCACACGTTGGCTATTCTGTGTGCAGGTTTTAGATGATAAGTCTTTTGCAATAATGGTAATTGTAGCTGTGGTTATGACTTCAATAATCACCCCAGTTGTTACTACAATTTATAAGCCAGCAAGAAAATTTACACCATACAAAAGAAGAACAATCCAAAGGATAAAACCTGATAGTGAATTTAGAGTATTAGTGTGCATCCATACCCCTAGAAATGTTCCGACCATCATCAACCTCTTAGAAGCTTCCTATCCGACCAAAAAGTCTCCAATTTGTGCTTATGTGCTCCATCTTGTTGAACTCACTGGCCGTGCGTCCGCCATGCTTATCGTCCACAACACAAGAAAATCAGGCAGGCCAGCCCTTAATAGGACTCAAGCTCAATCTGATCACATCATCAATGCGTTCGAAAACTTCGAGCAGCACGCGGGGTGCGTCTCAGTTCAACCACTCACTGCTATTTCTCCATACTCCACCATGCATGAAGACATTTGCAATGTGGCAGAAGACAAGCGTGTGGCCTTCATTATCATTCCTTTCCATAAACAACAAACAGTTGATGGTGGAATGGAAGCCACAAATCCAGCATTTCGCACCATCAACCAAAATGTATTAGCCAATGCACCCTGTTCAGTTGGCATCCTCGTTGATAGAGGCCTAAATGGATCAACAAGACTGGCTGCCAACCAAGTGTCTCATCATATTTCCGTTTTATTTTTTGGTGGACCAGATGATCGCGAAGCTTTAGCCTATGCGTGGCGAATGTGTGAACATCCAGGAATTAGCCTCACAGTTATGCGATTCCTCCCTGGAGAAGATTCCGCGGAATCATCAGGCTCTGCATCAAGACGCGAATTTACTGACCCTAATGAATTAACAGTAGTAACCGATGCAGATAGAGAAAAGCAGCTAGACGAGGACTATTTAAATGAGTTCAGGTCAAGAACCGCAAACAATGATTCAATTGTTTTTACAGAGAAAGTGGTGAACAATGGAGAAGAAACAGTGGCAGCAATAAGATCAATAGATAGCATACATGATTTGCTCATAGTGGGTAGAGGGCAAGGTATGATATCACCGTTAACAGTAGGGCTTACTGATTGGAGTGAGTGCCCTGAGTTGGGTGCAATCGGGGATCTTTTGGCATCATCAGATTTTACAGCAACGTTTTCAGTGCTAGTTGTGCAACAATATATAAGGATGGGGACGCAAGATGGCCTTGTTACACCAGATAGCCCCAACAAACAACATGAGCATTTCAACTTCGGTCAAATGAATCGACGGCCATCACCAATGGATGCTATGTTTCGTCCGCAACCCTGAGCACAAGGAGATAGGGGCGCACGTTAATGTGTTTCTCCTTTTTTTTTTTTTTTTTTTCTTTCTTGAGTTAGAGAGGTGTCTGTTTTCATTTTATTTTTTTATTTTTTTGTTAATTTTGTAAAAAAGAAATACTGTATTTAGAATTTTCTAAATATTGTTATTTTAAATCTTCACCTCTTAGATGATCTGATCATAATTATAACAGTGAAATTGACTACATTAATTTTATATTATTTCTCTCCCTATTTTTATCATTCAATTATCACCTTTTAGTTATTTTAATATTAGACGTCACCCTATTTTAGCACCGAATTTTCACAACTTAGTTGGCATACCTAGTTGTTATGTCAACTATATAAACTTATTTTATTTCTCTCCCTTCATTTATTAATTTTATATTGTTTCTCTATTCTTTTATTAAATTTTCTCTCTCCTCATTTTTCCTTTTTTGTCCCCCTTAATTAATATTTCCAATCTTCTCTTTCTTTCCCTTTTGTTTAATTCTACTATACGTTCATTTTTTTATTTCTACCATTCACTACATATCTTTTAGAATTTTTTCTTCTTCTATACAAATTCATAGTTGCGAAATCTTTTTTTTTTCTTTTTTTCTTTGCTACAATAAAAATACACTGTAACACAATTATAACTTTATAATACGCATGGAATATATTTGATCACTCGTGGTGGATTCAATCCTCATCATAAAAAATAAAAATAAAGAAAGAAAGAAAGTAAACCTTCATAACACACATAAGAAGTTATTGAATAAAGTATAATTTCTCTTCTCTTGTTTTTCTGATCTAAAATATCAAGTTGTTGGCTAAGCAATATTCTTTGATTGTCTGTATGTTGTCGCCTTGAAGAATTGATATGATATAGCTATTTTTCTTACATGAAATATAAATTATACTTCTTTAAATAATTGATGATTATTCTTTATATATTGTCTTTCTGCTTCCTAATAACGCTAATATTGCCCTCTAATCTTTTCACCATCAATGAATACTTTTATGTCAGGTGTATATGCTATGAATAATCCTTCTTATTGCTTTTGTCAGAGCCCCTGTGCTTATATTGATAAAAAAATTTTCAATTGTATTGTAAAATATTTCATAATATTCAAGTGCAAAATTGAGAAATTTTATTTATTTTGCCAAGACATAAGCATGTTGCATTCCTTTTTTATTCTCCTCACTTGCCTTGGTGTCCATTTCTAATCTTCAAATTTATTTCATTTTCTGAACAATTTCTTCCATTTTTTACAATTATCAGTTCATCAAGAAGAAAGATAAAATTCTGAAAAAATATGCAATAAATGATAGAAAGAGAAAAGTGAACGTCTAATAGGGTTAAACAAAAGAGAAAGAAAGAGAAGATAGGACCTTAATTAAGGGAGAGAAAAAAAAGGAAAAAAAAGAGAGAAAAATTAGTAAAAGAAGAGAGAGAACTAATATAACATTAATTGAGAAATAAATAACTTTATCTAGTTGGCATGCCAACTAAGCATGCCAAGTATGAGGTGATATAGGGTGATAAAAAAAAAGGTGAAGTCTAGCATTATACTCTAAGTAATAATACAAACCTACAATTTGTATGAAAAATGATTCTCTCCTTTACAAGATGAGGTAAATTAAGAACCATAAAATTTGATCCTTTACATTTCGTTCATAATTTATTTTAAACACATTGAGATAATTTTGAAACAACTAGAGGAGATTTTAATAATCAAATCTGATAGCCCATAAAACAATCATCTCAAATCTAATAACTCATAATTCAATCATCTTGAAAATGAGAAAATCAAAAGAGATGATCATTTCCTCAACTTGTACATACTTCTCTTACTCGTAAGCATATTTAATCATTTTGACATTTATGAATTTTACTTTCTCTTTATCAGAAGAAAAAACTCGATGTAAATTTCCACATCCGAGAATGAAACTCATGATGTTTGTCCTGGAAAATAACCGTCTCAACCTATTGGCCAGGCTCTAGCTCATTCTAAAAGAACTTCATGGAACTATATTTTATATTCATACCACTCATGCCAATACATGTACAAGTATAACTTGTAGGTACAAAAGTTTAAAAATATAAAAACAACAGATAATGTGCAAATCCATGAGATAAAGTTGATCTGATAAGATAATCAAACTCCAGAGTTTGTTATGTCTTGATATGTCCCCGCAAGATGGTGGTACCATCAGCAATACCAATCTTGTTTCGAATTGCAAGGAACTGGGACTTGGCAAGACGTTTGGTAAGCACATCAGCAAGCTGCTTGGACATATGAACATGAACAACCTTGAGAGATCCAGACAAGACTTTTTCACGAACAAAATGGTAGTCAAGAGCAATGTGTTTCATCCTAGAGTGAAACACCAGATTGGCACATAAGAAGGTAGCCCCTAGATTATCACAAAAAATTGTTGGTGAATGAGTTGCAGAAATTCCAAGCTCACTTAGCAAATTAGTGACCCATGTAAGCTTGGCAGTAGTTGAAGCAACTGCTCTATATTCAGCTTCAGTCGAAGACCTTGCCACAGTACGATGTTTTCTTGAACACTAGGAAATTAGATTACCACCAAGGAAAAGCACAAAAGTTGTAGTGGAAGTGTAATCATCCTTATCACCCGCCCAATCAGCATCCGCAAAAGCAGTAAGAGTTAATGGCTGATTGCTTTTGAGATATAGGCCAAGATGAATAGTAGATTTCAGATATCTCAATAATCGTTTGGCAGCTGTCCAATGAGTATGGCGTGGAGCATGCATAAATTGTGTCATTCATAGCAAAGGCCACATCTGGCCAAGTCAGCAACAGATACTGAAGTCATTCAACCAAACTGCAATACGCAGTACCATCAACAAGATCAGAACAGTCATTCAAAACCAGCCGACCAGTGGAGAACATAGGTGTGGATGACCCTTTAATCCCTGCAAAATTATGTTTCTCCAAAAGATCCCTGATATATTTATGTTGCGAAAGAAACAATCCACTAGGTGTATGAACTGCCTCAACACCCAAAAAATAGCTAAGAGAGGTAGGATCCTTGACCGAAAACCGTTGAGACAATGCGACCAAAAACTTAGAAATGAAAGATGGACAGTTGCCAATGACTAATAAATCATCAACATACACTAGAAAGAAACAGTTATAGCATGACGACGAAAGATAAATAGAGAAGCATCAGATTTAGAATTTTGAAAGCCGAATGGAAGAAGAAAAGTTTTAAGTTCAGTGTACCAGGCACGGGGAGCCTATTTTAACCCATAAATAGCTTTCCTAAGGCGACAAACATGCTTGGGAAAACAAGAATCAACATACCCCGAGGGTTGAGACATATAGACTTTCTCAGTTAAATGACCATGAAGAAATGCGTTATTGACATCTAACTGAGTAATTGACCAGTGATGACTCAACGCAATTGAAAGAATGACCCGTATGGTGGTAGGTTTGACGACTGGACTAAAGGTCTCGTGATAATCTACCCCAGCCCGTTGATTGAACCCTTTCGCCACAAGACGAGCTTTATAGCGCGAAATTGACCTATCAGGATTTCTTTTTATACGGAAAACCCACTTACATCCTATGACGTTATACGATGCAGGATGAGGAACTAGGCCCCATGTGTGATTTCAAGTGACTGCAGAAAATTCATCAGAGATAGCGGCTTTCCATTCAGGCAGCTTAAGAGCCGCAGAAACAGAAGATGGCTCACAAAGAATTGGTAGGGGATATTTCTGAACACTATAGTTTTGAACAAAATCAGGAAAAGTCTTAGGTTTAAAAACTTGATTTTTTGACCTCGTAACAGTTCCAGTAGGAGTAGAAGCATTTAACAAATCAGAAATAGGACTACGTGACCCAGAAAAATCGGATGAAGAAGAAGTTGTAATGGGTGAAGAACCATACCTTGGGGACAAAGCCCGCTCTGTCGGCAGTAGAGGAAGTGCAACGGAGGAGCCATGACCCAACGGCAGTGTAGAACATGAAGAGAACTCTGTAACAGGAGGCGGAGAGAGAATGGACGCAGGAATTGAAGGACCAGATGCAGGAGGTGAAGACGCCGAGGGGAGAGACGATGGTGGGATAATGGGAGAGGGAGATGGTACAGTGGGCACCAGCGAAGCCGACAAGCGTGTATGGGCAGGTAGGATAGGTGAAGACTTGTGTGTTTGTGCAGTAAGTATAATAAAATGTGGTGGTTGAGTAGTTGCAAGAGAAGTGGAACACATAGACCACGTGGAAACCATTGAGTCCAGGTTGGATATACCAGTTGATGGAAAAAATTGATCCTCAACAAATCTGACATGACGTGAAATGTATAGCCGATGAGTAGTGGGGTCAAGACACTTGTAGGCATGATGAACATTATAATACCCAACAAATATGCAAGGCTTGGACCATTGATGCAATTTATGAGACGCATACAGACGAAGCCACGGGTAACACACACACCTAAACACACGTAATGACTCATAAGCCGGAGATTTTTGAAAAAGCACATCAAAATGAGATTTGTCATGAAGAACAGGCGTAGGCATTCTATTTATTAAGTACACTGCAGTGAGAAAGGCATACGACCAGTAAGCCAGAGAAAGAGATGCAGTATACAAAAGCGTTAAGCCGATCTCAACAATGTGCCGATGACGGCGTTCAGCCGAGCCAACATGTTCCGGGGTATACGGTGGAGAAACAAGGTATTGTATACCTTGGCTTTCAAAGAAGGTTTTGAGTCCTTTATATTATGTCCCCCTATCAGAGCATAACGTGACTAAAGGCAAACTAAAAAAATTTTCCACCATAACTTTGAATTTTTGAAAAATAGAAAAAATATCAGATTTATACACCATGGGAAATAACCAAATGTATTTTGTAAAATGATCCACAAAAAGTACATAGTAGCGAAAGCCATAAACAGATGTGATGGGAGAAGGCCCCCACACATCCGTGTACATTAATTCCACCGGACGATGACTAGTTAAAGAAGAAACCTCAAACGGAAGTTTCTGACTCTTATTGCTGAGACACGAATGACAAGCAGAATTTGAAGACCTGCTAGAAGAAACTAACAAAAATTTATTGTGAATTAAGTGACAAAGCACACGAACAGATGGGTGGCCCAAACGTCGATGCCAATTTGACTCCAAAGTACGAACACTGAAATAAGCTTTATTGGTGAAAGGAGCAACTGCACTGTCCCCGGAGAACCGAGGCCACTCGTACACGTCATTCCTATTCCTGCCTTGGAGAAGGTGTGCCCCCGTGCTGAGATCCTTCACCACAAAGAAAAAATGAAATAATTCAATAGACGCATTATTTGATTGACAAAACTTGGCAATAGAGATAAGATTTTGACGCAATGATGGGACACACAAAACATTAGACAAATTAAAAAAGCAAGACTGAGAGGGAAGAATAGATGAACCAGTATGGGAAATGTTGAGGCCGAAACCATCATCGAGCAAGATATCATAAGGACCCTAATATTGTTGATGCAGAGACAAATTCCCCAAGTCTGGAGTAACATGGTGGGACACGCCTGAATCAAGAAGCCAAGTATTATTGTTGCCCTGGCACGTACCCATATTATTAGCCACAGGTTGCTGCATCAAGTGCTTCGCAGTAAAGCACTGTTTTGCCGAATGACTACGCTTGTCACAAAACTGACAGACAAGGTTGGATTTCGACCCATTATTCTTTTTCCACTTGCCATTAGTATTCTACTAATAGCCTTTGTTTTGTTGCACACCCATATTAGAAGGAACAGATCCCTGCTTGGATGACCTAGATGCCATCGTGTGAGTGCTATTCACGACCATAAGAGGGGGAGAAGCACGGGCATCCTCTCGTTTAAGCGTGACTTCATACTTCACCAACTTGTCATGAAGCTCTGCAAAGGACACAGAGGAGTCTCGATCCCGAAGAGCAGCAGCAATCTCCTTGAAGTCATTCCCCAATCCATTCAACGCAAAAATTGTGAGATCGTCGTCACTGATGGGTGCGCAAGCAAAGGCAAGCTCATCAGCAATGGCCCGAATAGTTTGCAAATAGTATGTTACAAACTGAGTACCACGAGTGATGTTGGTGAGCTTTTCCTTCAAATTCATGACCCTGGAGCGAGATTTATTTGCATACAATTTATGAAGCTTGTCCCAAGCATCCTTTGCCGTGAATGCCGAAGCACAAAGAGTTGCCACCTTTTTAGTGAGTGATGTGAGGATAGCATGAAACAAAACTTATCCTGCCGAACCCAAACCAGATGAGCAGGATTGATATCAGGTTTGCCGCTAGTAGTAATAGTGCTAGTCGGCTCGGTAATAGAACCATCAAGATAGTGTTGGAAGGATCGTGCACATAGATACGTTAGGAACACAACACTATTTTAGCGTAGTTCTGCATAGCCTACGTCCACAAAATATTATTCTTTATTATTCATAAAAACTACTACAATAATGACTCCGATATACCTACCTAGAGGTATATGTGCTTTAACTCTAATCTAATCTAATATGGTACACTCACCTTGTAGTGTGTGACAACTAAAATCAACCTAGGTAGCCCTATTTATAGATAATAATTGTTAATCCTTTTAGAAATATGATTCCTATACTCTATACTAAAACTTATTTAATAGAATCCTAATCAATAATAGAATCCTAACCAAGTTTAATTACTAACATCCCCTCTTAAACTTGATTTGACTTGCTAGCAACCACGAACCACCACGATGTGTTCCACTACCATCTTTTCCAATGGTTTCTTCATTCGCCAACGACAATCTGGTCAAAGGAAGCATGCAACAGCGGTATCATCATCTGTTTCTCTTTCCAGCAAATCTAATTGTTTGCAGATCATGGTTTCAAGCTCCAATGGGTTGTCAAGCCACCAAAAACTATAGTTACTTCTTCATTAACGAAACGACTTCATATTTGGCCTCGTTTTGAGCAGCGGCATATTTCTCTTTGCCATTGCAATTCTTCCATTTTTTATTTTTTATTTTTTCCTTCTTTATATTTTTTTTGTCTTTTTTTGTTTTTTCCTTTTTTTCTTTTTTTGTTGATTTTTGATTTTTTTTGGTTGTGTTCTCTCTTAACTTGCAACTTTTTCTTCGCCGATCATCTCTGTCTCTTTCTTCAATAGTGGTGCTCATTGATTTTCTTCTAGACAATCGCAGTTGTCTGTCTTCTTCGGCGCACTTGGGGACACCATCTTCTTCATGGCGCAACAGCAAAGACGCGTAGCCATCCCTTCTCTGTTGGTCATGTTGTTATCTTCTGAACTTGGAGTTGCCATTGGAACTCCATTGCTCCGGCGCGGCATCAATCTGCTAAACACGTCACGGCAGCAATCTTCAACAACGAGCACTACACCATGTCTCGACGCAAGCTTCTTGGTTGCTTCAACGTCTTCTTCTTTGTATTCTTCTACTTCAGCAGCGGAATGCACGTCTCTTGGCGACGATAATAACCAACATATCTATATGCAGTCCTAGGCTCTGATACCACTTTGTTGGAAGGATCATACACATAAATACGTTAGGAACACAACACTATTTTTAGCGTAGTTCAGCATAGCTTACGTCCACAAAATATTATTCTTTATTATTCATAGAAAGTACTACAATAATGACTTCGATATACCTACCTAGAGGTCTATGTGCTCTAACTCTAATCTAATTTAATATGATACACTCACCTTGTGATGTGTGACAACTAAAATCAACCTAGATAACCCTATTTATAGATAAAAATTGCTAATCCTTTTAAGAATAGGATTCTTATACTCTATACTAAAACTTATTTAATAAATTCCTAATCAAGTTTAATTACTAACAGATAGCCCATCAGATTATACCCAACAAGCAGTGCATCGAACTGAGCCTTCCAGGCTGGAAAATTGTTTGGAGTGAGTTTTAAAGGCAACTGTGCCCCATCATTGATGGCAACGATGCCCTCGCTGGTTGGGGAAGAAACAACCCCAGCAACAGTGCTTGAAGTACTAGAGTCAGTCATGTTGATGAACAAAGACTAAAAAAAAAAAAAAAAGGAATTCTCGCAAGAGACACTTTGGCTCTGTATACCATAAAAGAACTTCAGGGAACTATATTTTATATTCATACCACTCATGCCAATACATGTACAAGTATAACTTGTAGGTACAAAAGTTTAAAAATATAGAAACAACAAATAATGTGCAAATCCATGAGATAAAATTGATCTGATAAGATAATCAACCTCCAGAGTTTGTTATGTCTTGATACATTCCCCATTTCCGTATGTAGAGTTCCAAAGTTTAAGAATCTATAAAAATAAAACTAGAATTTAGCTATCTTGTATACTATATTTTCTTAGCCCCACTGCAATCATTAAGAGTTGTAATTAAATATATTGACTGTTGTCATTCTCTTACGCTAAATACTATTTAACCACGTTCATGTAAAGTTTTTAATACGTTTATATATACATTAGGCATGGATATCCTCTGTTACTCGTAAAAAGTCAAACGTTAAATTTAAGGGCATAACAACATTTCTTTCCAAAAAGGAATTCTAATCCTTTTAGGAAAATCACGTTGAAGAGGTTGCTTCTTTCAAGTATTGAAAATTCTCTCCTCTTTATTAGTAAATGAATTTTCCTTCAGTATATTACCTATTGTTGATCGAAGTTATATGCAGTTTCAAAAAAAAAAAAAAATTGAAGCTTTCGCAATATATTAGTGCTAAGGAACACCTCAAAGTAACGGATTCAAGTCACTGAAAATGTACTCAATTTCATATAAACGTTTTATTTTATTGATAATTAAGATCTTTTATTCCTCATACAATGATGAAGAATGATACATTAAATAAGAAAGAAGGCAATGAGCCTTTTTTCTAATAATAAATTATACTTGAGGACAAGAAAAATAATGACCAGGAAATAGAAAACTAGAAAATACATGAAAAGAAAGGATAAGCTCAAAGAGTCTAGTTGCAGTCATGCAAACTATAGTAATTTATGCGCATTGGAAGCCAGTGGGGGCTTTCTTGCCACAATAGTTAAGCAACAAGCTAAGTGAAACAGGAATGTTAAGGTTAATCCCCAAGACATTTGCTTTGATGGCAGTGCAAAGGCAAACAGCAGCTTCAAGATCAGCAAGACCCGCAATAAGACTGCAGCATGGGGTCTTTGGTGGGGTGCCAACAACAACGTTCACCAAGCCATTCAACAAGTTGGCACACACTCCCAATTTTAAAGTGTCCTTTGGGCATGTAGCCTTAGATGGGGGCTTGTTGTTGTTGCCATTGCTGTTACCGTTGCCATTGCCATTGCCTTTGCCGTTTCCCTTGCCGTTGGAACTTTTTGGTGGTGGTGGGCATGGGACATAAGTAGAACTCACCAAGGTGAAGAAAAGGAGGTTGAAGGTGAGTAGAAGGGCAGTTGAAGCAAGAGCCTTTGAAGCCATTTGAAAACTCTCAAAAATACCTAAAAGGCTTCGAAATGTAAAGGAATGTCTTAATGAGCAAATTGCTAGGTGATGAAAAATGATGAAGTGGGCTAAGGCTTTTATAGATGAAACTTGAAAGTAATAATTTTTTTTATTTATTTTTCTGTGAAGAACTTTTGAAAATATAAAGAGACCCATGTGGGCAGATTGGACTGAATATAAAAGACAAGCTGGCAATGCAACATGGAGGATAAGTCTTGAAAATTAGAATGGTTGGAGTTTTCTGTATTTCATTACTTGTCAAATTTTCCTTGGAAAAAGAAAGTCGTTCATTGATCCGATCAGTTATTCAAAGATTTATGCCTTCAAGTGGTATATATGCAGATATTTTCCTTTCGTTCACTAAGAACATGGTGATCAATTATGTGGTATAGAAATATACTAATAAAAATAATTGAATGCATGAGAGCTCTAGGAATTAAGATCCGTTGTTTTGTTTGGAAATTAGTAATCTACCGGCTCTTTGTTTTCTTGTGGAGTAATAAATAATAGACAACTATTGATGGTGACAAATATTGCTTGATTAGGGTTAATTTGCGCAAGATCCAAAACCTTCTCTTTGATCCAAAAGGAAATCTAAATGTTGTAGCTAGCATTTTAAGAGCTATTATTTATTTCCACTATAAGAAGTCAACTATTGATGGTGACTATGTTGTTTCAGTAACCCTTTATTTAGAGGCCTGTCAATTACCGTTGAAATCTTATATATAAGGGATTATTATTAAAAATATTTGTTGACCTCACATTTTATTTTGGCGCGTGAAATCACGCGTTAGGAGTGGGACTCACACCTATTTATGCATCGTGCAGATGATATGGTGTTAAAAAGTACATTTTAGTTGCACCTCAACATAATACCTATACTGTCACATATACATCTCCTATCTCAATTTTTTGGTAAATTCTTTGCATCATCTTATTCTCTCGCATATCATATCCTCACGGCTAAAACGAAAAAAAAAAATAAGTAGGATATTAGGGTCTTTCTATATGCTTGAACGTGAATATATCACAATCGTCCAACATCAAACTCCAAGGACTTAAAAGAATACCTACACCAAACACGCAATAGATTCATCTTTTATTTTATAATTTGACGATTCAGAACCAAAAGAGGCGATCTGCAAAGAATCTACATTATCAATTGACTATATATATATATATATATATATGGAGCTTCCAGACGTATAATATTTGCCATGCATGAAGAGAACAACTATTATTAGGGTTAAACTTAGGCACCAGATTATCTTCAATTGAAACAAACCCGTGATATACGGCCCCCAATCGTGCTAAATCATCCATCATTTCTGTAAGCGGTGCGTTAATTAATAGTAAAATATTAGCTACTAGTTCACAAGCGTTGAAAAATAAAATAAAAACTATTTCTTTTCTAGCTACAAGGACATAGTGGTGCCTAATTAAGTAGGATATTAGGGTCTCTGTGTGAATATATATGAGCTTGCAGACAAGATTATGTTCTAGTCACAATATCTTTACATTTCTTTACCTCATAAAAGAAATTACCATACGTGCCTCACATGGAAAAAGGAGAGGTGGGGAAGGAATATCTTGGAGGACCATTTTGCCGTCACCAAGTTATACAACTATGACTTAGCAAGCAGAATTCTCAAAATGACAAGAGATTTAGACATTTAGTCGCGTTGATTGAACTTGGTATCAGCAAGTTGCACGAACGCATTTCTACGAGTTTGAAAAATTATGATCAAATGAGCATGCCTTTTTTCTGCAAGAGACAACCAAAAGAATTGTTAACTATTCAACGTTGACAGAGGCTTGCTTAGATGATGAAGAGGACAAGCCACCGGTAGTCTACTCATAGACATTGTTTTTGCTCTGGCCCACAGCGAGAGGTGCACCGTGGAAAGATCCTTCAGACAAAAAGAGGAGGGGTTAAATTCAATAGCCGCATCATTTTGACGACAAAATTGACTAACAAAAATTAGATTTTTCTTCATAACAGGCAGGGGCGGATTTAGGAAGGCTCATGAAGTTGACTTAGTGGTTAGTCATAAAAAAATATTATGTTGATGGTTCGGAGTTTAAGTCATCATAATTATATTTATTTTTATAGGTTTAGTTATAGATGAAAAAATCACCATAATTGCATTTATTTATGTAAGTTTAGTTATGGATGAAAAAGAATTAATATCTAAAAAATATGACTTCTAATTAGGTTCGAACTCGTAACATCTTATTTAATAACTAATGTCTAACCACTAAGTTAGAACTATTATCTATTGCATCAAACCATATCGTTCAATATTTATTGAATACATAGACTGTTTAATTTGTACCATGAACAAGAACTAATAGTTAAATATGCAATTTAGATTTATTATAATATTTTGGTGCATCTAAAATGTAAACCAGTTGATATTCCAAAATATGTTTAGAACAATTATTTTGCTTACCAAATCTTTAAAAGTATCGTAACATAAAATCATAACCAAATTTTCTTTAATAAAATTGTAAAAAAAAATGTAAAATTGAGTCTCTTTTCTATAAGACCAAAAATTACTGTAAAAAAAATTCGGCCTCCCTAACGTTAGATTTTTGCTCGGTGATTCATTTTTTTCGTCGGATGAGTCGTTCCATTAATATATCTCAATGAGATCTATGTGATGGAGTGATGAAAAAAGCGATTTCAGTTGGGTTAAGCGTACTTAATCCTTATCGTATGTTGCAAAATTTTCGAATGGCATAATTTTTTACTTAGTTATCCATTTTACGTTTGGCCAAATAATTTTGTCAAAAACCCACCATTTTTTAACTTAATTTGAAATTCGTGTGTAATTAACACAAAACTTCAAAAAAAAAAAAAAAAATCAGACTACATAAGATAATTATAACATACTTGGAAAGTTTAATTTCACCTTAATGTTATTAAGTAGGATAAATTAACCTTGCAAGTTCAACTTCTCGTATACATAAAATTAATAAGTATTTCTTTGGCTTAAGGGTAAACTTTGCAACTACAGTGTCTTGAGGTTGGAGGTTCCTGACCTTCTCCAAGCACAAACTTTTTTGTTTTTGGGTATTTAAATATAGGCCGCGGTGATTACCGCCTATACCTTCTTAGTTTATTAATTTTTATTTATTATTTTTCCTGTTGAATAAAAACCCCCGCCTTTGCTATTGTCTTTGTTTCCCACTTTTTGTATTTCATCATTTTTTCTAAAAAAGATATTGAGTAAAGATGGTGTTTAACCAAATCGCCATAATTGCTCAAATATTTTTCCTGATTGGGCAGATACGATAGACTGTACGGTGGTTTTGTAAGTGTTGCCTTCACAAATGTGACTGTTCTAAACCGCCACAAAATAGAAATAACTGCCACAAAAAAGCATTTTTTTCTATAGTTTTTATTGACAAGATCCTTTAATCCTCATCAGTAGAATGATCAATATTGATTCACTAAATAAAAAGAAGTCAATGAACGTTTGTTTGAATAAATAAATTATACTTGCAAACAAGAAAATTAATAACCATGAAATAATAATTAACAATAGCTCAAAAAACGAAGAGGACACAGAAAACTAAACAATGCAGGAAAAGAAAAAGATTAGCTCAAAGAGTCTAGCTGCAATCATGCAAATTATAGTAATTTATGCGCATTGGAAGCCAATAGGGGCCTGTTTGCCGCAATAGTTAAGCAGCAGGCTATGTGAAACATGAATGTTAAGGTTAAAGCCCAAGACATTTGCTTTGATGGCAGTGCAAAGGCAAACAGCAGCTTCAAGATCAGTAAGACCAACAATAAGACTGCAGCATTGGGTCTTTGTTGAGGTGCCAATCCCGAGGTGCACCAAGTGATTTAAAAGTTTTAATTTTAAAGTGTTCATTGGGCATGTAGCCTTAGATGGATTACCATTATCATTGCCATTTCTATTGTCTTCTGGTGGTGGTGGTGGTGAGCAACTTTTTTGTGGCGGTGGTGGTGGTGTACAAATTTTTTGTGGTGGCGGTGGTGGTGGAGGGGGTGGAGGGAAACTTTCTGGTAGGGGTGGTGGTGGTGGTGAACAGCTTTTTGGTAGTGATGGTGTATATGGCTCATATGCAAAACACACAGAAGTCAACAAAAAAAGGTTAAAGGTGAGGAAAAGGCCAGTTGATGCAAGAACATTTGAAGCCATTTGAAAAGCTCTGAAAAATACTTAAAATGGGTAGTAATGTAATTTAATGTCTTAGTGAGCTAGGTGAAGAAAAATTATGAAGTGGGCTAAGGATTTTATAGATGAAAGTAGTTAATTTTTTCTATTTTTTTCTTGTGAAAATTTCTGAAATTATGAATAGACCCATGTGGGCATATTGGACTAGAATGAAATGTAAAAAACAATGTATTTTTTGGCCTTTAATTGTCAATTAAAATGGGGGATTTATGTACCTTAGCGGGCTTTGAATAAGTTAATTTATTTAGCCTGCAATTAAGTAGAGTGCGCAACTGCTACAATAAGACTTGAATGTCGTTAATAAAATTATGTTACAATAAGTTGATCTTAACCGCCGCATATACTTGTAAATCATCTGCGGCGGTTAGCTTAACCACTGCTTAACCGTTGTATATAGTTTTTTTTTTTTTTAACCGTTGTATATAGTTAATTATGTGTGTTTGACATAATAATCCTTTACTTTTAAATTATTTTATAATAGCATTTTTTTAAATGACAACGCGGTTATGTATATGAATTGTCGCATATAGTTAAATAAATTTATTTATTCTTTAGTTTTAAATATTTTAAAATGTATTTTTATTTTTTTGAAAATGACAATACTGCGCAGTTAAGTAGAAGAACCGCCAAGTATAGTCAAATTTATTATTTTCTAGCTTTTAAATATTTTTAATATCATTTTTATTTTTATTTTTAATTAGTAGCAGTTATATATTGAAACCGCCACCTTTAGTTTAATATATATTTTCCTATTTTTAAAAATATTTCAACCAATATTTTTTTCTATTTTTTAAACATGTATACACGGTGGTTATATACAAATCCGATGCCTAGAGTTAAATATTTGCTTTTTCTAATTTTTAATTATTTTAATAATAATTTTTATTCCATTAATATTTTTTTACTAAGTAAAAAATAGTATTAAGTTTATAATCTAACAAGGTGCCAAAGTAACAAAATTCATAATAAATTTAAAATGTGGCAATGATGGAATAAGGGTAAGCTCAATTTATGTCTAACAAATTATAGTTGAAAGTGGAGGTTTGTCTAACTTCCAAAAGAAATAAGTTTATGCTCGACAGCTTAACCTATTGTCCTATTAAGATATGAATTTGTAACAAATTAACTTTACGTTTATAAGTGTGAGCTCAACTTATTTTCCTAATAAGATATAGATTAGTAATAAATTGATTTCATGTCTAAGGGTAACCTCAACCTATTGTCCTATTAAGATATGGATTAGTAACAATCTTCGGCAAGACTTAAACTTTATGCTCGGTAATTTATTTTTTTCACATAAGTAATCCCATTTATGTATCCCAATGAGATCTATGCGATAGAGTGATGAAAAAAGCAATTTGAGTTGCGTGAGGCGTACTAAATCCTATTCGTATATTGCAAAACTTTCAAATGGTATAACTTTTTACTTGATAATCCGTTTTTCGT
The DNA here is from genome assembly GCA_037974665.1 of Ehretia macrophylla. Classification (NCBI taxonomy): domain Eukaryota; kingdom Viridiplantae; phylum Streptophyta; class Magnoliopsida; order Boraginales; family Ehretiaceae; genus Ehretia; species Ehretia macrophylla. Next base: position 6,231,960 of record CM075764.1, on the reverse strand, counting down.
TTGGCAAACTAATTTTGTCAAAAAACCACCATTTTTAACTTAATTTATAATTCTTGTATAATTAACACAAAATTTCAAAATTAAAAAAATATTTCATACTACATAAGATGAAGAAATAAAAAGTAAGGTAATTATAATATACTTGGGAAGTTTAATTTGACCTTAATGTTATTATTGGGTTGAATAAACTAATCTTGCAAGTTCAACTTCTTGTACATATAAATTGTTAGTAAATAAAATTAGTATGTATTTCTTTGGCTTAATTGTAAACTTTGCAACTATAGTGTCTTGAGGTTGGAGGTTCTTGACCTTCTTAGTTTATTTAATTTTTGTTTATTCATATTACATTTTTTAATTTTTCCATGTTGAATAAAGGTGGCGGTCCTTTAATTTGCTATTGTCTTTTTTCCCCACTTTTTGTATTCCTATCATTTTTTAAAAAATAAAAATTAACAAAGAAATTGAGCAAAGATGGCATTTAACCGAATCTTCGTATTTGCTGAAATATTTTTCCTGACTAGGGCAGATACAATGGTTTGTAAGGTGGTTTTGTAAGCGCTGCCTTCAGGCTATCCTCAATGGGGGGCTCTAAAATGTAAAACTTTCTATTTTGGGCATTTTTATACTTTTTTAGAGCCCCATACCCTAAAAAGTAGCACTATTCACGAAAAAAGTACGTGGGTTCCACCACTTTTGGGTTAAAAGATGCCAAAATAGAGCCCCAGGCTCCAAAAGGGTTCTTTTGGAGCCTGGGGCTCTATTTTGGCATCTTTTAACCCAAAAGTGGTGGAACCCACGTACTTTTTTCGTGAATAGTGCTACTTCCCTTTTGGAGCCTGGGGCTCTATTTTGGCATCTTTTAACCCAAAAGTGGTGGAACCCACGTACTTTTTTCGTGAATAGTGCTACTTTTTAGGGTATGGGGCTCTAAAAAAGTATAAAAATGCCCAAAAATAGAAAGTTTTACATTTTAGAGCCCCTCATTGAGCTTTCCCTCACAAATGCGAAAGATAGAAATAACTGCCACAAAAAAGCTTTTTTTCCCTATAGTGTTTTATTGAAAAGATCCTTTAATCCTCATCAGTAGAATGATGAAGATAGATTCATTAAATTAGAAAGAAGTCAATGAACGTTTGTTTTAACAAACAAATTATACTTGCAAACAAGAAATTTAATAACCATGAAATAATAATTAATAATAGCTCAAAAAATGATGAGGAGACAGAAAACTAAACAATGCATGAAAAGAAAAAGATTAGCTCAAAGAGTCTAACTACAATCATGCAAATTATAGTAATTTACGTGCATTGGAAGCCAGTAGGGGCCTGTTTGCCACAATAGTTAAGCAGCAGGCTATGTGAAACATGAATGTTAATGTTAATGCCCAAGACATTTGCTTTGATGGCAGTGCAAAGGCAAATAGCAGCTTCAAGATTAGTAAGACCAGCAATAAGACTAGTTAGTTGGGATGCAATTAGGGACAAACACCCTCTTGTTAGTTGGCATGATCTGATCTGGTTCAAGGGTCATATATTTCGGTATAGCTTTATTGCTTGGCTTGCCATACATGATCGTCTCCCTACTAAGTACAGAATGGCTAGTTGGGGAATTCAAACAAATTTCTCTTGTGTGCTTTGTAGTTGATGTGACTATATTTGCAGCACTCAAACCTTGGTATTTGTACTATATTTGCATCTTAATTTGGAAATTATTGCAATACTTTGATATTTTCGATGCAATGTAGGATGACACAAAAAAGTAAAAAATCAGACCTAAAATGATCCAAATTACAAGTCAAGAAGTCAAGAATGGGGAAGCACGATAAGCGGTTGAAGAATGAAGCTCATAGAGAAGAAATTTGGTTGAAACTAGTACGAAATCGGACTCGGAACATTGACCCAAATGATCTCAAATAGTGACCCATGTCTGTTTTTGGCAAATCATATCCGTTTTTCGGGTAGAAACAGCATTCTGAGCAAAACACAAGACTTAGCGCTACTAGGAGGCAACCTAGTGTTCTTTTAAATGCTTTAATGTTTGTTTAAATTTACTCTTGAACCCCATTAAAGAGTATAAATTGTCTGGGTAGTTAAATTATTTGCTTAATATATTAGTTATTTTTCGTGACCATATTTCTTTTTGGTTTCTCCCCTATATATTTGTTTTTGTCTATTTTTATTTAGTATAGCTAACTATTTTCTGATGTGTTGATGATAATCTGTAAAATGTTTTGTCTACTAATTTTTAATTGCAGAATGATACATCTTTTGGCAAAAGTTAGTAAAAAAGCTTTGACATCAACATAAAAATGTTTCACATCAGGTGATATCTTTCCTTACTACATTTCCCTTTATATTTGATCAACATGCGCTGTAGAGTAAGCAAACCATAGGTTTGGGGATGTAGCATTTGTCATTATGTTATTACTTGCATATTACATTCTCACTGTCTTACATTGTTATTTGCTTGAGGACAAGCAAAGTTTTGGTGTGGGGGTGCGTACATTTTATGAAAAACTTTTTCAAAATATGCAAAAAATACACCATTTTTGTTTATGAGAAGAGTATTTTGCTATCTTACTTGTTTAAATGAATGATTTAAATGATTTGAGAACCTGTATTGTTAGCTATGTATTATGAAAAACTCTGAGAAAACTCTATAAGAAAAACTTTGGGTTACTGTATTCATGAGTAAACCTAGCTATTCTTATTTTCTTCAATTGATAGCTATGTGATTATGAAAGGACTGAGATAGGATTACTGTTTGTTATGAGAACTCCTTGTGATTGAAACCTAAACCCTTATACCATGTCTGTACAGTATGTTATGTTATTATGTCTGTATGTACACTCCGAAAAAAAGAAGAAAAAGAAAAAGAAAAGAAAAAAAAACAACAAAGAAAACAATGAAAAAAAAAATAGAAAAACTAAAAAGAGTTGTACATACTTTTACTGTTGAATAAATTTTTGGTGTAAATATGTTGTAAATCTCTAATCACCACTGTCCTAGACATTGTAATTTGGGATATGTGTTATAGTGTAAAGTTTCGAGCCTAGATATTTCGGGTGATTAAGGCACGTAGGGGTCCCTTTGAAACCTGGCAACCTCAGTCATAATGGCGGAGGATTATTGGCCTTAAAGCCCGCTACATGGGATATACAGAAAGCAAAGGAAACTGAACACTATATAGAGGTATTATTATTTGTACTTTTATATTTATAGAAAATGTTAAAGGGTTAAGGCATGATCAAAAGTTTGAGTATAAATGTAGGTAAGAATATCAAGGTCCAATCCGATTGCATAAATTTAAAGTTGGGAATTGAATGAACTTAATTTGCTTAGTTTGCTTCTATATATGTACTCCGAAGCAATCAATAGTCGATTTCCAATAAGAGTACCTATTTGTGAAAACTATGTACAAAGTTCTCTTATCATGTTTGTCATTAATTGCTAAATATGTTTAAGATAGTAGATTGTATTTCTCATATTTCAGAATTGGAAAGTGTTTGACAAAAAGATAGGATAGATTATTTCATTTGTTTTTAACTTGTAAAAAAATTCTGCAAAATCTACTTTCACATCTGTTTTAAAGACAATCTTGCTTGAGGGTAAGTAAGGTTTAGGTTTGGGGATGTTGATGTGACTATATTTGTAAAACTCAAACCTTGGTATTTGTACTATATTTGCATCTTAATTTGGGAATTATTGCAATACTTTGATATTTTCGATGCAATGTAGGATGACACAGAAAAGTGGAAAATCAGACCTAAAATGATCCAAATTACAAGTCAATAAGTCAAGAATGGGAAAGCACAAGAAGCGGTTGAAGAATGAAGCTCATAGAGAAGAAATTTGGTTGAAACTAGTACGAAATCGGACTCGGAACATTGACCCAAATGATCTCAAATAGTGACTCATGTCCGTTTTTGGCAAATCATATCCGTTTTTGGGGTAGAAACAGCATTCTGAGCAAAACACAGGATCCTGTGGGTGGCGTGATTTTAGCCAAATTCCATCGCTTGGAGGGTCAAAACAGTGAAACACGCCCGAAGATACTGCGGTCAACGAACCGATCAAAGTCAAAGACAAACTCAAGCGTTGACCAAGAATTGAAGCCCGTAGAGGAAGAATTTGACCAAACGAAGTGCGAAAACGGACTCAAGACGCCGAATAACCTTGGAATAGCATTGGTCAACTTTTCGGTCAACGCGTGAATAGTAATGGCCAACGCGTGAACAGTAAAGTCGCGTGCAGAATGCGTGAATAGTAATCACGTGAATAGTAGTTGCATGAATAGTAGATGCGTGAATAGTCGTCAAGTTTTCCTATAAATAGACCTCTCCCCTCTTCATATTTTCTCACAATTTTTGAGAGCTTTGGAATATTTTTTCAATATTTTTAATTTTTGTCAAGTTATTTTTATAGTTCTTATTTAGGATTTTGCCTAAATAGCTATATACGGAGGAAGTCCTGCCTAGTGGCTCTTATTCGGGGGCATTCTGCCTGAATAGCTACTGTACAACGGACATCCTAACGTTCATTTTTGAGCATTTGTTCAAAAATAGCTCTTATTCAGGGGGAAGCTCTGCCCGAATAGCTATGGAATTTCTGTTCAGACTTGGAGTTCAGAAATACGCGTTCGTCAATACGGGGGAGCCTTTCTTGACTCTCTTTTATTTGTATAAACTCGTATTTATTATGTCTGAGTAGAATTCTTATCTAGGATAGGATATTGTAAATAATGGTCTTTTAATATATGGTCTCGGATTCGGATAATTTAGTTTTAATACAATATATGGCTTGTATTAATTAAGTATTGTCTTTCATACATAATGCTTTTAAGTAGATGATATGATTGCTTTATTTTCGTGTCATATATCCATGCTTTAATAGTGAATCAATAGCTTGACAACCTTAAAGATTCCAAGAGATTATAGGTAATGCTTTTAAGTAGACCATAGTTTCTAGACTAATAAGGAGATGTTGATTACTCATGTTGAAACAGACCTTTTACACCAGGTTGCAAGGACAGATCCATACTATGGCTATACGCTTGTAGATGGAACGGCACCTACATCAGAGTTAGTAATCGAGATTTTAATAGACTAAGATAATTGACTAGGTTAATGCTTGTAGCTTAACCTCTTGTATAGAATTTGAGAATCCGGATGCCGAGCCTACATTAATTGCCTTATTTACATATCTGATCCCTAGATATTCTTCCATATTTAGCTATTATTTAGCTTAACTTAGGCAATTTAATTAGTTATAGTTTAGTTTACATTCTCGCATGTTACTTCAAACTCTTTGCGAACTGTCACTTAAGCGCTTTAACACTTTCACACTACTTCACTAACTTAACTAACGAGCTTCCCTGTGGTACAATTCCGCACTCATAACACACTACACTTCGAAGATCCGTGCACTTGCGGGTATTTTAACTTGGTTTATTTTACATACTTTTCACACGCCCACCGGGTTGCATCAATAGTCTTACCTCGAAAACTAGAGATCATTTGATGTTTGAATGTAGCTTCTCTAAAAATGTTTAGAGTCTGGTATCTCAATCTGCCGAGTCAACTCAAGCATCTTTAACTGGGACCAAGTGCTTCAATGGATTAATACATGCAGCAAACAGAAAAGGCTTTAATCTACTGTTCTTCGTCTCCTTTGGACATCATCTATCTATCACTTATGGAATGAAAGGAATAGTATAATTTTCAATTAAACAGTTACTACTGAGGACCAACTGTTGGAAAAAATCAGCTCTGATATTCGATGTAATTTATTCACAGGATGGAGGTTCAAAAACACTGCTCTTAATAGAAATATTTGTAATGGGTGGCATATTGATGCTAGCATTCTAGGCTAGCTGGTTTGTAATGGGCCTATAATGTAATTTTGTCATTCTATTTTAATGAATACACTTGCATTTAAGCAAAAAAAGATCAGCAATATGACTGAGGCATTGGGTCTTTGTTGAGGTGCCAATCCCGAGGTGCACCAAGTGATTCAACAATTTTAATTTTAAAGTGTTCATTGGGCATGTAGCCGTAGATGGGTTACCATTATCGTTGCCATCTTAATTTTCTTCTGGTGGTGGTGGTGGTGAGCAACTTTTTTGTGGCGATGGTGGTGTTCAAATTTTTTGTGGTAGCAGTGGTAGTGGTGAACAACTTTTTGGTGGTAATGGTGTATATGACTCGTATGCAAAACATACAGAAGTGAACAAAAGGAGGTTAAAGGTGAGGAAAAGGCCAGTTGGTGCAAGAACTTTTGAAGCCATTTGAAAAGCTCTGAAAAATACTTAAAATGTGTAGTAATGTATTCTAATTATTATAAACTAAGACTTGAATATAAAGAAAGTAATATTAAAACAAGAGAGAATTTGAGAGAGTAAGATTGTTGATTTCTTCAAGTGTGTTTCCTTCTTACAAACTCCCTCTATTTATAGAGTTTTCTACCATCTTGATGACATACTTATTACATCACATTTACATCACATTCCATATACATATAATAATCTTCACTATACAAGAATCCTATAAATATCTTTTGATCATTCAATTGTAGTAATTTTCCACTAACACAAAATCCTATAAAAGAACTTCTTTTTCTTGATAAGTACATAACGATGAATATCCACAATATCGTATTTTTCATAACACTCCCCCTTGGATATTCATTCTTCAAGAATATGCATCGTTAAAACCTTACTAGGATAAAACCCAGTGGGATAAAAATCCTAGTGAAGGAAAAATAGTACAATATTCTTGGTAAACGTTTTTTGAACTGCCTCATTAAAAACCTTGCTAGGAAAACTCATTGGGATAAAATCTATGCTAAGGGAAAAAGAGTGCAGCACGTATATGGCTCCCCCTCTTCTAAGCATATCAACATAAATCATGAAGTCGGCACATGCCAATTTTACATACCAATTTCTCGGCAATGACTTAGTGAATAAATCTGCTAGATTCTCATTTGAACTAATTTGAAGAACATCAATCTCACCTTTCTTCTGAAGTACATGTGTGAAAAAGAATTTTGGTGAGATATGCTTAGTTCTATCACCTTTGATGTATCCTCCCTTTACTTGTGAAATGCATGCAATATTATCTTCATATATGATTGTTGGATCCACTTTATTTGTTGAAAGGTTGCATTCTTCTCGAATGTGTTGAATCAAAGATCTTAACCAAACGCATTCTCGACTTGCCTCATAGAGTGCTAGAATTTCGGCATGATTTGAAGAAGTTGCAGCAATAGTTTGCATTGTGGATCGCCAAGAGATAGTAGTACCACCATAAGTGAATAAATATCTAGTCTGTGATCTTCCTTTGTGGGAGTCTGACATATATCCTGCATTTGCATATCCAATCAAGTGTGGTTGTTTGTACCTCGAATACAATAATCTCATATCAGTTGTTCCACGAAGGTAACGAAAAATATATTTTATGCCAGTCCAATGCCTTCGTGTTGGTGCTGAACAATATCTTGCTAATAAATTGACAAAGAAAGCTATATCAGGGCGTGTGTTATTAGCAAGATACATTAGTGCTTTAATTGTACTAAGATATGGTACTTCTGGACCACGAATTTCTTCACCATCTTCTTTGGGACGAAATGGATCCTTCTTGGTGTCGAGGGATCAAACAACCATTGGTGTACTTAACGGGCGAGCATTATCCATGTTAAATCTTTTCAACACCTTTTCTGTGTAGGTTGACTGATGCAAGAATATTCTATTTGATAAATGTTCAATCTGCAACCCGAGACAGAATTTTGTTTTTCTGAGATCTTTCATTTCAAATTCTTTACTCAGATATGTGGTTGCCGTTGTAAGTTCTTCAATAGTTCCTATTATATTTAGATCATCAACATATACTGCAATAATAACAAATCCATAGTTTGATTTCTTGGTGAAAACACATAGACTTATTGGACTATTGACATATCCTTCTTTTAGTAAATATGTACTGAGACGATTATACCACATTCGCCCCGATTGTTTCAATCCATACAACGATCGTTGTAATTTGATTGAGTACATTTCTTGAGGTTTCGAGCCACATGATTCAGGCATTTTCAGTCCTTTAGGGACTTTCATGTAAATATCATTTTCAAGTGAGCCATATAGGTTGGCTGTTACCACATCCATAAGACGCATATGAAGTTTTTCAGAAATTGCCAGACTAAATAAAAACCTAAATGTAATTGCATCCATGACTGGGGAATATATTTCTTCATAATCAATTCCATGCCTCTGTGAGAATCCTTGTGCTACAATAGCGCTTTATATCTTACAATTTCATTATTTTCATTGCTCTTTCGAACGAATACCCATTTGTAGCCTACAGGTTTCACATTTTTAGGTGTTTGAACTACTGGCCCAAAAACTTCACATTTTGCAAGTGATTTTAATTTTGCTTGGATTGCGTCTTTCCATTTTGGCCAATCATTTCTATGTCGACATTCTTGGACAGATTTTGGTTCAAGATCCTCATTTTCATTCATCAAATCAATAGCTACTGCATATGCAAATTTTTCATCAATATCAATTTCATTTCGGTTCCATTGCCTTCCTGTAGTAATGTAATTAATTAAGACCTCCTTATTAATACTTCCAACATTTATATTATGTTCAGGTACCTGAAATTCAACCGATTTTTCATTCTCTTGTGTCGCGACATCTACAGGATTTTCAATAATTTTAGAATTTCCAACTTGTTTATCATGTCCTCTTTTCTTTCGAGGATTTTTATCTTTGGAACCGATAGGTCTACTACGCTTTTGGCGTGCAGTAGATTCAATTGCTATTGTATTGGTAGATTGCTCTTTTAAAACTTTAATTCTGACTGGAGCATTTAAAGCTAGTATGTGTGACTTAGTCACTTTCTTCGCATTAGTGAATGCATCTGGCAATTGATCTGCAATCTTTTGCAAGTGAATAATTTTTTGTACTTCTAGTTCTGATTGATTTGTACGAGGATCGTAATGAGATGCATTCCATGAAATTTCTCACTTTTCTACCATTTGTTTCTCTCCCCCTAAGACTGGGAATATTGGCTCATTAAATTGGAAATCAGCAAAACGTGCTGTGAAAAGATCTTCAATTAAAGGTTCAAGATATTTGATAATTGATAGAGATTCAACGCCAACATAAATTCCTAGTCTTCTTTGTGGTCCCATTTTTGTTCGTTGTAGTGGAGCAATCGATACATATACCGCACAACCAAAAATTCTTAAATGGGATATATTTGGTTCTTGGCCAAAGACAAGTTGTAGTGGGGATTGTTTATGATAAACAATTGGTCTTGTTCGAATCAGTGCTGCAGCATGTAATATAGAATATCCCCAAACAGAATTAGGCAACTTAGTTCCCATAAGTAATGGTCTAGCAATTAGTTGCAGACGTTTAATAAAAGATTCTGCAAGACCATTTTGTGTATGTGTATGAGCTACAAGGTGCTCAACAATGACCCCTATTGACATGCAGTAATCATTGAAGGCTTGAGATGTAAATTCTCTTGCATTATCCAACCGAATTTTCTTAATCGCATAATCCAAAAATTATGCACGCAATCGGATTATTTGTGCAAGAAGTCTTGCAAGTGTTATATTGCGAGTGGATAATAGAAAGACATGTGACCAACGTGTTGAGGCATCTATTAACACCATAAAGTATCAGAATGGTCCACATGATGGAACAATAGGCCCACATATATCCCCTTGAATTCTCTCTAAAAATGCAGGAGTTTCAACATCGACTTTAGTTGATGAGAGCCTTGTAATTAATTTCTCTTGGGCACATGCAGCACATGAAATTTCATTTGGTAAAAGAAATCTTTGATTCTTTAATGGATGCCTATGTGAATTCTCAATGATTCATTTCATCATTACTGTGCCTGGATGACCAAGACGGTTATGCCAAATGACAAAAGTTGTTGGGTCAAACAATTTTTGGTTGATCACATTATTAGATTCCACTGGATTTATATATGTATAATATAATCCAGAAGACAATGCTGACAATGTTTCTATTAACTGTTTCTTGTCAGATATAAATGATGTAATATAAAGATATTCTTTGTCTTTCTCATTCTTGGTTTCAATATGATAACCATTTTGACGAATATCTCGAAAACTCAGTAGACTTCTCTACGATCTACTGGAATATAAGGCATCGCCTATTAAAAGTTTTGTTCCTAGAGGAAGTATAATAGTAGCATTTCCTGAGCCTTCAATTAGGTTCGTGGTACCAGAAATTATATTAACATTGCCTTCAGCCAATTTTAGTTGGGAGAAATATGTTTTATTTTTCAGAATAGTATGCATTGTAGCGCTGTCTGCTAGACATATTTCCCCATTGTTGATATCAAGTATGTCCATATCTTCAAAATAGAACAATGTATTGTAAGAAATGCTTCCAAAATAAACAATTAAACATAAACTAGATTCATAGATATTTTACAACTGATATAGTATCTTACAGTCAAACCATGCAACACTTTTATGCTACACACTCATAAAATACATTAAAAGTTACCTGGAAATTTAAAAACAACATTCATAAATTTAAAAACACATCAAGTCCAAAATGCATGAAAGATCACTACATATTCTATGTTTCTTTTATTTAAGATATATCAGTCAAGTGAATCCATGGAAGCATTTCCCTCACCCATTGGATGCTCAATATTCCAACTATCATCTTCAAAGAAATCTGAGAAGTCAAGGCAAGTATTGTTGTGTTGATCATGGTACTCAACAAGATTTGTTTCCACAATTTTTCCTTTTCCTTTTCCTTTTGAGTCTTTATATGCTTTATAAAGCTCCACAAGATACTTTGTTATTCTGCAATTTTTTCTCCAATGGCCTGTCATGCCACATCTAAAACATATATCATCTCGGGATGGTTTCTTTTGTGAGCTACTCCATTTTTCATTATTTTCTGACCTCTTGAAATTAAAACCTTTTGGGTTATCACGATACCAAGTATTACCATGATCATGTATGTGGCCCCGTCCACGACCGCGTCCATGGCCACAACCTCGACCCCTACCACGACCATTATTATTGTTATTTTCTATAGCATTTACCTTAGGTAACGGTGCTGCCCCAGCTGGTCGTGCTTGGTGATTTGCCAGCAATACGTCATTATTTTGTTCTGCTACCATGAGACATGCAATCAGTTCAGAATACTTTTTAAAACCACGCTCTCTATATTGTTGCTGTAAGATCACATTTGTAGCGTGAAATGTTAAATACATTTTTTCTAACATATCTGCATCAGTGATATTTTTACCACACATTTTCAGCTGTGCAGTAATCTTAATTATTGCTAAATTATATTCACGCACTGTAGTAAAATCTTGCAACCTTAAATGAATCCATTGATAACGGAGCTTTGGCAGAGTCACAGTTTTCTGATAATCATATCTTTCTTTTAAATTGGTCCATAACTCATATGGATCTTTTACCGTGAGGTATTCTGCTTTCAATGACTCATGTAAGTGATGGCAAAAGAATATCATCGCCTTTGTTTTGTCTTGCAGGGACTCTTCATTTCCTTCTATGATAGTTTTTTCTAGTCCCTTCGCTTGTAGATGTATGTCAGCATCCAAAATCCATGAAAGGTAGTTGTCACCTGATATATCTAGGGCAACAAATTCAAGTTTCGCAAGATTTGCCATGTGTGATACTAAAAGATATTAAATAAACTTTAGTTAATAAGAGCTCATAAAGATGTTAAATTCTATACAAAAAAAAATGTGGTTAATAAACTAATTTCTAGTATGAGACTATAAAATTAAGCAAAAAAATTAAAATTGACACAATATAAATGATAGATATAAGAATTGCATAATGATATAAAATGTTCAATAGTAAAATAGTTAGACATAAATAATGTTAGAATTGTTAGGAAAGTCAATGATAAGTTAGATATAAATAAATGATAGAATATAGTCAGAAAAGTTAGTAATAAGTTATAATCAAATCGGGAACAATTGTTATATTATTTTGATAAATGGAAAATTTAGTCCAATAAAAGTTTCAACATCTTTGTGAGCAACGGTAATTAGGTCCAAAAATCAATTTGGTATTCCTTTGAATAACAGAATTTTATGTCCAAAAATTTCAAGTCCAAGCAAAAGTTCATTTGGTTAAATATCAAATTTTCCTGTCTAAAGTCTAGTTATTTATACTTTTAGAGAAGTTAAACTTCACCAAATGTATGATTGTAATATATTAACTAATCTATAACATATAGTCAAAATGTAATTGAAAAATAGAAGGATTATATGTACCTTTGATAATGAAGTGGTCGGATACTTTGTTCTTTGCTACTTCTGCAGAGCTTCGTGTTGATAACGTATTATAAACTAAGACTTGAATATAAAGAAAGTAATATTAAAACAAGAGAGAATTTGAAAGAGTAAGATTGTTGATTTCTTCAAGTGTGTTTCCTTCTTACAAACTCCCTCTATTTATAGAGTTTTCTACTATCTTGATGACATACTCATTACATCACATTCCATATAAATATAATAATCTTCACTATACAAGAATCCTATAAGCATCTTTTGACCATTCAATTGTAGTAATTTTTCACTAACACAAGAATCCTATAAAAGAACTTCTTTTTCTTGATAAGTACATAACGATAAATATTTACAATATTGTATTTTTCATAACACTAATGTCTTAGTGAGCTAGGTGATGGAAAAATGATGAAGTGGGTTAAGGCTTTTATAGATGTGAAACTTCTGAAATAATGAATAAACCCATATGGGCATATTGGACTAGAATATAATGAACAAGATAGCGAGGCAATGTAAAGACCGGTATATTTTGGCCTTTAATTGTCAATTAATGAAGTTGATTTATGCACTTTAGTGGGCTTTGAATAAGTTAATTTATTTAGCCTACAATTAAGTAGACTACAATAAATCTTGAATGTCGATAATTATAAAGAGGGCGTTTGGTTCACGAAATCATATAAAATTTTTAAAAATGTAAAGTATGGAATATGTTATTCTCATATTTGGTTCAAGAAATAAAAAAATATTCATGAGAATGCAATATTCACATGATTTGCTCAATTTTTATTCCTATGTGAAGGGGTGAGAATCCTACATTCCCAAGTTGTGGGAATGTTTTGAAAAAAACAAAAGACACAAATACTCATCTTAAAAAATACAAAATTAAAACAAATAACATAATATAATTCAAAAAAATACAAAAAACAAAAAAATAATAATAATAAAAAGTAAATTAAAATTAAAAAATAAGATAAAATAAAATAAAATAATAAAAAATTAAAATAAATTAAAATTAAATAAATAATAAAATAAAATCATAATATAAAAAATAAAAATAAAATGAAACAAAAAATAAGATAAAAAAATAAAATATAAAATAAAATGAAATGAAATAAAAAATAAAATATGGAATAAAGAATATAAATAAAACTAAAACTAAAGTTAAAAGTAAAAATACTAATAAAATAAAATAAAATAAAATTAGAAATTAAAATAAGATATAATAACAAATAAAAGCAAAACCGAATTGGCCATTACCTCTACGAATTGGCCATCGGAAGTGCAGAAAACTTCTTCAAAGCACAAAAAGTTTAATCTTGAATTTCTTCATAAGGGTTCACATTGTGATTGTCACAGTCAGCAAATTACTACTTCTGATCTCGGTTTCTTTGGTTAGTGCACTTCTTTCATGCCTGAAATTACAATTATAGGGAACAAGAATCACAACTTGATATAGAGTTGGATCTTGGACATTATGTTCTACTCCTTGAAGGTGAAATAGAATTGCCCAATCAATTAATTCAAACAGATAAGAGGAGAAAACCAAGAAATCTAATTAAGTTTCTTGGAAAATCAAGCAGCTTGATTGTAATCAAATCCCAAGTTTGCATTCTGAAAAGCTTTCTAATGGCTGGACTCTTTCTGTGGTCACTCTAACAAGCATTGCCACTGCACTTTGTATCATGCATCGAAACTCGTACGATTGATCAGTTGCTATCCAGTATGACTGAAGGCCTAAAATATGCAGACTTAGTGGAGAAAAGCCTTTCACTAACATCAGAAATGCAGCAAAAGTAGCGTGGGATAAAGTGGAACTCTGTCACTTAATGAGGAGGAAAACAGACCCACTCACGATCTATTAAAGAAAAGTAGCGTTGATATTGATTCAGAAAGGAAAAGTAGCATTGATATTGGTTCAGATAAGGATCTCAACGAAATGCCTCGTAAAAGAAAAACGACCAAGGAGATACTTCAGAAGTTTTCTAACGTAGCAAAAGAGAATATCAAGAAGTTCACACAAAAAAAAAGGAAAGAAAGCTTGATGGAGAATCCTATCGACATGCTAATCATTTTTTATGCTGCTGATTCAATGTAATGTTATTGTTGGCTTTTGAAGGGGGCAATAACCAGACAGAAAGGGAACTTTTTGAACAATTATCCATTATGATTGCAGACATATTATCTGCATGCCTCACAATTACCACATTATATATAAGTCAAAATTGCTACAACAATATCATTGAAGAGAGGGAGGACAGCATCCGTCACGCAGCTCGACTATCGGGTGAAACTTAAGAAATTGTTGAAAATTGTGAAATTCCTGGCTTAACTCCTAATGATGCAGTATATATCGATAAGTGGCGTGCAGTAATTAACCGAAAAATTCCACAAGCTGTCATAGCAGCAACATCCGATGAAACAGCAATTCTTAGCCCATCTAGTGAAGAGCATGTAGAGATTGAGATAGTAACCTGATTGAGATCATTTATGCACCACTTTCCTTTTTTAGTTCTCTCAAACAACTATGTATGTAAAAGAAAAGGAAACCAAGAAAAAAAAAAAAGACGACAAACGACTATACTATGATTACTATGGGCATAGAATAACACTTTTTACAAGTACCAAAACTTGGCCAAAGCATTCATGAATTTTTCACAAAAATATTAATAATCGCAACATATCAGACCTTGCAAACGTCAAGGCCGGGGTGGGGCCATAGAGAGTCACCGGCGGACATCCAGCCCGACGTTTGCAATAGTTTTCAGACACTCACAATTGGGATCATACATGCATTTCTGCCAGATGGAAATTCGTCGCCAGACACTGTTAAAATCAATCTTGACCCGTATCATCAATTAACATGATATATCCGGAAAATATTTTGTAAAACCCTTCTGAAATCAAAAAGTACCAAGCTCAGCCAGCTATTTCTCCTAATTCTAATTTAGCAAACTTTTTGAAATAATGAAAAGACAATAATTCCAGGGAACCATATACATCTACATCCATGAATGAAGCTACAAAAATTCAAAAGTTAATTTGCATCACAATCATGTTTGTAGTTGCAACGAGTCCCACACAAACACAACCATTTTAAATATCAAACAAAAGCAACTACGGAATGTGCTTTGACCAAACTGATTTCAGTAATTCGCTGAAGATGTCACATATAACATCGATTATTCTTTCTGTTTGAAACTTCTGAAAGCAGAAAGAGAAAGGAGAGAAAAACGCATATCTTAACATCTAATGCATCACGGTCCAACCATATACCTAGGGTTCTCCACCAAGCTCCACTCTTAGGTTGTCGTATGGGTAGACCTTTGGTGTCTGGTAAAATAACATAATTTTAAGCAAAATTAGTTGATATCAAAGAAAAACAAGAATAACATAAAAAGCAAGTTTACAATCACTCACGAAATTGCACCAATGAGGTATTCAAGTAACAAATGTCAAAAGTATCTTTAATAATCTGATCTCAAGCAAGCACAAAAATCATACAAATTATGCTGCCAATTTCGAAAGAAAAGCTTCCATTGTGGATATGATGATGTTGAGATGAATGTGGGACAAAACTAAGAAGGACAAGATTAAAAACAAGGTGATATGGAAAAATTTAGGGGTGGCTTCGATGGAGGATAAGATGAAGGAGTACGTTTGAGATAGTTTGGACAGGTTAGGAGACGACTGTAGAGGCGCCTATTAGAAGGTGCAAAAGGTTTAGAGAAAGTACACCACATCTAACTTCAAAAACTGTAAAGAGATGAATTGAGAAAGAATGAGTTCAACGAAATAAAAAGCACTGTCAACAACTAAACTGATAATTTTCATCCAAAAGCGGATCAAAACATCATATGCAGCATCAGAAAAACTAAGTTAATAATCCATTCCAATAGCTAAACAGGAAAAGCCACTCAATAAGGTGCAGAGGTTTCAAGACACTGAAAAAGAGGAAATAAAACCAACATGATATCAAAGAGCAAAAAGAACACACATGCCATTGGTCTTTTCCTCTTTAATGATGTATACCACCATCAAAAGCCTGAAGACAATTAATACAATCCTGAAGAATGCTAGAGCCTGTGAAACTATAGCTATAAGGTGCAGTTGGAAGAAAAGGAAGTTAGTAGTTTAAATGAGTGGATCGAGAGATGAACCTTGCATTGATGTCCATAAGAGTACTTGAACTAGTACAGAGTCAGGAAATAACAATAGGCTTTTCACCCTAATTTCTATCATTTAATTGCCTATAGTATAAGCCTGATGCATTTGGTTTGCTCGCTTGATTATTATATCAGAAACAAAAACTACAGCTTAGTGCCCAAATCATCTTCTTGCCAATAACAGTAACTGGAAGAAGCATGGCCAAATATCTCAAGCATTAAACTAAAATTCCCAGAGTTCTGCTTCAATCACTCTTTGGAACTTATCTTCATGAAAGGAAGATGATAAACATGTTCACATGAAATATATTACAATTTTCAATCGGGCAATTACTAAGACTTCTTTGCACGTCTGAGCAACAGTGATGGTGGACAAATTTTTTTGATGTACCATATCCTAATCCATCAAAGACAATTATAACATTAAAAAGACTCTGTATCTGCGCCACGGTAATATTTGGCTCCATAAGCATAGTTGTCATCCGCTACAAGGAACATTATTATTGGCCTTATACACACCCCATTTCTATCCCAATCCTCCTTTATGAATACTATCAAATTGACACATATGTGCATGACAAACTACTGGTAGTTGAGCTAGTTTAACCTCACTTACATCAAGCATGAAACCATTAACCATCATGGCAAAAGCAATACTTAATCCACATAAATTCTATATATTCCTTTATTCAAAAACTTCTCATGGAACAGAATAATTACATAAGAGGGGAGCAATACAGCATATTCTAAAATATATAACGAGATCTTAATAGCACAACTCTAATATCAAAAAGATTAATTCACTCGAACAATCTCCATTCCTTCCATTACCACTGGAACTGAAACATAGCAGCTGCAAATAAGCTTACAATCCATTCAACACAGTGATCCATATACTAAATCACCAATAAACCCATTAGCCCTGAACTTGCATTCAACACAAACCCATTTACAGAAAAAAGAGACCACCTTAATTTTATAACCAACCAGTTTAAATTAGCACACTTTTGCAACCACGACCATACTTCAAAGTGTTCTAAAATCCTCAGTTCAAATTTCACTGCCAGCAATTACACAAGTTCAATAATTTTCGATGCAATCCACAATACATATCAACAGCAGCATTATTGAAAACCAATATTACAAACTAAAAGATCATAGCATAAATGACAGTCCAGTACATGAAGCTCCTGCCATAGAAGTGTCCAGAAGAAGGGGAAACCGTAGAGTAAGCAGCAATAGAAAGCATTTTCACCCAAACCGTGACTTTCAAGCACACGATAACAACTAAAGGCACATAGCAGAAATGGAAAAAGAGAAAAGAAATTGGACTTACAAATGGGATCTTGGAGGCTTTGTCATTCCACACAGCCAAAAATCCAAGCGTGGCGAAAAACCCTAATCCTCCACACATCCAAGCCAATGCTTCGTACTGAAATCCAACCCATTTTCATTATTTTATCCAAAAAAAAAATCAAAAAGGCCAAAGATTTAGTTAAAGAATAAAAATGCACTAAATTTTGAAAAATCGAATAATAAAAACCTAACCTTTCCAACAGTATCAGCGATACGATCAATGCAGGGTTCCGGAAATGGTGTACCATTGTCCCACACTAGCTCATCATTCACCGGAACCTATAAAATTAAATAAATTATAATAACAAACGAAAAGGGCTTAATTATTTTTCTATGATTTAATAACCATATATACATATATATATATATGTATATATATGTGGAAGGGGAATGAAGAATTTACCGGTTTGTCAGGGACGATGTGTTTGCCAACGGGGAGGCCCATGCCGGCGCGGGTGCGGATAGAGGAGGCGACGGAGCGAGCAACGACGCCGTTTCCTCCCATGATGTGGGATGCCACGTGGGTCAATCGTCCGGCCATTTTCTAGTTCCGATGATCTTTTGGCTTTGTCAAAACGCTGTCGTTTGGATTGCTGAATATATGGGCTCTTTGAGTTTTTGCGTCACTGAGAGGCGAAGGTAAATGGTTCGTCCTGATCTCGGAGGTCAAAATAGACAAAGTAATGAGGAACGACACCGTTTGGATCTAGGAGGGTGTTTGCCTTTGGCTCAAAAAAGAAGAGGCTATGGCTTATAAGTTAAAGTAGTTAGAGAATAAGCAAATTATCAATTAAACTAATTTGAACTTGAATACTTACGAGCTTAAAGGAAATAAGTAATGGACCATAAACTCTGCTTTCTAGTCAAAGTAAATTTATAAATTGTTTTGAAGTGTTTGATAAGAATTTTTATTTTTATTCTTTTTTGGGATTAGAGAAAGAAAAGCTATAAAAAAGATCTTGTTTTTGAGTTGATCAATTAAATATTTTTAGAAAATGAGCTAGTTTACAATTCCAATACCTGGTTGTCTCAATTACTTTTACTTTCTTTAGAGTTTATAAATTGTTTTAAAAATAAACTTAATTCGATCATTTGTGTGAAAAACAAAGTGAAAGTTTAAATACTAGTAGTTAACAGTAATTAACTAACCATTTAACTCATGCTAAATGTCCTTGTCTTTCTTTACTTGAAAACTAAAGTAAACGTCTAAATACTAGTAGTAAGTAACTAACCATTTAACTCTCGTTGCCATTATCACGGATTATATTGCAAAAGATTTAGAGAAATCATAGTTTTTTTTTTTTTTTGGAGAAATCATAGTTGAAAAATATAATAAACTTCATATTAATGTTATCACATTGTTCATGTAATATTTTACATGAAACTTTAATCATTTGTATCATTTCTAGACATGTAAATGAATGTGATCAAAGTAACACTAGTGTAGTGACTTGTCGATGGATGTTCCAGAAATTAAGAAATTGTGACATATTAAAGACTGCAACTACAAATTGATTAGTACTGCATCAGGGCATTCAATTCAACTCGGTTAGGAAAAAATTTAAAAAAAAAAAAAAAAATTGAGCTCATAGGACTAGAATCATCAAGAAATTTGTAAATTCATTAATATTATTTGCAATCGCAGGTGTACAGGTGGTAATTACATACCGTAAAATAATACAGCACAAAAGAAAATACCACCTTTACACTATTTAAAATATATATTAAAAAAAAAAGTCAATTATGAGCATATTTCGAAAAAACTACAAGCAAATAACCACCAAACAATAACAATGTAAAACATTGTGAATGTTGTGGAATACAATAATTGCGACTTGATCATTTATTTCTCCTCAAAGAGCTAAATGGCTTTGGACCTCCAGTATGGTCTTGGCTGAACTTTGAAGCTGTTGGGCTTCATAATCTGTAAGATGCATATTAGTGACACCCATGACACCACTCCTACCAAGCTGGGCAGGCAAGCTGAGGAACACATCTCCGCCGCCAATGCCGTAAAAGCCGGTTGCAAGAACCGAAACAGGGTGAATCTTACGTTGGTCTCTTAGTATGCTTCGAGCTAGGTTGGCCACTGAGTAGCCTATTGCCCATGATGTGTAACCTTTGAGACTAATCACTTCGTATGCACTTTGTACAACTTCTTTGCGAATTTTCTCCAGAGTTTCTTTCTCGTACGCTATTTGCTGCCTTTCTAGAAAGCTGAGTACAGGTACTCCTCCCACGCTTATGCTTGACCATAGTGCCACCGAACTGTCTCCATGCTCCCCAACAATGTAGGCCTAGTCAAATCATGGTAACACGCAAAATGTGAATTCAATTCCACCCATTTCATGTAGGAGTTGGACTTCTGTTCGGCTGCTGCCAAATGATGATCCGACTGTGACACATGCACAGTCACAGCCGACCATTTCAGCAGCCGAATAGAAGAATTTTTTATCATATAGAATATTGAATCAAATCAAATCGAGTTTTTGTCATTATCATATTTAATGAGATTGGCTTTATGTTAAGATGATATAAGAACCTGACTAGAAAAATTACTGATGTTGTTGATTGATGTTATGAGCATTTACTTAGTGTGATTTAAGATTTTGGTGCTTAAATGAAAAGGGAACATCAGCCACTTGATTTAGGAAAATTCTTACAAACATCCGACCGGACAATCCTCTAACATGGGGCGGAACCCGTCTGGCTGGGTATTTAGAAGAGTTTCTCTTTGATTAAGATGTTTTCGATCAGAAAAAATTAACGGATTAGCAATGCAATTCTTACCACTCAAAGCCAAAATACAGTGGTTGCTTATTAAATTGGTTCAATTAGCATGAATTCAACTTCTTACACCTAACCTAGTTCAGTCTTAAGGGTCTGGTAATCCATATAGTTTAAATTAAAAGAGTCGAAATCAAAGAAAAAATAATTTTCCAACAACTTGCAATTAATTGATCAGATATGTGACAACAACAGGGATCACATTGGCTCTCCAAACACCACGTAATTGCCTACCTTTTACTGCCTCACATTATAAAATCCTCGTAACAAGTAATAATGATCAACACCAAAGACCCAAAGCTACAATAAGTACACGGTTTGATTGCTTGTGCATCATTATTCATTACACGATTTAATTCGAACTGTAGCTAAATATAAAGAGGAGAGGAACGCAATAAGAGAAAGAGAGGAAGATACAATTCTCCCCATCTAGCCATGAAAAGAAGAAGAAGATCTCACTTCCTACTTGTCTAATGTTGTAGTCATACATGAAAGGTCACGAAAAGACTCTAAAATAAGATTAATTGTAAAAAAAACATATCATTCGACAAATGTTGTGCATTTTCTTTTGGTGGCACATATCAAAGATTCGTGCGGTGAGATACGTGCTATATGTGTACTGGTTTCTTAAAAGAAGTGAACTTTTATGCCGAAAGACACGGTAAAATATTCATCTCGACGATACTGCCCTACTTTACCACAACCTTACATGTGCATTAGAATCTTTTATAGAGTACATGTTTGTCCTACCTAAGATTAACATAATACCAATGTAAAGTGGCAGACACCACCTCAACACTTAAGCACGCAAGACAATATCATTATTTATTTTAGGAAATATTAACATCAAGATAAATAAAATAGATTATGAACATTTCAGTATGCTTACTCACCTGCACGTCCTGTGCATTTACATCAAGATGATCAGCGATCAAGAACCGGAATCGAGACGAATCCAAGTTGGTACCCGACCCGATAACCCGATTTGCAGGGAACCCGGATAACTTCCATGCCACGTAAGTCAACACATCAACAGGGTTGGACACGATCAATAGTATACACTCAGGTGAGTGTTTAGCCAATGGAGGAATAATCTCTTTGAACAAAGCTAAGTTTCTTTGTATCAGATTAAGCCTACTCTCGCCTGAGATTTGGCGAGCGCCGGCGGTGACGATGCAGAGGTCAGACCCGGCGGTGACTGCGTAGTCAACGGAGGCGTCGATTTTAGTGCGGGGGAGGAAGGCAGCTGCGTGTTGGAGGTCGAGCATTTCGCCGCGGAGCTTATCGGCCTTGGCGTCGACGAGGGCGAGTTCATCAACTAAGTCCTGGGTCAGGATGGTTTGGGCTATGGCCATGCCGACGTTGCCGACGCCGATGACCGAGATCTTGGTTTGGTGGTTGGTGGAGGAAGGTGGGGCTGAGTTTCTTATGGGCTTGAAGAAGGCTTGGGATATATCCAGCCCATCTGGGCCCAGTGTGGAAGATGATGTGCTCTTGTGCATGGTTGTGGTTGTGGTGCTGTGTGTGACTGTGTGTTCTCTTGTTCTCTGTGTGTGTTTTTACGAGATTGAGATTCAACGGTTATATATAAGGAGGAGTGCGGAAGCAAAAGTGGAAAAATTGGTTTATTCAAAAGGTCAACATTCTATGAAGACTTCGACGAAGGTGTCGGGGAGAGGGATGATTAGGTGCCCCGCACCATAGCCTGGCACGTGAATCTATCCAATAAAGCTATATAGCAACTATATTTATCAATCAAATTATATTACTTAATTTTTACTTCTTAATTAACTTTTACGATATTTTATATGAAAAGTATTACTATACATGAATATAATCTGTTTATTTAGCAAAAAAAATAATCTATTTATTTGAAGAAAATAATTTGTCTGATATTTGTTACGCAAGTGATAAAGTGCAAGTAACGTTACTTAGAACTTGACATAAAATATAAAAATAAAGCTAAAAATATAGTGCAAGGGTGAAGATACTAGAACTAAAATATCTAGTACAAAGCTACCCTTGTGACGAATTTTCGCGACTAAGCATAGTGCAGCAAGCAAGAAACCTAGGCTTCATTTGATTGTCGTAAAATATTTTTTTGAAAATTTTTTTTTTAAATATTTTGTGTTTGTCAATTTAAAAATATTTTTCAGTAAAAAATGATGATTATTTTTTTTTAATTTTCTTGTGTTAAGTAATACGGAAAAATTGATCAACTGTAAAATATTTTTCGATCAAATATTACAACTAATACAAAGTTTAAAAAAATATTTTCATGTCTTTTGAGAAAAAAAAATATTTTTCGAAACTCATTATACTTCTAAACATTAAAAAATATTTTTTTTATTTTATTTTTTAAAAAATTATTTTCGTTCAATAAGTTATTTTACGGCAACAAAGGGAACCCTAGTAAATTCTGAGATCATTGCCTTGTATCTAACAAATCGATAGCTTATTAATTTTTTAATTATTATCCCTAGGCATTTTGTTAGATTTTAAAGAATTACTCGCTTATCTAATTGAAAAAGAGCTAAAATGAAAATACATAATAGGCCGAGCACTATCAAACGTTCAAGCACAAGAAGCACTAGATCGATACTCTTTCCTCTAGATTGCAGATCATCACGTGCAATATTCCGTACTTTGACAAGATCCAGACGAGTCATTATTTCTCCTTGAGACGGGGCACAAGTCATCAGGAGACCTTTCAACTTCCTCTACTTTCTTGTAAAGCAATTGAGTTTTTCTTTTTCTTTTTCTTTTTTTCTTTTTTGGTCAAAGTAAAGCAGTTGAGTTTAATAATTAATACATTGCGACTTGTGGCACAAGAATATCAGGGAGCTCGGCGTGAATATTCGCGATGCTGCACCGGTTCTAGAAACTGGAGAATGACGTTACACTGGAGTTTTCATAAGAGAAACATTTTTTAAAATGATCGAAAGTTGTTGATATTATGTGTAAAAATATTTAAAAAACAACTCATAAGTATTATACAAAAAACATATAAAAAACAACTCATAAGTATTATATAAAGAGCACCAAACATATAAAATCAATTTTACAGTTACCCTTAAGAGGATGTGAAATTATCAAAACCATGATGTAATATTATAACCGTTGATGAGGGGAGAAGCTCATCAATTACGCTTGGCCAATTTTTCTGGATGGATCAAAAGTTAGAGAGAGGTCACTAAATGTTTAACAATATGTAAACAATTGTTTATTACCGATTGGATTTTGTGCACTCAAGCATACAAGAATATAGGTTGCATAAATAAAGCACACTAGTTTTTTATTCAGATCTATTGATGCCCATGTCTATGTCGCGTGAATATGTTCCAAAGAAATGTCAATATAGAGGGTGAAGTATATATTCTCTTTGTCTATAATAAACGATCTCTTAAATTAAAGCCCCCGGATTCAAATACTTTGCTTTACAACGGGCGGATTAGACTTCAAAGACCGGAAACCACACTTCATGATTTCCCATCTTCTTTCTTCTTTCCTCAATTTCCCGCCCTTTTGAGAGTCTATGGTTTTCCATGTAATGGTCAAACTTTCCTATTTTTACGCTCACTTTTTTTTTTTTTTGTTAATCCTAGGAAACATCTCTATTTAACTAACCAACAAGATATAGACTGAATTAACTTCACCCACTCAAAGAGTGGATGTGGCACGCCAGCATTCCCTTACCTGGATTTTTACACTCACTTTGACAAAATGTTGTTTTGTAATTTTGCTTCAAGAGGTCAGAAGGGGGAAGTGGTAAAAGAAAACAGGATGCTTAATCTTAAGTTAAATGGCGTATGTTGATTACAATAAATAACTGTAACAAATTCTTCTCTAATAATTTAAATTTATAAATAAAATAATAATTTAATATTATATTAGAACTCAAATTATGAAATAATCTTGGGTTCAAATCTCTTCATTACTCATTTAGAAAACAAAAGCACTGTCAACAAACAAGAAAAGAATTTTGTTTATATATGCAGGAACCTGTTAAAAATAATAAATAAATATATTCCTCTCTGACATTATAATCTATCAGATAATTAGGCATCAAATAACATGTTATATAAAGACAATAAATAAATATAATTAGGCATAAATAAAATGATGAAGACAATTTAAATTGATGAAGACAATAAATAAATATAATAAACTCATCTGTAATATTTTAATTTCTTAGATGAGATGGTAATTTGATACATCATTTAAACATCAAATAAAATGCGATGCAAAATTTCCTAGTTGATACATTGTTTAATTTATAGATAATAAAGTAGCTCCTACATTCAGAAGCACCAATGTTTATGCAGCAAGGACTCTGCAACATACGCCAAGTCCCATGCTAATTGAATTAGGTGAAATGCACGTGAGAATCTAGATCTTCGGAAAATTCACCTCAATTTTATACAATGGCACCCAATCTATGTTACATCTGCTTTTTGTGGTACATGTACTCTTCCAAGTCTTATCATAAAAATTAAAGATCTCTTCCAAGTCTAGCATAAAAATTAAAGATATCTGACGAGGGGACTCTGAGTTGAGGTATGATGCTTACTTTGAGCTGAGGTGGATTAATTCAAGCCAAGCCCAACACATTTCAGCTAATGCCTAACCTGGATGCTGATCCGACCTCACTCCGACCCTGAAAAACCCCGACCTCAGTGCTAGCTGCCCTGATGGGACATAAAGCTCTGATGGGACATAAAGCCTTGATGAGACATAAAGCTGCACCGCATTAAATTTTGTCAGGTCCGAATTTAGTATAAATAGAGCTCTACCCCTTCATTTCTGGGTAACTCATCATTATTGCACTCAGCTACTTTGCCAGCTCGGACACTAATCATTCGCACGCCCGAAAGGAAAATTCGGGTCATCACCCCGCCTTTTTCTTTCCTTTCCTTGTGCAGGTTTAGCGGCCAACCAGAAAGTTCAACTCGGAGGCCGACCTGAAAGTTTAGCTCGGAGGTCAACCTGAAAGTTCATCTTGGCAAGCGTAGCAGTCCATCTTCAACTGTGAGATTCCCAACTTCGACAGTTTGGCGCCGTCTGTGGGAACGAATTCTTTCTATCACTCTTCTCACCACTCATTGAGAAACCATCATGGTACAAACGAGAAGCCACAGCGCACCGGTAGAGGATTTGCCCAACCCGAATAGGGACCTTGAAACCACGCAGGTGCCTAGCCAAAACCCAACCCAAGCCAACGTTGGAACGAGCCAACGTATACACTTAGCCACCCATACCAACCTCACGACAGATGGAGACCTCAACTCCAGCCTGTCACCGGAGATGAGGATGATGCTCAGGATGTTCCAGGAACTAAAGGAGCAGGTAGCCCGGTTAGCAGCAGAACCCCCAGTTCCACAAGCAGCTACGCCGCAGCCCGCGCGTCCACAGTTTCGCATTCCAGCCCCGGGGCAAACCCGAGCGCAAGACAAAGAGGGCTTCCTAGAGCTGATGACGGGACCCAATGAGGCGAGAGGTAAAAGGGTGGCTTAAGCCGACCCCGAGTAGGCCAAGACTGCGGCTGCCATAGCCAAGATAATTAACCAGCTTGGGTAAGCCCACTATCAACCGAGGTACTGGCCACACCACTACCCACTGGCAATCGGATGCCCAACCTGGCAGTCTACAATAGGGACGGCGACCCAGCCAGCCACTTGCTCAACTTTGACCACCACATAACCCTGCATGATATGTCCAACCTCATGAAGATGAAGATATTCCCGACCACCCTGGTTGGCAATGCCTTGGACTGGTTCCAAAAACTTCATCCCGAATCTATTGCAAGTTTTCATCAACTAGCCGAAGCTTTCTTGTCCCGCTTCGCGGGAAGCCGACGCGCCACCCGCCACACTTCTACATTGCTGTTGGTGAAGCAGCATAGGGGAGAAAGTTTGAGGGCTTACACAGCCCGATTCAATGAAGAGTCGCTCAGAATCCCAAACCTAGAGGACTCCATGGCGTTAATGGCTTACCAAAGCGGGCTCAGGTCAGGACCCCTTACATCCTCCTTGGCCATCGACCCCGTGGATACTGTAGCCGAGCTGATGGTACAAGCAGAAGGGTACATACACTCGGAGGAGTTCCATTAGGCGAAGAGGGATGATGACAAGGAGAAGGAAGCCGGCAAGAAGGGAGAGACTTCCCGAGCCTAACCTGGGGGTAAAGTCCAAAATGATCAAGGCAAGCAGCCTTATCAGCCGAAGCAGAACCCCCAGTTCACTATGTTCACTCCCCTTAACATCACAAGGGAGTAGATCCTGATGGAGATCCAGCACCAGAACCACCTGCCTCCAACTCCAAGGATGAAAGGCCGACCTGATAAGCGCAATAGGACTAAGTATTGCTGCTATCATATAGACTATGGCCATACCACCGAGGAGTGTAAAGACTTGAAACAGGAGATCGAGGGACTAATAGCCCGAGGTTACCTCCGGAGGTACGTAGATCAACAGCCGACCGGAATCACGATCAGAGAGATAGGGAGAGAAGTCCACCCAGACGCCAGGCTGGGGGCGGACGTTTGGCTGTGATCGAGACCATCGATTGGCATCGGGTGGGGAGACCTCGGCTGGTAGAAAGGGTTATGTTCGCGTTGGAAGGGAGTATGGACTGGTGCGGGGTCCGGCCCCGGAGATGGAGGAGCTCACCTTCTCCTCAGAAGACTTAGAGGGTGTGATATTACCCCATGACGACCCACTAGTGATCAGCGCTAAAATAGACAACTTTTCTGTAAAGAGACTGATGGTGGATACCGAGAGCTTGGCAAAAGTCCTATTCTTGAAGGCATTTGAGCAAATGGGGTTAGACAAGAGCCGACTCAGGCCATTGAGGGGCACTTTAGCTGGTTTCACTGGACAAGCCCACCAAGCCGAAGGGGTCATCAACCTCCCGCTAAAGTTGGAAGATGGAGACAAGCGGGTTTCGATGCAAGCCAACTTCATTGTGATGGATTGCAATTCCACTTACAATGAGATTTTAGGTCAGGTGCCGCTCAACCATTTCAGAGCTGTCCCTTCAACTTACCACCAGGCCCTAAAATTCCCGACCCCGGCCGGCACGGCCACCATTCGCGGAGCCCAGCTCTTAGCTCGGGAATGTTATGAAAGTTCCTTCCGACCTAAATATCAGGTTGGCTGGGGACCAGATTTGCCCGATGAGAAGAGGGATGCTAAGAGATGAAGCCCAGCTAAAAGCCTTCAAGAGGTGGAGCTCTCCGATGAAACAAAGAGAGCGAAGATTGGGAGTAAACTCCCTGACAACCTCAAGAAAGGTATAAGCCAGTTTCTTTTGAAAAATGAACACATATTTGCATGGTTTGCCTCTGACATGACAGGTATTGACCCGGGAGTGGTTGAGTATTACCTGAATGACGACTCGAACCGCTATCCGGTAAAGTAGAAGCGCAGGCGCTTCCATTATGATAAGCAACAAATCATAGCGGAAGAGGTAGACAAATTGGTAGACGCCGACCACATAAAGGAAATCCAGTACCCAACCTGGTTATCCAACGTCGTGCTAGTGACCAAGTCCTCATAAGGATGGAGATTGTGTATTGATTTTACCGACCTCAATAAAGCCTGCCCTAAGGACTGCTTTCCCCTACCTCGGATTGATCAAATGGTGGATGCCACCTCCGGGTTTGAGCTGCTCTCTTTCATGGATGCCTTCAAAGGCTATAACCAAATCAAGATGGCTCCTAAAGACAAAGAGAAGACTGTCTTCACCACCGATAAAGGTCTCTACTACTATAAGGTCATGCCTTTTGGCCTAAAAGATGCTAGAGCTACCTACACTCGGATGGTGAACAAGGTTTACAAAAATCAGAAATATGGAGATCTATGTAGATGACATATTGGTCAAGAGCAAAAGGGCGAAAGATCATGTAGTCGACCTGGCTGAAGCCTTCGCCGTAATGGAGCACTTTGGGATAAAGCTGAACCCGAAAAAGTGCGCATTTGGCGTCAAGACAGGAAAGTTTCTGGGCTTCATGGTCACAGCCCGTGGAATAGAAGCCAACCCGGAGAAGGTTCAGGCGATACTCGACCTGGCACCTTCGACCTACGTGAAAGACGTCCAAGTGTTGGCAGGCAAGGTCGCGGCACTAAGCAGATTCATGTCCAGGTCGGCTAACAAGTGTGCTCCCCTATTCAAAATATTGAGGAATCCTAAGAACTTCGAATGGACTACAGAATGCCAGAACGCCTTCCAAGAGCTGAAAAGGTATCTAGCTTCGCCACCCCTGCTATCCCGACTTGAGGTGGGAGAGGAGCTGGTACTATACCTAGCATACTCGGGAATAGCAATGGCAGCGGCACTGGTCCGCGAAGAAGGGAAGGAGCAGAAGCTAGTCTATTATGTTAGAAAAACCTTGCAAGGGGCCGAGGTGAGGTACTCTTCTTTGGAAAAACTCACCCTCGCGCTCATCACGGCCGCAAGAAAGCTGAAGCCATACTTTGATGCTCATCCAATTAAGGTCATGACAGATGCCCCACTCAAGTCCATCATGTACAAGCCGGAGGCGTCGGGCAGGCTGCTAAAATGGGCAGTTGAGCTGAGTCAATTTGACATCACCTACCAGCCCAGAACAGCCATCAAAGCCCAAGCCATCGCAGACTTTGTGGTTGAGTGCACTGGTCGAACCGAGCATGACCCAGAGGATGTATGGAAGGTCCATGTAGATGGGGCCTCAGGGAAGTCTGGAAGCGGAACCGGAGTAGTCATCCTCGACCCGACCTGGCATGAGTACCAATACTCCCTCAAGTTCGCCTTTCTGGCGTCCAACAATGAAGCTGAGTATGAAGCAGTGGTCGCAGGACTGAAAATTATAGCTCAGCTTGGGGCACAGGCAGTCGACCTGAGCACCAACTCTCAATTGGTTTCTAGTCAGATATCAGGATAGTTCGAAGCCAAGGACAGTACTATACTAGCCTACCTCAACAGAGTCAAGGATTTGACCTCAGGGCTCAAAAGGTTTACGATACAGCAAATTCCGAGGGAAAAGAATATAAAGGCTGATGCCCTGTCCAGGTTAGCCTTAGGCGAGAGCCGACCTGCCCTGGTCCATGTGGAAGAAGTATCCGAACCGAGTATTCAGTTAGGGGTGCAAGCTGTAGCCGAGCTCAATATAAGCCCAGATTGGACCAAACCAATCGTGGACTACTTGGAAGGAGGTATGACCCTAGAGGATGAAAAAACAGCTCGGAAGCTCATGAAACAAGCCTCAAGGTTTGTCATAATTGTCGGGCAACTCTACAAGAGAGCCTACACTTGGCCTCTCTTAACATGTGTTGGGCCCGAGGAGGAAAACTATGTACTCCGAGAGATCTATGAAGGAGTATGTGGAAACCACTTGGGAGGCAAGGCTCTCGGCTCGGAAGGCATTAAGGCAAGGCTATTTCTGGCCAACCTTAGAACAAGATGCCAAAGAGTATGTAAAAAAGTGCGACACCTACCAAAGGTTCGCCAATGTATAGAGGAAGCCTGTAGTAGACCTCACGGTGATGATAAGCCCATGGCCATTCTATCAGTGGGGTCTAGATATCATCAGCCCATTGCCGACCAGTGTCGGCCAAAAGAAACATATCTTCGTAGCAGTGGACTACTTCACCAAATGGCCTGAGGCTGAAGGTGTTGCTAGAATAACAGAAAAGGCAGCTTGGGATTTCGTATGAAAAAATATCATTTGCCGATTTGGGGTGCCAAAGGTCATCGTTACTGACCACGGCAAACAATTCGATAGTGCATACTTTCGAGACAAATGTGCTGAGATTGGGATCGACCTCAGATTCTCATCTATTGCTCACCCTCAAAGTAATGGTCAAGTTGAAAGGACTAACCAAATCATTTTGCAGGGCATGAAAACCAAGCTGGAGGAAGCAAAGGGCCAGTGGGCATCGATTCTCCACGAGGTGCTATGGGCTCAGCGGACCACCACCAGCTCGGTAACGGGAGAATCGCCATTCGAGCTGACCTTCGGTACTCAAACGGTACTTCCAGTAGAGATCGGGTCTCCGACCAGTAGAACCCTCCACCATGATCTAGAAATAAACGGAGCACTGATCCGTGAAGAGCTCGACCTCGCCGAAGAGCTCCGAGCTAAAGCTAAAATCAGGATGCTAGCTAGCAAAGCTGCCATGCAAAGAGCATTCGCCAAGCAGGTCAAGCCTAAGCCTATTAAGGTTGGCGACCTCGTCCTCAGAAAGGCTATCTTTTTGCCGCGCTCGAGCAACAAACTCTCCCCGACCTGGGAGGGACCGTACAAAGTCAAGAAAGAAGTCCGACCTGGGATCTTCTACCTCCGCGACAGATACGGGAAGTAATTAAAAAATGCATGGCACGCTGAGCACCTGAAGAGATATTTTGTGTAATGGCCCCCGAGCTGAAAAATCTTATAACGGCCCCCGAGCCGGAAATCTTGTAAACAGCCCCCGAGTTGAAAAATATTGTAACGACCCCGAGCCAGAAAATCTTGCAATGGCCCCGAGCTGAAATCTTTGCTAAGGCCCCGAGCCAAGCATCGCTTGTAATCGGCTCCCGAGCCCAAGTACTTCATGTACACATTCAATGCAAAACTATTTTGTAAATCAGTGCAACGCCCGACCTACGCTCGAGCACCTTAGCTACTTAGTTACTGCCAACTCGGATTAACGCGGTGGCCACGCTTAATTACGAGCTAATGATCAAGTAAACCAGCTCGGACTAGGTTCTAGCTCGGGTATAATCAATAATAATTTGATTAGTTTTGCCAGTTCGAATTAAGGTCCAACTCGGTATAATCCGACTTTAGGTTGGCATGTTAGTTTGGGTCTAAACTCGAGCTCAACATTTGTCAACATTAGTTTGACCAATTTTAAATCGGACTGACGAGTCCAGGTCGGCAACAATAATAGTTGTCCAATTAACCAGCTCGGATTAGGATGAAAATTTATTAATCGCGTCCAGCTCGGTTCTTTATATTTAAATTAAGTTTGAATGGTCCATTATATTGGTCAGACCCCACTTACTTAAAAAAATTTGCGAAGAGAAAGGTACACATGTATGAACTCGAATGAAACGCAAATAAAATCAGAACATTCATTTTATTAGAATTGGAAAGAGTAACAATTACAAGGAGCCCAACCTGGGCGAAATTACAAAAGCCCGACCCGGGCGATTACAAAGTTTACTTAGGAGCAACGGTGGAGGTGGTGGCATCGGCTTCATCCCCGATCTGGTCCATGCCCTTCTGAACAAATTCAATCACCTCATTGGCTTGAGACGTCAGATCGGCCGGGAGCTCAGGAATCTCCCAAAACTCCTACGGCGGAGCCTCCAAGACTTTGATGTAGTCGTTCTTGGTAGCAGGGAAGAAGGTCTTCACTCTCTCCCGAGCTGCAACTTGGCCCCGGAAGTAGTACTCCAACTCGGCGTGCTTGGCCATCGCTCCACCATCGGTGGCCAACCAGTCCACGGCCTCTTGGCTGGACTTAAAGGCTTCCACCACCTTCTCCCCCTACGGGCCGACCCGATCTAACAGATCCTTAAGCTGCGCCTCAGCCTCATGCTTGTCCTTCTTGAAGCGCTCGACATCCTTGGCCCTAGCCTCGTGTCAGGACTTCTACGCCTCGAGCTCCCTCTTCAACCGGTCGATCCCCGTCTCGTCTGCTTTACGCCTCTGGACGGCATCCTCCCTCAGGGCCTCTAGCTTGGCTCGAGAGTCGATAAATCGCTGCTCGAGCTTGACGCAGTGAGCCTGGGCTCGGGCGAGCAAGCCAGGTACCGAAAGGATGTGGGACTCGGCCTACACGAAAGATGACAAAATGATCAACCGAGCCAAAAAACTTAACCATATCAACGCGGTCAAATATGTCTTACCGTGACTATGGCCGTCCTCAAGTCGAATGAAAGCTGCTCCACCGGGATCGATGCCAGCTTGGGATCGCGAGTGACCTTAGCTGCCTCCACGAAGTCCTTGTTGGGAGGGCTCACCTCCGCGGCCTTGCCTTTTCTGGAGTACTCGGGCCGAGACCGTTTTCTATTATCGGGGCGGGATGCTGAGCGCTCAGGGATCGCCACGCCCGAGCTCGATCTTTTGGTCTGAGGAGACGCCAACGTCCCCTTGGAAGAGACCTAGGGCCGCTGCCTCTGCTCCTGAGGGACGAATGAGCCCAAGCCGAACTGAGCAGAGACTTCGCCACTAGCCTCGGTCTTTCTCCTCCTCTGGGCATACGCGAGCTTCACCGTATCCGCCATGCCTACAAAAACAAAGGAAAAAGAGGTGAATAATGGCCAAATGTAAACCAAAAGGAACAACGGCAAATAAGGAGACAGGGAGGTCGAGCATTGGTCCTGCGGACTGACCCTCTTCTGAGCCGGACTCCACATTCTCTTCAGGCTCGAAAAGTAAGTGAGGATGCTCCATCCTCAGGTCGGGTTCTCTCCCGAATAACTTGGATTTCTAGATTCTGTCCCACCTGAGGATGCTGTCAATATCAATCAGCATACCCAGCTTGGGTTTCAGCACCCTGACCTCGGCAAGTTCCGCTTCTGAGAGCTTGGGGTCGTCATTCACAGTCTTTTTCAATGAAAGATTCCAATCCACTCTGCACCCCGGGTTCACGGCCGGCTCGACCCAATAATAGTCGTTGTGCCAGCCCTTTTTGGAGGAGTGCCACTTGGTGAATATGGCGTTGCTGACCCGAGCTACGAAATGGAACCACCCTGGCCACTTTGGGTTGGGCTTGCAAACAAAGAACTGCCTGAACTGACGCAAGGTCGGCTCTATCTTCCTCTCAAGACAAAACACATAAAACGCCACCATTACGGCCCAGCCATTAGGTGACATCTGACCCGGGCTAAGCTCGAAGTAATTCAAAATACCGGCGATAAAATCAGGAAGTGGAATCCGGACCACATCGAATGCGAAGTCGTAGATGGTAAAATAGTCGGGTGGAGGATAGTAGGTAGGCTCGGTCCGACCTGGCACCTTCAGCTTGTGGTGTTGGTCCACCGACCAGTCCCTTAGCCTAGCGTTAGCCATCTGGACGGTAGAGTGGCACTCGCGCCTAGAGCAGGCAAACAACTGCTCTATCATCTTTCCCCAAGCTGACGAACCGCTGGCTGTAACTGAGCTCCAAGGTTGGACCGCCCTAACCGGGACCGCTTCAATCGGCTCCGACGCGGAGACTCCAGCTAAGTACTCTTGTGGTATCTCAACTCCCTCCAACTGGTTCAATGGCTCATCGTCCTCCCTCTCTCCCAAGTTTCCCAGGTCGGCTAAAGGATCCGCCTCGACTTCTTCTTGCACTCGCCTGACCTCGATCATTTGGCAATCATCATCACTCTCCCTTAGCCGAGATTGCCGAGATGATTTTTGAGATGCGCATTCGCTATCATCACCGCGGCCTCTATTTGAATTCGACTCTGAGCTCGACGGATTCTCATCCCCTCCATAGGACCTCACCTTCATCCCTTGGGAATCTTTCGACTCTGATCTCCCCATCCTATTTATAAATTAAAATATGTGCAAGAATAACTAAAGGGAGTTGGGACGTACCTACCGCTCTAGTTGTCGAAGATGACCCGATCTAATTGCCTTCGACCTAATTGGCTACGAGCTAATGGATTCCGAGCTGAATACCCCGAGAAGATATTTTCCGAGCAAAAAGTGTCCGACCACCCTGGTTGCCGACCTGAAAGCTCCGAATTTAGTAGGCAAAGCGTGAAATAAATCTCGGATGTCAAGGCCCTATTTATAGGTAACTCTGGTAACCGCCTCCGGAATCCCAAATGTCACATCTTGTCATAACTGTCAGGTGATGTGTTAGCCATCTGAAGGGTATGCACTGCTGACGTGGCTATTCCCACTTTGTCGGGGTCGGGCAACTCCAACTCGGGAACAACTTTCAAATTTAGATCTCACCCTCTCGATCTCGACTTGGGGGGGAGAGGGATTAACGAGGGGGACCCCGAGCTGAGGTATGATGCCCACTCCAAGCTGAGGCGGGCTAATCCGAGCCAAGCCCAACACATTTCAGCTAATGCCCAACCTGGATGCTGATCCAACCTCACCCCGACCCTGAAAAACCCCGACCTCAGTGCTAGCTGCCTTGATGGGATATAAAGCCTTGATGGGACATAAAACTGTACCACATTAAATGATGTCAGATCCGAATTTAGTATAAATAGAGCTTCACTCCTTCATTTCTGGGTAACTCGTCATTATTGCACTCAGCTACCTTGCTAGCTTGGACATACTAATCATTCGCAAGTCCGAGGAGAAAATCCAGGTCATCACCCCGCCTTTTCTTTTCCTTTTCTTGTGCAAGTTTAGCGGCCAACCAGAAAGTTCAACTCGGAAGCCAACCTGAAAGTTTAGCTCGGAGGCCAACCTGAAAGTTCAGCTCGGCAAGTGTAGCAGTCGATCCTCAACTGTGAGATTCCCAACCTCGACAATCTCTATAATGCGTACCTTTTGTATGGGACATCCTAGACCTTCCCACATTTGACATTTCTTGCCCCATCAATATCCATGTCTTAATTCTTCATCTATTGCTAAGCTGCAACCTCTCAACCCCCAAAATGTACCATTTTTAATTGGTTACGACATCCTAATCTACCATCTAGATCAACCTAACTTCTAATTTAGTTGTCAAACATATATATATATCTTCTATGCCATGGTAATTGCGTCAATCTTGCAAGAAAGCTAATCTAAATTAAGAAAGATAATCTAAATTAAAGAGCACTAAGTGTATAATTGTAGATTTCGAGCCACTACAAATTAACAATTATCCGATTATACTAATTATAGCAATAGCTTTCAAGTCATCAAAGTTGATCACTACAAAAAAAACTGGATTTTACGAGAGACGGTTCCCCTCACCGTACCGTCGCCAATTGAGAATTTGTGACAGCACGTGAGGGGAACCGTCCGTCGGACACGAGATTGTCGTCAAAATCGTTTCCCTCACCAAATCGTCACCAATTTGGCGACGGCTGCCTAACTATCTCCATCCCGTCTCTAAATCTTCTGTCACCAAACCCTCGCCATCATTTCTCGTCTCCAGGCCGTCACTACAATTTGCTGTCACCGAGCACTCGTCAATTGGTGTCGTCCCAAAACTGTCACCAAATTTCCCATCGCCAAGCCCTCGCCTATCTTTCCCCTCACTCGCCCGTCACCAATGATTACTGTCACCGAGCACTCGCCAACTTAACCCCTCACTATACCGTCACCAAAATTGTTGTCGCCAAGCCCTCGCCAATCTTTCCCCTCGTCAATCTGTCACTAACCCTTCCCTTCACCAAGCCGTCACTAAGCCTTCATTAACTTAATCATTCCATATAATTGAACTTGTCATAATTCTTTCATAAATTTGAAAATTGTCAATCCCAAACTGAATCTGTTTGATATATGAAATTCATTTCAAATAATGCCAAAAATACGATATGCTATATATAATTAAAATCAAGACTGAAAATAAAAACTGTTACAAAAACAAATGCCCTGTACATGGAAGTGTATTTAACATCAAACTAGAGGATTAACATTATAACAAATTATTCTCCATTTTCATCACTAGGTGAATATGAAGAACGTTGCTCTTCAAGTTGAGCGCAGACTTTTGCGTAGAGGACTTCTAACATATCGTTCTGCTTCTTCAATTGTTGTTGAAGTTGATTGATTAACTCATTCTGACTCTCGATTCGCTGGCCCTAACTTTGTAATGTTTCGTTCAAAGTCACTGTGGCTCTCGCAATGACATCATTCAGTTGTTCCTCTGTGATCACACGCCGAGGCTGGGTTGCAGTGTTTGTAACAGACTCAATTGAAACCTGAGAACCTACCCCATATATCCGACCTTTGCGTCGTGGGTCGATAGCCTGTAAAAATACTGCGTTCTGATCCACAGGCATGGGGGTTAAGTCTGATTCCGATGCATTCCTGGCTGTTTGG
The DNA here is from genome assembly GCA_037974665.1 of Ehretia macrophylla. NCBI lineage: Eukaryota > Viridiplantae > Streptophyta > Magnoliopsida > Boraginales > Ehretiaceae > Ehretia > Ehretia macrophylla. Next base: position 6,195,374 of record CM075764.1, on the reverse strand, counting down.
AGCATTTCGTCGTAGTGAGCCTACAAACACATTAGTAACAAGTTAGTATTATAAAACCAAATTGCAACACAAACATTATTTTCAACATCTACACAAACATAATATTCAATAGCACAATATACAGGTATGACATCTGTCTTTAATGCATTTACTCGCCAATAAAAAAAAAGGCCAGCATCTCGTTTGTATTTTGGACTTCTCCCAATAACCTGTTACAAGATAAAGCCAACATAATACACAGTATCCAAGCTGATACTGTACCACACTTAACCTTAACATATTAATCATGTGCTACTACAACCATAAGAAGACATGTTCAAAAAATGAAATGATAACAAAAAATAAAGAATAGATAAATAAAAATGAAAAAAAATCCAAACATACAAAAAAAAACTAAATTAATATATTTAGGCATAATGCATTATCAATTAACATCTTCATAACAACTCCAAAATTTATAATATATACATATATTATACATAGGTGTACATACATATACATATATATATAAATAGCATATCAAACAATTTATTTTTGAGGTGGAGGAGGGGGTGAGAGGGTGTATAGCTTCATGGGGGTGGTGGAGTTAGCTAGATTTATACATGCATATACATACATTTACATATATATATATATATATATATCACAAATATAAATAGCATAAAAAAAGACACCATTACCTCAAATGAAATGGTGGAGAGGGGTCTATAGAGGGGTGGGAAGGTGGGGGGTGAGGGTAGGGGTGATATGAAAAACGTTTTAACAGAGGGTTGTGCCCTTTGTTAAAACATTTATTTGGGCGACGACTGGGTGTGAACTAGGGCCGTCGCCCAAATAAAAGAGGCTCACGATGTGGGCCTTTTTGTGGAGGGGGGTGATATGAAAAACGTTTTAATAGAGGGTTGTGCCCTTTGTTAAAACATTTATTTGGGCGACGGCCCGGTGTGAACCAGGGCCGTCGCCCAAATAAAAGAGGCTCACGATGTGGGCCTTTTTGTGGAGACGGGCACAGGCCCCGTCTCCAAGTTGGAGACGGGAAATAGCCCGTCTCCATTGGAGACGGGCACGGTTTTTCATCTTTAATTTAGAGACGGGCTAGATGTAACACCCCGTCCCCTCACGGAAACAGGAGCTCTATATTTCCACTAAACACAACCCGATCCAAAACCCAAGTCATAAAATTTTAGGGAAAACGGATAGAGTCTCTCCTGTACCGTGGACATTCCGAAAACTTATAAGCATTCAAATAAAACCATGAAGTAAAAAGAACAACATTTCTAATTGAAATCCCAACTTCAAGGTCATCCGAGCCTTAAACAGCACAAGACAATATAAATACATACAAGCATGCATTCCCAGTATAACTTCTTTACAGAAACCGCTTATCATACTACTCCATGATAACATTTAAACATACTTAGAATTTAAAGACAACCATTTCAACCCCCACGGCCAACACACAAGCATGCAACAAACTAAAAGTAAGAATGCTTGTTATTACATACCATGGATACTTATCATACATTAAATTCAAACTTACAACTAAACAATATATACATGAGCTCAAGGCTCCAAACTAGAACATAAACAACTAGCAGATTCTCCACATAACAGCAGAAACACATCCACCTCAAGAGCAAAGCACACAGCAATTATGGTAATTGTTCCGCCTGTACTTCCTGCTCCTCACCCTCAACTAAATCAAGCTGGGGTTCAATCTCAGCACCTCCTGAAACATGTTAACGAGATCTGAGTAACCACTATTGCTCAGTGAGGGATAAAGTCTAGCTGGGACGTGCAATGCGACAATTATAGCAATTAAACAATAAATGCAAATAAAGTACAGCTGAAATAGCAAATAACCACACATATCAAAGGATATGATACACTTAACCCCAACACTCCAGAATTCTCTTATCTGCGATCATGAACCACGAGTCACGAACCACGAACCACGTTCAATGTGCCGGCATAAACCCCCAATCACTCCAATAGGTACTTCGGATGTACCTAATCCTACGACCCAACACCCCCTGACATACTCCATACCAAGCGAGTGAGGGAATAGGGTACGGAGCTAGAGCACTAACCCTGGCAAGCCCAATGCCACCCAGAGAGGCCCATCGCATCCGCCCCAAACAATGAGGTTGCTCAACCACGATGCAATGCAAGTATGATGACAATGACAATATAATCAATAAACACATTTAAGGACAACAAAGTAGGTTGTCCACGCACATGAATTTCTATTAACAAGCATTTGTAACCTAGATAACATAATACTTCCTAATTGACATATAAACGAGCACATAACAATACAATTAAAGTAATTAAACAATAACTCATAATCTACACGATAACCATCATAATGAAAAATCAATGAATCAGTTAAGATGCCAAGTATGATGCAACTCTCACCTTTACCGAGCTCCAAGATACGAGAAACAGCTCAATGGATTGATCTTATCATGCAATAGAATATATATTTATCACGAGGATTCATATATCTAACATTTATAACCGATATAACCAAGTTCACATCATATAAGCATTTAACAATGTTCGGTTTATATATCATTCAACTAAGCAATGTAGCCATGAAATGTAATGACAATCAATATAGGAAGCATATGGTGTGACATTTCAAGCTAACACAAGTCCAATTCTCAATTTCAACTATTATGCTAAAAGTCAATAGAAATTATGCGCCTATGAAATCATCTGATAACCAAACTCGAAACCAACTTCATACCCCATTCAAGGACATTTTATGACCCACTTAAAAACTACGAAACCCCGGTACCGCCCACGTTTACCCAAAAACCCCGATTTCCCTCTTACGGTTTTACAAATGAGCTATATCACCTGAAACCCCAACCGATGCCATAAATGTACGGAAAGTGCCTCCATGACCTACTAAGACAAAGCCCTAAATAAAAATGAGCAAACGGACAACTCCGTTTTTTGGCCCCGACTTAAATTAGGTCCGTTTTTATGATTTTTTCAAAGAGCACCTCAATTTTATTCCACATTATGTCAATCTAACATGCCAAGGACCTACACGAGCGAGGAATTCGAAATCCGAGACAAAAATATTTTCTAGGTCATTTTCATAGCAAAAGTACTATTCAATCATCTTCCCTAAGTGTCATTTTCATTTTCAAGCATTCAACAAGTATTTTAAACCATCAAATATATTCTATGAAGTTATTAGAGCATATAAGAAATAACAGAACAAGCATTAAACCACTATAATATTAGATCACAAAAATAATAGCACAAACTTTAATTAAATTTAATACAATAATGGAATGCACCCTCACCTCTTTTGAAGATCAAATAATGGTTTTAAGGTCCTAAGGATGAAGTACAACCAATTTGGAAAGCAATAGAAGTAAGAATGAAGCAAGGATCAATTTTTTTTTTGGAGAAGTTACTATTCCTGTAACTCGTTTTTGGCCATTTTTTTGACCCTTTTTTTTTGTTTCTTGGCTTATAATGTTCTCATAATATGGTCAAAGGGTGGGTTAAGCAATTAGGGCATTTTAGTAAGGGTAAATGGGTCACTTGAGTGATTAAATTTCAGCAAAACAAAATGCCAAAACTCTGAAAAATCTGAAAAAAATCCCGTTGGTACTATTTATCAGACATTTCGTGAATTTTTTTCCGTTGATCCCGATATGCAATGCACTCACGGTCAGGGGCTATAGTCCCCTAAAAATATGTAGTATTTTATAAAAATATAAAATGCATAAAAATAAATAGTTGAATTTATGAAAATATGAAAAAATAAAGTAATTAACTAAGTTACATCTAAGTTAACCATTTAATGAATGCAATTAATGAAGTGCTGAGTTCGGAGTGTCACACTAGGCCCCCGTCTCCAATATTGGAGGTGGCTTTGGTGCCCGTTACCAAGCCATCGCCAAAATTTGGACAGTTAGGTGAATATGGCTCCAATAATTTGGAGAAGAACCCTCACCGTGCTGTCGCCAAATTTTCACCACTTTCACTTCTATATAAAGAAAGCACAGTCTCGCTTGTTGTCTTCCATCTTCACATAAGCTTAAACTCAATGCATCAACATCTTATCAACAATGAGTAAAGAAGTTCAAGGTCAGTGGGTTACCGTTAAAAACGAGGAACACACAACAAAAGGTGCTCCATCGAAGGCAAGCAGTAGCAGAGTTGAATGTCGATTTGATTTGAACGAACCACCAAAAGAAGAGGGTTACATTTCGAGGGCTCAACACCAGCAAATGGTTGAGGATCGCATGTATCGCATCCTTATACCAAAGTTGTTTGAGTGAAAATTATGTAAAAAAATGATAGTTAAGGTTAATAATATGTAATGTATTATCAGTAATATGTTATTTTATCTTGTTAAGTACTTTTGTATGGTAATGACTCAAGTTAACCGTCCGTTAATGTAATCTCTAGTTATCATATGATTATGAAATAAAATCTTGTCCTTTGCATATTATATTAGCAAATTTGTCTAATATTGTCCATAATATATATGTAACAGAACATAGTATTTTATTACTACCTCATGACATTTGTCAGTACTTCGCGTTAACAATCCATGAGTGAACTAGTACTACTTCCGTCATTGTTTTTGATATGATTCGTTATTACTCAGTGTTTGAAGGCCTTGTTAGTTAAAAAAAATCATAGGAAATTGAGCCGTCACCCTTAATGGTGACGGCATGGCGACGGACTGTCACCATACAATTACTGTGCCGTCTCCACATATCGGATCGGGAGAAATTGTCACCGAGCCATCACCAATTTCGTGACGGTCGGAGCTTGGCCGTCACCGAATTGGAGACGACCAATAAAGTCATCACTGTTGGTGATGGCATGATGACGGATTTTTTTTGTCTGACACTGTGCCCTCATTGTCCCGTCACAAAACTGGCGTCAACATTTCCCTTCACCGTGCCGTCGCCATACTGGTGACGGTATGACGACGGACCGTCGTAGAATCCAATTTTTTTTTTTGTAGTGGATGCAACTAACTTTGGTAAAATGGGAAAGGAGTACTAAAGATGTAAGCATTTCATTTTTTAGATACGAAAAAAGAAAGTATGTTGTCATGTTTAAATTTAGCTAGGTTGAATTTCGCCTGTAAAAAAAGTCATGTAAAGTGTACATAACAATTTATCTAACAAGTTGACCCAAAAAAAAAGAAATTGATGTTGTAACTAATGACTGGGGAGAAATACAAGAACAACCGGCGTAACAAAGATATTTGAATCCAAATGAATATTAGTGAAATTCTTGTCTAGTTATAGTTGTGATTTTTTGTACATGGTGACATACTTGTAAGGCTATCCTCAATGAAGTCTTTATAATGGGTCTCTATTCATCATTTTAGAGACCCATATAGATACCAAATAATGTTTTAGAGACCCACTTAGAGACCAAGGCAAAAAAATTATTTTAAAGACCCATTTAGAGACCAAGATAAAAAAAAAAACATCCTCGGTGATGGTCTCCATAAAATTGAGTCTCTATATTATGTTAATTTTAATTTTACATAATAATTTGATTATATGTTTTTTTTCGTGTGTTACTTATTTTTAATTAATTGTTATTTAGATTATTTTAATTTCTTTAACGAATATTTCAACCAAAAAATAAATAAATTGCGACGAGCATAACATTTTAAAAAAAACCATACGTAAAAAAAATATTAATTAAATTTACCCATTAATTAATTTTTTCACCTAAACTAAAAATAAAGTAGAAAATTTTATTTTTTCAACAAGTAGTAATATCGGTTCAAAAAAAAAAAAAAACAAGCAGCAATAAAAAAGTTTACCAAACTAAAAAAAACTAAAATTAAAAATTAAAATAAAAAATATATATAAAACCATAATTAGAAAAAATGTCTAATTAAAAAACGCTAAATACAAAACCTTAATTAAAAAAGCTTAATTACAAAATCCCTTTTAAAAAACCCTAAATAAATATATATAAAAAATTTTAATTAAAATAATAATAACAACCCTACCACCCCCGCCCCTCTGCCCCGCCCCGCCTCGCCTCGCCTCGCCTCGCTTTCCTTTATTTCCCTTTCCCTTTCCCTACGCTGCAACACCACCATCCCTCCCCCTCCCCCCCCCCCCCCCCCCCCCTTTCTTTCTCTTCCCCTTCGCTGCACCCCTCCCACCCCCACGCACCCACCCACCATCCCCATTTCCTTTTCCCTACGCTGCACGCAGCTGCACCCCCCCCCCCCCTCACCCCTCCAACCCCCACGTACCCACCCACCCTCCCCCTTTCCCTCCGCTGTACCCCCCACCCACCCACCCACCCACCGCTGCTGTTTGTGCTCCCTTTTTTTTGCTGCTGTTTGTACTCCTTTTTTTATTTTTTATTTTTTATTTTTATAGATCTAACGATGTCAGATTGATCTGACATCGTCAGATCTGAACTGTTTTTTTTGGAGACTCATTTTTGTCTTATTGTATAGTCTCCATTTTCTTCAACAAATTTGTTGAAAAAAATGGAGACTGTGCTATTTTGGAGACTCAAAGCTTGAATAATGTCATAATTTTACCCAAATCTATCAAATAGTGTTTTAGAGACCCCCATTGGTGATAGATTTTGATCAATAGAGTCTCTAAAACAGCAATCATTACTGTTTAGAGACTCTTTAGAGACTCCATTGAGGATGCCCTAAGGGCATTTGTCATTTGTTTCTTTTAATAGTGGAATGAATATATTACTTACTGATCGATCAAAAAAAAAAAAACTAATGTGAAATAAAATGAATTTTTGAGGTTGTTTGAACTTAGAAAACTAATGGATATTTTCCTGAAATTCAGTGCTCTATAACTTTTTTTTAATGAGAAAAAAAAAATCATTATTTGAGTCCGACTTGATTTATGGTTTCACCCATGGTCTTACCTTTTGAAATTTCAAAAAAATGAAGTTTATACATGTATGTGTACTGACATGTGTCTACGAAAATCAGATTGATATAAATGCGATAATTGCGTTTTAATAATTTAATGCATGCTTTTTATCGTTCTAATAAAATTATATTAATTTCCTCGGTTAAGCATGGCTTACAAATAATTGATTACTGCATGCCAGCACAGATTAAGTTCTTAAGACAATAGTTGGGACAAGCAACTGAAAGTGGTGGAACCTTGTTAACTATCGATCTGCCTAATCCAAAAGAAACAGCCCATTCAATTGTAGCAGTGGCATACACATATACCACATCCATTTCTCGCATGCTTTATTCATAATACATTATAATAAACTATGACAGAAATTGAAATTGTAATTTACATTGAAAATATAAGAAAAACGCTAGAAGAGCTGAAATTCCTCCAAGGATATTCAGAAGTCAAAGGCACTTCTTTTTTTTCTTTTTTTTTTCCTTTAATAATGAAGGTCAAAATTGTGAATTCAAACTCACGATATTTGGACACAACAGGTGACTATATAATCATTCTATGCAACTCTTGCGTCTAGAGGCATTTCTTTGTTGTACAACACGAGGTCCAGTTTCAATCTAAAGCTGCTTCGTATGTTTAACCTACCCTAGCTCATTATAATTATTATAATAAATATGATGCTCCTATCAAGAAAATGAAGGTCACATTTGCGAAGGAGAATGTATAAGTAAAGCTTGTGAAGCATGTGGAGAAAGATTGGTGATCTAGGGTTCTTTGTTATGGATGGGTGGTTTGCGTTGGGGTTGTGCATAGTCCATAACCACGACGTCTTCTGGAATGTCATTTTCCTTAAAATCCACAGTTTCTTCGGCGTCATGCGGCAGAGATTGCAATGTCGACCTTGCTTGCCTCTTCCACATCTGCCAAACATCACAATCACATTAAACTAGCATCAGTAGAGTGTAAAATTTTATGTCTCTATGCAAAAGAACTTAGGCGCTTTGTATATACATGTTGTGCATGTCTGCAACAGCATGCGTGCATGCAGGCATGCAACCCATCTGCCCTTGCATACCTTATGAAGGACACAATAAAGAGATGGGCCATAATCATGAATTTGGATCCCCTAATAATATTAACGATATAAAAAAATTATTGGTGATAGAGTGATGATATAATTATTTAATATTCACAGTCAATATTCTAGATCATTTATGACAACTACATCATTACTCCACCTAGAGGCGGATGCATATGGAAACCAATGGGGGCTAAGAAGTATTAAAAAATCTATATATATATTTTTTTAAAATAGATATCTATTTATTTTTAGTTAAAAAAATTAATTAACTCCCACTGAAAAAAATATATATATATATATATATCAGCCGTCAGTATACTAATTTCTAACAGTGTAATGTGGTTATACGAACTGCAAACTTTTTAGGAAACTGAAAAGCTTGAAAATTTTACCTCTCTTGTCTCTTGGGAGGCTTGTTCGTTGACTTTAATTCCTGTTAGTCATACCATTGCCAGAAAGAAATTAGAAATAGCCCCAAAGGGTACTGAGATGTGGCCATCAAACAATAAATTATAACGAAAATTATATAAAATCCTAACAAATATATAATATTTTAAACTTAATATATAACCTAACCATACATGTTCTCCTATTATACCTTCTTTGAATTATCATGCCATTTTGTTATACTGGTACCATGATCAAGCATATAGTATGGGTACACACTTTCAGGGCTTCATTGTTAGCAAAAATAATTAGAGAAATACCTAATATTACAAAAACAAAAAAGCATCTTTTCTAGCGCATTATATACAGAGTTTAGAGTTGAAAAAATCTTCATTCTCCAATATACATGCCACTAACATCTATATCTTCTAGCAAAAAATGTACGGAAAAGAAAATTTATTTCAAGGCAAATATAAACAAGCAAGATAATTAACAAGGTTAATACCTTTATTATCTTCCTCTTTGATCTCTAGAGCCTTTGAATTCCTTTGCAGTGGCATGGTATTTGCTTCCCGTCTCTGATATATAATACTTTCATACAATTGAACCAAGAATTTTTCTTGTGTTCTAATTTCCTTAGCTGTTGAAGATTTTATATCCTGCATCAAAAGTAATATATCAGTTATAATTTTTTTTTTTTTGGTGGGGGGGGAGAGAGATATATACGTAATGAAAAATCTACATGAAGAAATATATTCAATATTCTCTAAGGAGGAGAAATAATTTTAAAAAATAAACATAAACTCACCTTCCCAGAAAGTAAAACCTGTTTATCAGTTTGTTTATCACTAAGGCCAAGCGGTCGGGCATTGCATGCATGCAGAGAAAGAAATAGAATGAGACAGAAAAGAGAAGACATCTTGGAAAGAAGATATTCAAAACGTTTGTTTATCGTATTGGAATCAATGTATAACAATAAGGCTGCTTAATTGCTTATGAGTTGAGCCTCCGGTTTCCAAGGATATATGTAGCAAGGATGGCAAATTGGCAATGAGGCATTAAATGCACATATGTAAGAAATGAAAGAAGTTGCCTTGAGAGAACATGCAGGTGTTTGGTTGTTCAAACCATGAAGACAAAATACAAGATCTTGACGGCCTCCCATGCCCCCCTCTATTCACTTTTTGTTCAAGTGTGGGCCCGATGAAGTAGGTATGTAAAGTCTCGAGATCAAATTCTTGTATGTAACATCCAAATGATGTAACATTGCTTAAATCTTCCTTAAATTTAAATTTTTTTTTTTTTTTTAAAAGAGACAGATTTTTATTCATAATTCTAGTGATACTACTTTTTCTGAATGTTGTTATATATCACACTTCATTTCTTCACCCTTTCTTATAAAATAAAAATTTATTAATTTAATACAACTCTTACCACACAAAATAATGATGATGAGATAAAAGGGTGACATAAGACATTACTTGCCTCCTACAAGAATAGTCATATTAAACAAATATATGATGAACGAAAAATTAAAGCATAATAATGATAATAGATAATACTAGACACTAAATATAAGGAAGCCATACCTTGCTCAACTTGTTTCCTAACGTAGGAGGCATCCAATTTCAGCTCCTTTTCCATGCTTACTACTTCGAGAAAGTGTGACAAATTTACTTTCTTGAAATTATCTCTAACCAATTGTCTGTATGCTATGAAAGCTGATTTCGCTACAAACCATGTGGAATTGTTTGTTAGGGAAACATATATATGTGGTCAGATACGATCCACAATTTGGCACCCTAGAAGCTTATCGGATATTGCACAGTGTATGTGAATGTCAGTATGCTTAATAATGTATGGATCGATTTGTTTAGAGTTTTGTTAGATTTCATTCTATTTTAATTATTCGTTTGTCATCCCCTATATTTATACCTAGTTATTAAGCCAAAATAACTAATTTTCTTATTTTTCTCTTTTCTTTTTGTATGCCAACTAACCATTATATAGGAGTGATAAATGATTAATGAAAATAGGGTTATTTTTTCAATTCTAGCTCACTTGAAGGTAAAAAAATAAAAACCTGTATCTAATATTTCTAATTTAAAGAGATATATATTGGAAAAAAAGAGTTTTTAGTGTTCTCATTATGTATTTTGACCATTCTCGTCCTGATGTCTAATACATTCCTACGCTTCCTAGATATTTATTTTCAACTTGATATAAAATACGAAAGATTGTCAAAAGTTAGTTTTCTGAATCTTGCTTTCGGGCTATGCATTTTGTGGTTTGATTGAAAATATAATGAGACATAAGCCTTTAAGTCGTCAATGAGGCATGTTACACGCCGTATGAATTAAATCACTGGGGCCAATGGGGAGTGGGAATAGGGATCGGAGTGAAGAGAAAATGTGGGAGACAGTGTAGCATGGCCAAACCGCAAATTGCACCACCGGGGCACGACATGGGGACCAGCCAAACCCCACTGTCGGCATCTCCCAAACTGAGCCACATGGCATGTAAAACAATAGGCTCAATGCTGACCATCCCAGCATCGGAGATTTGTATCATGAGGTTCATTGTGTGTGTTACGGCCGTTTGAAGATCAACCAGCACAAGAACGGAACAGAAACATATCTATTTTAGTAGGCTCACGGTCTACTCTAAGTAGATTACAACATTCAAGGGAAATTTGCTAGCCAATTTTGTTGAACGACTCCTTGTAATTTTTTTCTTGCCAACCAATCTGCAAGTCTATTCTCCTTCCTCTTAATTCATGAAAATCGAATTCCTTGAATTTCTCACTTACCACGGTATTAACCCTCCAAGCTAAATCATTTCCAGTGGTGTTGATCTTTATGTGACCAAGTGGAGGGGGAGACCACCTTGACTGAGGTGCATGTACTTGTCATTTACAAGACTAATGTCCTGTGTAATGCCATGAAAATCAAGACAGATATTGATCATATCATGCACAGATCATGCTTCCTCAATGGATTTCCAATGTTTTTTGTTGATTAATTAAGATATTTCAAGGTTTTATCATCCATGGGACGGATTGTCAATTCGGAACTTCATCAGCTGTATCACTAGAGATGAACATTTTGTGATCAATGTACATGTAAATCTAGACTACTCTATACACAAAACTCCTATTATATACGAAGTCTAGAAATAGTCAGACTCTTTTTAAGGTCATAATGTGCAACCCGATAGCACAAAAAAATAGCCAGGCCTAGATTATTCATATAATTCCATTAATAAATTAACGGGACTTATTGGAATAAAACACTTTGCATGCTTTTGTTTTTGATTTTCAAGAAAGAAGTCCAAAAATATTTGAGGCGACCACTTCAATTATGTGTTTTGGGAGCCAATAGGTTCAGGTTCATCTAAGCTTCCTCTTTTATTACCGAAAAAGATTTGATATGGTTTTTTTTTTTTTTTTTTCTTTTTTGGTCGAAGATTTGATAAGATATATGAATGCATAAGGAATGTTGGTGCTTGAAGGGCGAATCACTTGAAGGACTTGTATTCAATCATCTGCCTGCAGATTCTGAGATCTTTTTAGTACTATATACAAACCCATGCTATACATAATTATCAGAGCAATAAAAGTATCAGCATGATATAATGACCGAAACAGCAGTGAAATTCTGAAGAAGAAAACCTCGGCCGGCTACAGCAGGATGTTGTCCCCAAATGTGTTCTCCCCACTGTAGGTAACATACAGGAAACCATCTTCATCCTGCTTATCATCATATATGGCAGACATTATTGCCCCTGCAGAAAGCAGGCAGACAGCCTATGAGCCCGAGCGGATGTGATCAGGACTGATGCAAGAAGATATAAGTCTAAACTACATAAATTAACTACAAATAAAACTTCAAATCACTAAATCATACCTGTTGGTGGCAGAACATTGTCAACAAATATGAAAATTGCTTTCTCTGCACTCAGTTTGATCCTTTTCCGAATCACATAGACAAATTGGCCAACAGTCAGGTCAGCTGGGACAAGATACCTGTCATTTTCTCATTCAGGTATTGCAAACAATTTCATGACTTCAAAAAAAATTGAATGCATGATAATGCGACTTGGGAAGATGTGATATATCAAACATAGGAGAGAGGGAGAGAGAAACGAAAGGAAACTTAAACAGAGCAGTCTCCACCAACTACTATACATTGATGCCATAACCAGAGAGCTACAGTTTGCTGCAAGTCCTTACACATGTGTGCAACATGAAATAGAGGTAAATTATCACGGCATCTTTTTTGTACAGTAATCCGTTACAAAAATATTGCATAGATCAAAAGGTCACACAGTAGCAAGAACTAATGGGAGAAAGTATAGGGAGTGTCTTCCAAACGATTAAGGTTGTGTCTGGCGTGTGTCACATTGGGCGTGAGCCACACGTGCCAAACACTAGGAACCTGATCGTTTTGGACGATGGTCGTTTTTAAGAGTTTTCTGGAAGTATAAATTCAACAAGGACAACATGAAGATGGCACAATTACATCTGCTTTTTTTTTCTTTTCAGATGAATGTGGTACTATGACATCTAATGTCAATCACTTAAGCTCATCAAATAGTGCTGGAGAACTATCTGTTCTTAAACCATAAACAGCAAGTCACTTAGAACAAGAATGAAATAGAGGTTATTGACGCAGGACGGAAGCGAAACACTAGATTCGTTCTAGCAAAACGTCCTTGATACAAGGAAAACTTAAATATTACAACTGTAGAATGCTAGAGATGAAGTATACAATACTAACTTTGTATTGATTGAGGTGTATTGAAGTGTCCTTTGAGGGCTTAGGAAGCCATCTATTTATAGGAACATTTGAGCCTAAAATCTTGCTAAACTTACTATGTAGGATAAAACTAACAAAATAGTACTATTTACAACATAAGAAAGATAATAAATGACAAATTTTGGGCAACTAGAAAATTATCTTTAGGTAAGAATTGAAGCCGATTCTTATTATGAACTTGTTGTACTTCATGAGATCTTCGCAACTATATATAATACTCCTCCATAACGCATCTATACTCAAAGATTTAAGGCTCCAAAATAGGGTTCTTGAGAAGATTTAGTAGTTCTTCTTCTTGGGTTTGATTTTTTTTTTTTTTTATGAACTCATATGATTCATGTTCTCCATCATTCCCTCTCACTTAAGAAAAACTCGCCCTCGAGTTAATACTTGGATACATCGGATCCTCTTGCATACAGTACTTATACAAGTCTGTGAAATTGGAGTTCCACAAGACATGACAAGGTTTACATGTCACTAGTTCCAATTGCCTCCAAACTGTAAAACCTTTTAATCCATATATGTATCGTCTACCCTTTGAATTTCGACCATATGACCATTTTCGATATTCACCACTCCCGTAGAACTTTCCAAAGTAATACGACAATAAATCTCCTATTGTTCTACTTTTATTTTTCTCCCACTCAATTGGATTATGTATTCCCATTGCAAAACAATTTGAAGCATCGGTCTCTACTCCAAATTCTACATGTTTTCCTGTAAGCTATTGACTTTCAGATTCCTTGAATAATTATGGAAATTTTGCATCAGACTTGATTCCTTCTAGAGACACAATAGGAATGATCTCCTTAAACGTTTTCATTATGAGTTGCTCCTTTTTTAGATTTTTTCCTATATAAGATTCTTCTCCTTTCGCTATAATAGGCAAAGCTTCTCTAGCCTCCTTTGATTTCAGGATAAAATCATTTGTTGAATTGGCAACATCAATTAAAGATTTCTCCTCCTTTGGAAGCTTTGGGTTGATCCTTGTTAGTCGGAAGCATAGCAATCTTCTTTCCATTCCACCAGAAAATAAATGTGTTTATTCTTTCACGATAAGTTCCATTGACGTTATTTTGCCATGTCCCCCCAAGTAGAATATGACAAGCATCCATGTCAACTACGTCACAAATAATTTCATCGTGGTAAGATTTTCCGATAGAAATAGAAACTTTGCAAACTTCTGTGACCTTGATTGAAGGTCCTTTCTTGACCCACCCAATCTCGTATGGTGTTAGATGAGGTTCAGTGGGTAGCTTTAGGTGATTCACCAAAGCTCTTGAAACAATATTCTTCCAGCTTTCATTGTCAATAATAATGTCGCACACCCTTCCTCAAATGCTGCATTTCGATTGGAAGATGCAATGTTGAGCAAAACCATGTTTATCAGGATGCTGAGATCTATTACTGAATCTCACTTGCTCTTGATTGTATCTACGATAATTTAAAGCCCCCTCCGTGAATTCATTTTCATAAGCTGGTTGCTTATGACGAACTGCAAGGTCGCATTGATTGACAGGTTGGCCACAGGCATCTTCTCTGGCACGATTGATCCCACCATCTACACAAACCTTATTGGCGTTTAAGTTCAAGTTAGCATAGGAGTCGCGAATCTCGCGGAGTTCACAGGTCACTCGTGCTTCTTGGGCTTCTAACGCCGCCAAAAAGGCCTTCACCCTTCGATCACGGTCGATAGGATGGTCGTCTTCGCCTCTGCTATGGCTGTTACCAGTAATATTGATGCCGACATTGCCACCATTGCTGCCGCTATCACTGTTGCCGTCATCGTTGTTCCCGGATTTCATCTTTTCCAGCTTATAGGTTTGTAATTTAATCTATCGAGTTTTCTGATGTACAGGGTCCACTACACGTGGCAAGTGCAGAGCATACAGCTCTATTACAACTACAACTCTCTAAGCTAGGACTCTCGAACTTGGCTCTGGTGCCAACTTACGCAAGACGGAAGCGAAACACTAGATTCGTTCTAGCAAAACGTCCTTGATACAAGGAAAACTTAAATATTACAACTCTAGAATGCTAGAAATGAAGTATACAATACTAGCTTTGTATTGATTGAGGTGCATTGAAGTGTCCTTTGAGGGCTTAGGAAGCCATCTATTTATAGGAACATTTGAGCCTAAAATCTTGCTAAACTTCCTATGTGGGATAAAACTAACAAAATAGTACTATTTACAACATAAGAAAGATAATAAATGACAAATTTTGGGCAACTAGAAAATTATCTTTAGGTAAAGATTGAAGCCGATTCTTGTTATGAACTTGTTATACTTCATGAGATCTTCACAACCATATATAATACTCCTCCATAATGCATCCATACTCAAAGATTTAAGGCTCTAAAATAGGGTTCTTGAGAAGATTTAGTAGTCCTTCTTCTTGGGTTTGATTTTCTTTTTTTTTTATTAACTCATATGATTCATGTTCCCCATCAGTCATAAGAAATTAACACCGCCAGCTCATGGATAGATCATTGGTGAATGCAATTATTGCCAATACCATTTTTAAAAACATTATTTCACCCAACTGATACAAGCATGTTCCGCAAGATATACGGCTATACCAAAAACTCAGATTCCTTAGCGAACAAAGTCCATTATAAAGCACAACAGTACAAACAGACAAAAAGAAAAGAACAAAATTTGTATAACCCTTCTTTTGGCTTTTAATTTTCTAGTTAGTGAGTAAAATCAATAAAACCTAATAGAAATTAACCAAATGCAGGTAATCAACAGTTTGATTGGACTTTCTATCCTAGAGAAAAGCGTGCTGCATCACAGGGAAGAGGGAAGCAAATGCAGAAGAAATAGCAGAGATTTAAAGCAAGACCTACTTTTTCTTATCAATATTTGGAATATCACTTCTCTCCGCCTTTTCTACAATCACCTGAAACCAAATTCATTTAGAGGATCAGACGGGATACTGAAATTTTTGAAGTAAAACTGCAAAAAGCAAACAGAAAATACCATGGCGCTGAACTTTTAAACGAAACATATTATTACATGTTTAAATGATTGATACTACTATAACTATCATAAAACAAACCCTTTACATGATCAAAATATGCAGTTATCAGGAAAAAC
Source organism: Ehretia macrophylla (assembly GCA_037974665.1). Classification (NCBI taxonomy): domain Eukaryota; kingdom Viridiplantae; phylum Streptophyta; class Magnoliopsida; order Boraginales; family Ehretiaceae; genus Ehretia; species Ehretia macrophylla. Next base: position 6,179,071 of record CM075764.1, on the reverse strand, counting down.
TATAAACGCTTCCACACATAGCCATGAATTTTATAGCTTTTAAGAAAGTGAGACAGATAGAGCAGGTTACGGGCCAGTCCTAGCCTGAAGAGGTAGGACAGATAATTCTGTTCTGAGTGGTTCTGGAGGACCCCACAATTCAATAACTAAAAGCACTCTGTCAAAGATGGCTTCTTCTCATCACTAAATGAATCAGGACTACAAGCAGTTTTTACACCTGGTCTTACAAAATACTGAATGAGGAAAACTTAAATTGAAGAAGAAGAGGATGAAGAAAGAAGAGGAGATGGCAGTGAGAGATTTTGCAAAGGAGCTAGAAAGGAAAGATGATTTTTATAAATACTAACGATAAAAATATACTACATAATAAGTATGTTGTTATTTTCAATTTTCATATATTATATGACAAAAAAATAATTTTGAGTTGATCCAAGATATGCAAGCGCATGGTGCACTCTCATCTCACAATTGAACAGTGAGCCAAGAAAGCAGAACTACTAAATGACAACACTGATAGGATAAAAAATTAAACATTGACAAACATGGAATAGTAAAACCTAACTCCTAAATCCAAGAACCTAAATTCACAGAAGATGTTGCCACCTGAGATTATAGAACAGAGAGGCAATCAACGTTAAAAAATTTTAGATTCTTCATCGTTTACTGGTACTGCAAAAGTAATGTAGGATTGAGCTTGTAACCAACATTTGAACCATTCATTAGCAAAACGATGCTATCTTTCCAACTTTTAAGCCTTGCAAGAAACAGTCCTCTAATCCTCCAGAAGATAACTTGGTTATTATAGGTTGCACTGGAGTTATTCTAACTCTTTTTTCTTTTTTTTTTGAGAAGTGAAAATTTTAATATGCACTAAAGGGGGCAACCCAGAAGTATATACATCAACTACTAAAGCGTCTAATGAGTTATTCTAATTATCGTACTAAATGTTTAAGTTTATCAGAAGTTATCTCTGCTAAAAGAATAGTTTTCACGCATTAGTAGACTTTTGGGCATGTAATTAATCACACTCCAATATCACATATCTTCAAAACATAACATACTGTGAATTATCCTATGAGATTTAGATGAAAGCATTGCTATAAAATTGAACCATCTCATACATTAATAAAACTAAAAGTATCGTCAATACTAGCTTCATCTCTCATATATCATTCGTTTTAAAACTCCATAAACTACCATATTTGCAAAGATATTTGCAGGAGAATTAGTATTTTTTTTAAATTGTGTCTCTAATGATATCTGCAAAACAGACCTTTAATCAAGTCAAATAAGCATTTTAATCATCAACCACTACGTAATTTCACAAAATGCAATTTGAATTCAGCTAAAAAAAAAAAAATTAAACTCTTACCGGAATCCTATCCGGGTACTTCTCTCTAATCCTAGCAGCCTCAGCACGTCTCTTCTCTGAACACCCCATAAAACAGAAACACGCATACATAAAATTCAGTAAACGAACAATTTGATTCAACAACACAATACAGCAGAGCAGAAAGAAAGTGATTGTATATCCAAAAGCCAAAGACTAACCAAAATCATGTTCTTGCTTGAATGAACTCTTCGCCATTACACCTAAACAATCACAATCGCATAAAGTTAAATTCTTGCTATCATACCACACATGCCAAGAGCAATAAAAGGCAAGTTTTTTTAGAAACATAATCAATCATGTCATCTATCATTCACATTAACAAAAAAAACAAACATACAAGACAAAAAACAAAGTATCATAAAAATTAATTATTTTCCTTCAATTGAAACATAATTGAACAAAATCAAAATTACCCTTCTACATTTTACAACATATATGTATGTGTAAACAAAGTCAAGCAACAACCTCAAAGCTTGTTCATTCATTTGAAACAAACCCAATTAGAAATTAGCATAACAAAAACAACTAACAAGCAGAAAAAGATCAAAAACACTTTGATAAAGCAAGAGTCTTGAGTAGCTATGTAAACAAAACAAAAACAAACAAACAAACAAAAAAACAAAACAAAAAAAAAAAACAGAAAAGAAATAGCAAAATATATTGAAATAAAAGTAAAGTAGAGACCTTTCTGTGAAGAAACTGTTGGGTAGATGATGTGAATTTTTTTTTTTTTTTTGTTAAAAGATGATGTGAATTGATTGAATAAGAATGATAAGCTTTTGGGCTTTCGTTATTAAACTGCGTATAATAAGATAAGATGATGAAATTGCATAAAATTTAATCACTATAGTCCACCGAAGCAGATGGGATAAGCTAGTCTGTAGTCACTTGTACGTGTGAGCATAGTTGGATTGTCAACTGGCTGGCAAGAGGCCCAATTCTTGATAGATACTGGGATGGACTCAACTTCACATCACTTAAATGTTGGGCCTGGTTTATCGCCACCGGTGGTTATTAAGATTTGATTTATATTTGAACTCGATTAAATTATATAATTACATGATTAGATGATCTACAGATCATTATTCGACCTTATAATTCGAATTCGGCGAAGCAAATATGGTTTTTAGCACATCTAAATATGATTTATTATGTTATTTATTAAATAGATACGATATATGTACTTCTATCGATTTCTTCCTTCAATGTTCGATTTTTTAGTTTTGCATGAGTCCAATCATGTGATAGTTCCAAGATCTAAGAGTTAGAATAAACACTTTAAGGTGCTCTCACTAGCAAGTGGGTGCAAATTTTCTTGTCCAGTACTCGGGTTATGGCTTACTTGGATTTTGATGACCAAGTACTCCAGCTTTTATGGAGAGAGTTATGAAGGTATTCTTTCTAGGGTAAATAGCACCACAAGCCCCTATGCTTTAGCAAATGTGCACACTACCCCCCTGTGGTTTAAAAAGTGCACCGGAACCCCCTATGGTTTCAAAAATGTAACACCACAGCCCCCTCCGTTAAAAAAACTGTTACTTTTAACGGAGAGTGCGTTACACGCGCGTTTGGTGCGATTTTTCATGTTTTTAGGCTTAAATTATTATTTAATTGGACAAAAATGCCCTTATAATTAAAATAAAAAATAAAAAATTGAAGGGCATTTTAGTCTTTTTATACAATTCAGTTAAATTTGTTGACGGAAAATTAGGAAGGGGGTGCGTGTGCACTGTTTGAAAACCATAGGGGGTTCTGGTGCACTTTTTAAACCACAGGGGGGTAATGTGCATTTTGGCTAAACCATAGGGGGTTGTGGTGCTATTTACCCTTCTTTCTATTCCCTAAACTTTCTATAATTATTAAAAGGTGACGCCTAATACTATTTAGTTTTCTTTTTTAAGGGTAGATGCCAAAGAAAGAATATATAGATATATACATTCTATTTAATGTATTATGTTGTCAAAATTACCATATATTAGGTCATGACTCTTGGACATATCCAATTATACAAGCACCATCGAAACTAAAACTAGTGTAAGGTTAATCTTGTTTTCTACTATCTCTTCTCTGTTTCTATTAATATAGTACGAAAGTCGATGCCATATCACATAGTGTTCTAATCGATTTTCAATTTGGATAGCTACATTTAGCTGACCGGTAGCAAATGCATTACGCATATTTAGTAATGATCCATATCAGGATTTTATCTTTACAATGGGTGATTTTTAAGTGGACGAAAATATTTAATCTGTAATGATCTCACATCGAGATTTTACCTTTACAAGAGGTAATTTTTAAGTGTAAAGAGTTTTCACCCTCACAAGATGTTGTTTGCCTTATTTAATTAGAGTAAAATGTACCATATCCCCCTGTGTTTTCACAAAGTTGCATCATAAACTCTGTATTTTAAAAAGTCACGTTATAAACCCTGTGTTATGGAAAACATTACATATAACCCCCACCGTCTATTTTTCTGTCAATTTTAACGTGTGTATAATACACACGCTTGAAATGCAAGTATGGCATTTATCAAGCTTTAAAACACATGCAGAAGGACGAAAATACCCTTTTTAACATCAGTTGCTAATTATCCATTGTGTTTTCGATAAGGTTGTAAATGGCCCCTTGTGTTTTCGATAAGGTTGTAAATTGCCCCTTGTATTTTTTATAAGGTTTCTAATTGCCCCTATGTTTTTTTATAAAGATGTAAATTGCCCCTTCAAAGATTAAAAAAAAAAATTGACAATCGTAGAGAGAAAAATTATTTCAAAGTGATTTTCCTTCAATTTGAAGTTGATTTTGAACTGATTTAAAGATTTTAATCTACTTGTAGAAGAACGTGATTCTAAGTGAAGGTATGATTATTGCTAGTTGCAATATGACTTTGAACTTCAAGCATAAGATTTATATTTTTTATGGTGGACATCAATGTTCTGTTATATAAGCTATACGTTTTTTTATTCTTTTAATTAAATGATATTTATTAGTTTAAGGTTGTAGATCTCCTTAGAAGGTAGACTAGCACATGGTTCTAATATTGCAAAATGAAAAATATTGTAAATTCCTCTCTCTAATATTAAAAAAGTAATAAATACCCCCTTCTAATATCAAAAAAGTTGCAAATACCCCATTTGACGGATTTATCTTTAAACGAGGACAATTTTGTCTTTTTACAAGGCTAACTAACAGAGTTAAACAGAATTTGAGTTTGGGGCGTTGTAGATGCCAAAATTTACAATTACGAATTCGGAGCCACTAGCAACCTGCAAGGACAAAAAATGAATAAAGAGTTGTGAGTCTTGGGACACCGGTGTGGTACCGGCCAAAGACACTCCGATGCTCAAGTCAGTAGGTTATCGGGTAAGATAGAAAATGAAGAAAGTAGGATGGGTAAGGCGGAGACTACCATAATTCTGGCGCCATTTTGGGGAGTGTAGGCCGTGAAGATGTGGAAGGGAGAGGCAAAGTAAGGCTAGTGAGGCTAGTACTTGATCCCTTCTCCTTGTGTAGGCGTGGCCTACTTATAGGTGTAGTCAAGCCAAGAGTCACGGACCCTCAGGACTTATACTCTCAGTAGACTACCTGATCGCTTACCGCATAGGATTGAGGTAGTCTCTATCTCGAATATTCCTTCATCGACTATCCGCTTCTCGTGGGTTGGGTGAACGAGATAGGTCAGGAGTCGCTCATCCCCTAAGACTTGCAACTTGAGTAGACTACCTCGAGGAAGTAATTACTTATCCTGTAGGATAGGCCTTCATCCAAACTTGTCGATCATCACCTGCTATAGTAGTCTAGTCCCTTAAGGTATCCTCTGTGGTCGTTTATTTGCTACGGTAGGCTAGTCCCATAGGACTCTCTCTTATCCGTTAATCCGTTTGCACCCGGCGAGGCCATGGGTTGCGCCCGAGTCCATCGTCGGCCACCTACATGAGATAATCCATTCTTTGGGCTTAGCGTAGAGCTAGGGGCCTCCGCGTGGGCTCTTTTAGCAGTAGGTTGTGACTTATGGTGCTATATACGAGCCTTGGCCTAAGTATTAACGTCGTTTGGGGCTAAACGAACCATCGTGGTTGGACCGAGGGTCCAATCCTATTTTTTGCATTAACAGTTTGTCCCCCCACTCCCTAAGTCGAAGAGTCTTCGAGTTAGGGAGTAAATTGCTTGTAAAGTGAGCTCGACTTGTACTCCTTGGGAGAAATTCGTAACTCACCACGCGAGTGGTTAACAGCCTACCAAATGTTGGTGGGTAACTCCACATCTTACTGTAGTTTTTTTTTTGGAATTGCGCGGCCGATTATTTCTATAATGGTGCTTCGCATCCCACTGTCACATTCCAAAGTTGCACCGCCTACCACATTCGGTTTTACAGCTCACAACCTACCATTTTTCCTTGAAGTCGCATAATCTACCATATCTTTTCTCGAACGGGTCCGCAGCCTACCAAGATTATGCGTTCAACCCCGCAGCCTACCATTTACTCGCTTGCTACTTACAACTTCAAATTTTTTTCACAGTTCGCAGCCTACCGTTGTTTGTCATAACGTGGCAGATTACTATTTCTCCTTGCTATTTTTTCCACAACGAGTTTTGCAAAAGTTGTGAAGTCTTGGGAATGAAAGATAAGTGTGCGCCTTCTTATCGTAAATGGAGAAGTTGACTAAAGCCTACCAATGTGGTAGTCTCCAAAAATGTGCTTACCTCTAAATCGTACACTTCTTTGAGTTGGAGATGGAGCCTACCATGCTAGTAGGACTCAAAAAATGTGCACCAAAGTGTTGTAACCTTTTTTCCCCTCTCTACTCATAGTAGGGTGAATTGGTGTTGTAGCTCTCATTCGTAGCCACATAGACTACCATTGCAACTTTTTTATCCATAGCTGCGTGCACTACCATAGAAATCCATTTCTTCATCATAGTCAAGCGGACTACAATGACCATTCTCACTCGTATTCGAGCAGGCTACTATAATAATCTCTTACTTATAACCAAGTAGGCTACCATTTGTTATTATTGTATCCTTGCAGCCTACCGTGGTTGGTAGGACCTAACATGGGGTATTCTAAAACCAAGTGATTGCCTACTATAGTTGGTAGGCTCCAACTAACATGTAGGAGTCCTTAGGATGATGCATATGCGCTCAGTGCAATAGATAATAAATTGAACTTACAAGTACCCTTAGAATGGTAGGGTGACTCCTCTAGAAACTAGTGATGGTAAGTTGAACCTTTTAGTTGAGCCAAACATATGGTAAGATAATTCTTTTGGTAAAGCCTATCGTAGGCGATGACTTTAACGTATCCTAGGATGACCCTTTTGATGGGCTAAAAGTATAAGATCTTCTTATTAGGATAAAGGCATTACTACATTTTGTTATACGTGTAACATGTTAGAGACTTTGTTCAGTTATTTTGCAACTAATTGGATAAGTTTAGAAGGTTTGCGACCCTTCTTAGATAAGCAAGACAAGTTGGGGATTCCATGGATCTATTCTTGACAATTTGAGTATGTTTTGAGGATCTGTGACTCCTCTTTGATGAATATAGTAGGTTAGGGAATTCGTGAGTCCGTTTCTAACTATCTGAGTATGTTTAGAGGGTCTAGGACTCCTCTCTTTTTTGCAAGCTATATTGCTCTTGATCGGACAGTCGCCGTCTTTCCCAATTTAGGAGGGCAAACTACCATAGGGGTAGTTTGGATCTTAATGGGTTTGCCCCAAGAGTGGCCTACCATTGCATGGACTTGGGTAGGGTAGCTTCGCTTTCAAAAGTCACGCCACTTGTAGGTCGATAATCTCAGAGCCTACCGTAGTAGGTGGGTCCCCCTAGGATACTAAGTGGCGGTGTGATGATATCGAAACCTACCGTAGTAGGTGGATCCCCTTAGGATCCTAGGCTAATGGGTTGATAATTTCGGAGTTTACCGTGATAGGTTGCAGTATACAAGATGACAAGTTGGTACATTCCACATTTCGAACTCTACCTTAGTAGGTTGCTCCCTTTGGGATTTTAAGGTGGTAGGTTAGTCACTCCAGACCTTACCATAGTAGGTTGCGCCCTTTAGGTGTCTTAGTTGATAGACGGATCACTTCGGCCCCTACCATAGTAGGTTACGCCTTTTTTGCATCTTAGTTGGTAGATAGGTCCCTTCGGACCCTATCGTAATAGGCTGCGCCCTTTAGGCATCTTGTTTGGTAAATAGGTCACTTGGACCCTACCATAGTAGGTTGCGCCGTTTAGGCGTCTTAGTTGGTAGGTAGGTCACTTAGACCCTACCATAGTAGGTTGCGCCATTTAGGCGTCTTAGTTGGTAGGTAGGTCACTTGGACCCTATCATAGTAGGTTGCGCCATTTAGGCGTCTTGTTTGGTAGGTGGGTCACTTGGACCTTACCATAGTAGGCTACGCCCCTTCGGCGTCTTAGTTTGTAGGTGGGTTACTTGGACCCTATCATAGTAGGTTGCGCCATTTAGGCGCCTTGTTTGGTAGGTGGGTCACGTGGACCCTACCATAGTAGGTTGCGCCCCTTAGGCGTCTTAGTTGGTAGATGGGTCACTTGGACCCTACCATAGTAGGATGCGCCCCTTAAGAGTCTTAGTTGGTAGGTGGGTCACTTGGACCCTACCATAGTAGGTTGCGCCTTTTAGGCGTCTTAGTTGGTAGGTAAGTCACTTGGACCCTACCATAGTAGGTTGTGCCATTTACGCGTCTTAGTTGGTAGGTAGGTCACTAGACCCTACCATAGTAGGTTGTGCTCCTTAGGCGTCTTGTTTGGTAGGTAGGTCACTTGGACCCTACCATAGTAGGTTGTGCCATTTACGCGTCTTGTTTGGTAGGTAGGTCACTTGGACCCTACCATAGTAGGTTGCGCTATTTAGGCGTCTTGTTTGGTAGGTGAGTCACTTGGACCCTACCATAGTAGGCTGCGCCCCTTAGGCGTCTTATAAAGTCGCAGAGGACTATTATTTGGTCCTCTTAGGACTTTAAGTGGTCGCATGGGATCGTAATTGTAGGTTGGTCCACATGGGACTTCGAGTGGCTGGCCGTATGGGACCATAGGTTGGTCTCGCGGGACTTTGAATTGGCAGTTCGGCCATTGTGGTTTCTACCAAAATAGTTTGATCCGCTTGGGACTTTGAATTGGTAGTTCGGCCACTGGAACTTCTACCAAAATAGTCTGATTCACTTGGAACTTTGAATTGGTAGTTCGGCTGCTGGGGCTTCTACTAAAGTAGTTTGATCCACTTAGAACTTTGAATTGGTAGTTCGGCCGCTGGGGCTTCTATCAAAGTAGTTTGATCCATTCGGGACTTTGAATTGGTAGTTCGGCCGCTGGGGCTTCTACCAAAGTAGTTTGGTCCGTTTGGGACTTTGAATTGGTAGTTCGGCCACTAAGGCTTCTACCAAAGTAGTTTGATCCACTCGGGACTTTGAATTGGTAGTTCAGCCGCTAGGGCTTCTACCAAAGTAACTTGATCCACTCGAGACTTTGAATTGGCAGTTCGGCCGCTGGGGCTTCTACCAAAGTAGTTTGATCCACTTAGAACTTTGAATTGGTAGTTCGGCTGCTGGGGCTTCTACCAAAGTAGTTTGATCCACTTGGGACTTTGGTATGGTCGCAACGGACTACGTAGGTTAGTCTGTACAGGACTTTTATATAGTCATGAGGGACTACGTAGGCTAGTCCGGTTAGGACTTTTTGGTAGTCGCGAGGGACCACGTAGGCTAGGTCACTTAGACCCTGTACTTGGTCGCAAGGAACTACATTTTGTAGGTTGGTCCACATAGAACCTCTATTTGGCCACAAGGGGCTATATTTCGTAGGATAGTCCTCATAGGACTTTTGTGTAGCTGTAATGGGTTATGTTTCGTAAATTGGTCCTCACAGGACCTTTGTTTTGGCCACAACGGGCTCCATCCTTGTAGGTTAATCCCTTTATGACTTTCATGTAGTCGTAATGGATTGTATTTTGTACTTTCCCTTTCTTCCGATACTGAGGTGGTGAATTGGGGACTTCGCGTGCCTCTTCTAGTTGATCGAGATAGATTTAGAAGACTATCATTTTATAGGTTTAGAAGATTGTTTGAGTCTGTGTTCGTCTACGTGTTTATACCGCGCAGCCCAAATAATGGGTGTATTGGTTCGCATTTCGCTAGTTTACTTCAAACATACTTTCAAACCTCGGAGTCTTAACTAGACAAATTATTCAATAAGTGGGCCGAAACACGTTGCCTTTTTATTTTGAGAAACTAATTACAGTGATTGCTCCTGGCGTGTCACCAACTGAGACTGATTTTACTAACCCTTTGGAGGGGAGACTAACTTAACACTAATGACCCTCTAGAAGGGCTATTAACTAAAGGTCGCTAATGCTGAAAGCAATATTTGTTGAGGCGAATGGTATTTCGACTACTGTGACTGAGATGTGCTTGCGGTAGGTTGCTTGAATTGAGCTTGCACGGTAGCTTATTCCAGTTGGTATATGACATCGTAGTCTGGTTGTCTTTGGGAGGTTCTCAGTTGCACTCTTATTTCACCGATCCTCTGCTGGGTAGGGAACTTGATCACTTGGTGGTAAGTGGACGGAACAGCTTTCATATCATGGATCCACGGTCTTCCCAAAATAATGTTGTAGGGCGATGGACAATCTATCACTGAGAATTGAGTGAAGAGGTTTACGTTGTGTGCATCGATAGGAAGGATAATCTCCCCAATGGTGCTCTTGCTCTCGCCGCTAAATCCTACTAGTATGGTTGTGGAGAACATGATGCAAGATTCATCAATTCCCATTTCTTTAAGGGTTTTTAACATGAGTACATTGGCAGCGCCACCGTTGTCAACCAGTATTTTCCTAACCAACCAGTTGGCCACCATCAACTCAATGACTAGGGCATCGTAATGCATGTCATCTTGGTAGTTTGTTCCCTGGTTGGAGAACATGATGACTTCATCTTGTTCGGACTCCCTTAATCGTTAGGGCCTAAAGTCAGATTTGAAATCACGTCCGGTGCGTATATTTGTTGTCGAGTGAGCAGTTCCACCAACCCTTGATCTGCCAGTGATGGCATTGATGGTATGTTCATATCTTGGTGATCTTGGCAAAGTGGTATCCTGAATCGCTTGCTCTCCTTCTCCTTGGGCCATCAATCTTCTCCTGTGGATTTGTTCTTGTTCAAGTAATCGTCTACTATCTCATGAGTGGTTGCTCCTTCGCTCATCCATAGTGTAAGGCTCATATCTTTTACGATGTTGATCAAATGTTGTTGTTTGTCTGTGGTCTCGCCTATCGTAGCACGATGAGGAGGGACGGTAGTTGGCTCTATCTTCTTCCCACTTGATCTGAGCCCACACCTTGGCGATGACATCCTCCATGGTCTTGCTTGGGTATTTGGTTAACTCTTTATACAAGTCCGACTCGCGAAGTAGACCCTTGCGGAAGGCAGAGATAGCTGTGGTCGTGTCACAATTCAGGATGGACACCTTTTCCTTGTTGAATCTGTCGATGTAGTCCCGTAAGGGTTCTCCCCTCCTTTGCACGATCAAGTAAAGGTTGTCTAACTGTTTTTCTAACTTTCCGCTGCTGGCGAATTGCTCCCCGAACATGTCTATCAACTGGGCGAAAGAGGAGATACAGTTATTCGGCATGCTCGTGTACCATTGTAAGGTGGGTTCTACCAAGCTGGAGCTAAAGCCCTTGCACATGTAAGCATCTCTCGAATCTCGCGGAACGGCTACTGTGAACATTCTTTGCTTGTACTGCATTATGTGGTCATCAGGATCAGTAGTCCCATCATAGGGCCTCATGTTTGGAAAGTTGAGCTTAGCCGACATCTCTACCATGGCGATGGTGTCAACAAACGGAGAGTTGGAAAAACTGTTTGCCGTACTCTTCTTGATGGGGACAGGTACCCCAGGGATCTTTTGGATTAAGGATTCAATCTCTTGGAATCGACTAAGGATGTCCTGGTTCGGTGCTCTTTCATCTGTTGACTGAGCCGGTAGTCGCTCAGTAGCGACGGTAGTTTGGAGGTAGACCCCGCTCCCGGGAGTTTGTTGTGGTGTAGACCCAAGGGATTGCATGGGCACTATCGACTGTCCGTGGGCGAATGACTTCCCGAGGATAGATGGGGTAGCGAACGCTATGAGGATCTTGACTCTTTCCTCTAGCTCAATATTTTCTTGGCGGAAGACAGTGTTTTCCGCCTCAAGTTCTTTCAGCTTGTCCTTGCAAGCTTCCATCTCGGCCATCAAGGCATCCATTTGTGCTCGGAGATCGTTTTGAGTACTCGTTCAGCCATCATTTTCGTCGCAAGTAGTCATAATCGAGGGTTTCGTAGCCTTTTGTTCAGGTAACTAAGTTGCTAGGGCTCCACGGTGGGCGCCAAATTGTAGATACCAAAATTTACAATTACGAATTCAGAGCCACTAGCAACCTGCAAAGACAAAAAGCGAATAAAGTGGTGTGAGTCTTGGGACACCAGTGTGGTGCCGGCCAAAGACACTCCGATGCTCAAGTCAGTAAGTTACCAGGTAAGATAGAAAATGAAGAAAGTAGGATGGGTAAGGCAGAGACTACCGTAATTCTGGCGTCATTTTGGGGAGTATAGGCCATGAAGACGTGGAAGGGAGAGGCGAAGTAAGGCTAGTGAGGCTAGTACTTGATCCCTTCTCCTTGTATAGGTGTAGCCTACTTATAGGTGTGGTCAAGGCAAGAGTCACAGACCCTCAGGACTTGTACTCTTGGTAGACTACCTGATCGCTTACCGCATAGGATTGAGGTAGTCTCTATCTCGAATATTCCTTCGTCGACTATCCGCTTCTCGTGGGTTGGGCGAACGAGATAGGTCGGGAGTCGCTCATCCCCTAAGACTTGCAACTTGAGTAGACTACCTCGAGGAAGTAATTACTTATCCTGTAGGATAGGCCTTCATCCAAACTTGTCGATCATCACTTGCTATAGTAGTCTAGTCCCTTAAGGTATCCTCTGTGGTCGCTTATCTGCTACGGTAGGCTAGTCCCATAGGACTCTCTCTTATCCGTTAATCCGTTTGCACCCGGCGAGGCCATGGGTTGCGCCCGAGTCCATCGTCGGCCACCTACATGAGATAATCCATTCTTTGGGCTTAGCGTAGAGCTAGGGGCCTCCGCGTGGGCTCTTTTAGCAGTAGGTTGTGACTTATGGTGCTATATGCGGGCCTTGGCCCAAGTATTAACGTCGTTTGGGGCTAAGCGAACCATTGTGGTTGGACCGAGGGTCCAAGCCTATTTTTTGCATTAACAGGCGTGTAAGCAACGTTTTCCATAACACAAGGTTTATAGCGCGACTTTTTAAAACACAGGGTTTATGATGCAACTTTGTGAAAACACATGGGGGTATGGTGCATTTTACTCTATTTAATTATGCGTAGAAACTAAAACACTGTGATGTGGATTTTTTTTTTCTTTATATTAATAACTTTTTATTCTTTGACACTTTCATCAACGTACACGTCCTCATATGCTCTTCTAAATATTGGTCTTACAACGTGTAAAGAAAATGTTAATAGATAATAAATAATAACTAAAAAAATATAAACTATTAAATGGAAGTAGTATAACATAAAATACTTCATTGTGTGTCGGAACTGTTCACTCATTTTCGTAATAATGCCCGAGCAATCATCAACCTCTAACCGGATGGATTGATCGCTCGTGTACGCCCAATTGTGTAAATCCTAAAAAAGAATAAATAATAAAACTAAAGAAAAATAAGCTATGTATTGCGATAATTATAAGGTTTCTTTTTGGAATTTCATTTTTGGTCGTATCTGTTATAACCAATGAAATTTCAAAAAAGAAACTATATAGTTATTGCATGATATAGTTTATTTTTTGTATTTTACTTTTTATTCATTTTCAGAATTTACATGAGTGGGCATACATAAGCATTCAATTCATCTGGTTATAGGTTTATTAATTGCTCGGAAACTATAACGGGAATGAGTGAACACTACTGACGCGCAATTAATATTTTTTGCCCTATTGCTCTTATTGCGGTTTATATTTTTTTTAGTTGTTATTTATTATTTATTAATATTTTTCTTTTTTTCCCGACACTATAAGACTTATATTTAGGAGCCCATTTGAGGACGTGTACTTTTTTCGCACGTTGTAAGACCTAGTTTTAGGCGCGTGTTTGAAGATGTGTACGTTGATGAAACTGCCAAAAATAAGGAAAAAAAAATGTAATTGAAATAGTAATTATCTTTCTCTATCAGGTTATTTTAAACAATAATTGATCATTTTTTAACTCAATAAATCTTGAACAAGAGTGTGCTTGTTTGTTTACATATAAGTTTCTGTAAACTTCAAAGAAAATGAGCCCAAAATCTTACATATTATTGACATATGGAAAATATTAACAGCAATCAATACTTTAACTATATTAACCAAAAAAATATTATTCACAAATTAAAAAAAATCAATAATTCAAGACAACATTAAGTATTTACAAAGTGAAAAGATCATACATATAATTCGAAAACGAAAAAAATAAAAAATACTATTAATAATTCAAAAGATTAATCACAAACAGATAAATTAATAATTCAAGAGATTCGAAAAATATTATTAATTTCAAAAATTTTATATTTGTCTCGTGGAGAACCCATATTGATTTGGTGGTATTATGCGCCCAATCATGCAACACCTGCAAGAAAGAAATTTATCTTTTATATAGCTGGGTTTTTGACAAAGAAAAATATATATATATATAGATAGGCATAGAAAAAGGGGTAAAAACAAGTGAAAAAAGAAAGAGAAACGATATCGAATACATACCAAAACCGTAGATGCATATATCACGTTTACTCTACCCCCATGCTTCTTTTAATTTCCCAGATAAAAGCTATTTTTCCGCATAGAAGTTTCTCTTTTTCTAATTACTCAGAGATAAAATCAACTTGTAGTTTGGTCCAGGAAGGTCTTAATCTCTTTGCGAAGATTTCGGGTATCTCTTTTAACCCTGACAAAAGTTCAGTCTACATCAGTGGTACCACAGCCCATAATAAACAGCTTATTTGCAGGCTGTTGAATGTTACTGAAGGTCAGCTCCCTGTGCGTCACTTGGGAGTTCCTCTCATCGTCGGCAAGCTCAAGAAGAGTGACTGTGAAAGCCTTTGCAATAAAATTGTGGCTCGTACAAAAAATTGGACCAACGTTTGCCTCTCTTTTGCAGGTAGATTACTCCTTGTGAAATCTGTGTTGTATAGCATCTTCAACTTTTGGAGTAGTGTGTTTGTTCTTCCTAAAGGAGTTATCCGTATTGTGAAGCAACATCTTTCAAATTTCTTATGGGGAGCTAAAGATGGCAGCAAGGTTATCCCTAAGGTAGCGTGGAAGGAAGTTTGTAGGCCTACATCGGAGGGAGGTTTAGGACTTAAGAAGCTTGAGGAGATCAACACTACATCTCTTCTTAAGCTCTTTTGGACTTTGTATACGGATACTGAGTATTTGTGGGGAGCTTGTACTAACAAAGTCTTGTTGCGTAACAAATCCATTTGGAGTGTTGAAACACCGACTGATGCATAATGGGCCTGGAGGAAAATTTTAGGTGTTCGTGATTTGGCTTTCTAGCTTATCCGTCACAAAATTGGCAATGGCAAACGCACTTATCTCAGGTGGGATTGGTGGCACTCTAGAGGTTGTCTTAAGAATTTGTTGGACAACAATATCATTACTACCTCTAGAATTAGCTTACATAGTAAGGTGGAGGGAATCATTAGAGATGACAACTAGCGATGGCCAAGGATTTTAAGCATGCTGGATGATGGCACTCTTTCGCGACTAACTCTTTGTGCAGACACCATTAGTTGGGTTCCAGGTACCAATGGGGAATTCTCTACCGCTCTTATGTGGAATTACATCTGTGAAAAATTCAACAAAGTAAAATGGGAGTATCTGATTTGAAATAACCCTCACATCCCGAAACATTACATGTGTACATGGCTGGCTAACCGTTTGCCTACCAAAGATAGACTTATCAGTTGGGGGATACTGGTCAACTGTGTTTGTGAACTCTGCCACATGGGATTGGAAACACGGGATCATCTTTTTTTCGAATGCACCTTTAACCATCACATTTGGAGAAGATATATCCACTTTGGGATGTCAAGCATAGACAGTGTTAAATGGGATAAAGCACTCCACTTCACACAAAAAAACTGCAACAAGAAAATAGTTAAATCTGCTCTTATGAAGCTTGTTTTTCCAACTTTTGTGTACCATTTGTGGAAGGAGCGTAATAGTTATCTATTCGGTAATGATGTTGCAACAAAAGATCAAATTGTGGCTAAAATTCGTGCAGAAGTTAGAATGAAGATACTTGGAAGTGGACAATTCATGAACAATGTTAGCAATAGAGCCCTTTGTAATTATTGGAACATTAGTGCTATACTTAGATAGTTTTTAGTTTTTGTATTGACCCCATTGTATTTGTTGAGATAGTCAAATATTCTATACTCACACACTGCTCAATGCAAACACACTGCTTGATGCACTTTGACTATTGTATCAGCAGATTTCTAGAAAACTAATTGGGGATTCTAGTCTATATATATATTGTATTTGTTCAGTCAAGATTAATTACAACAAATCAGTTTTTATCATTCTTGTTTTCATGGCATCAGAGCCAATTACGGTTCTGTAAACCCAAATTTATCCCATACAAAAAAAAATACCCAAACCAAATACCATCATCTGCATCTTCCATTAAAAAAAAAAAAAAAATCCCAAACAGAAAACAAATTTCCCATTTCACAAAAAAAAAAGAGTCACTTACCAGAAGATGTGATCTTCAGATTAACATTTGTTAGCAAGCTCAATAGAATTCTCGTGAAGAAGAAATGAAGATGCAGAAGCTTAACAAGAGAAAAGTGATGTCTTTGTTTACTGCAAACTTTTTTTTCAAAGCAAAGGTATAATAAAAAATTGGTAGGGCCTATACATTATTATCTTGCATCATTTTTTTTTTTTGACCAACTACAACGGTTCTTTGTTTTTGATTAAGTTTGTTTTTGTCACATCAATTTTTTGTTTATTTTTTTTTCTTTTAAAACCAAAAATTATTACTTTTGTTCAACTTTCTTAAAAATTGATTCTTTTTTTTATACCAAACAAACAAAAACCAGGGCCAACTACTATCTTTTTGTTTCTTTTCTTAATGGTTTTTTCTTTAAAAAAAAAAAGTTGTGGTGCACGAGAAGTCTTTTATTTTTTGGAAAAAAGGGTTACTTTGTTTAAAAAAAAAATGAGTGACCAAGTTGAATCATCAGGAACCAAATCTGTTCCAATGCTTGTTCAGTCTGAGGGTGCCTTTGATGCAGGCATTCTATTTACTGAAATAAATTACGATGTGTGGTCTCAATTGATGGAGATGCATATTGCTGAACGAGAAAAACTCTCTTACATTATGGGCAAAACCAATCCACCTGTTGTGTCAGACAAGGGATATGAAAAATGGTATGCTGAAAATCAAAAGGTAAAACGCTGGCTTCTGATGTCTATGTCTGCTGACATCATGAAGCGCTATCTTCATATACCCACTGCCCGTAAAATATGGAATTCTCTTTCGAAAGCTTTTTATGATGGTAATGATGAGATGCATGTCTATTCTTTACATCAGAAAGCCTTCTCAGCCAAACAAGGTACTAAATCACTCTCAATATACTATGGAGAGTTAACGGAATTGTTTTTGGAACTAGATCACCGTGATAAAGTGGTCATGAAGGATTCTGAAGATGTTACAGCATACCGGCAATCCATTGAGCGAACCTGAGTAAACATATTCCTTGCTGGATTGGACAAAATTTTTGATCAACTACGACGGGAAATTTTACGTCACGAACCACTCATAAATCTGGAAGAGTGTTATTCCTTAGTCCGTCGTGAGGTCATACGATCTACTACTTTGACTAAGGACATTGTGAAACCTGAAGTTTCCGCTATGATTTCCCGCCATCGACCCAATCATACTCTGCAAGACCGACCAAAATCCACCAATCCAAAGAATTTCCATAGTTAAGATAAACCTACATACAAATGCACTCACTGCAATCAAACAAGTCATTCAAAAAGTCATTGCTTTGAACTTATTGGATATCCAGATTGGTGGGACCTAACACGGCATCGGAATTCCAAGCAGTCATCTACTGCAGCAGTTGCTCAAACAAAGAAATGTGATGACACTCCTACGTCATCAACATTGGTAACCACAAGAAATACTGGAGGTAAGGTCTTCAACACTTCTACACTTGTTTTGAATAGTGCATAGATAATTGATTATGGTGTTACTGATCATATGACATTTGATGTTGGACAAGTATCAAACCTCAACCCATCCTCCCAAAATTGTATCTCCACGGCCAACGGTAATACCACCCTAGTTATTGGGGAAGGGTCATCACATCTTACTCATACTTTACATCTTGATTCTGTGTTAGTTGTTCCCTCCTTAAATTATAACCTTCTATCAGTCTCTCAAATCACTACTACCTTATCTTGTGTTGTTATTTTTTGGCCTGATTATTGTGTGTTTAAGGATATTCAGACTCGACAAATGATTGGTTATGGTGTTAAGAGATGGCAGTTGTATTACTTGGACTTGGAATCAAAAACTTCCAGCATATTACAACAAGCCTTAGCAGTGGAAGGCACTGGTTCATCAAAGAAGATAACTAAGATCTGGCTCTGGCATCGACATTTGGGACATGCCTCATTTGGTTATTTAAAAAAGTTGTTTCCTACTTTATTTACAAATTTGGATATTTCTGTTTTCAAATGTGATATGTGTGAACTTGCAAAAAGCCATCGTACTTCATTTCCTTCATTGTTAAATAAAAGCCCAGTTCCTTTTATGGTTATTTACTCTGATGTTTGGGGACCATCCAAAGTTCCCACATTGGAGGGGTCACGTTGGTTTGTTACCTTTATAGATGATTGTACTCGAATGACTTGGTTGTGTTTGATGCAATCCAAATCAGAGGTTAAATTACTTTTTTAGAAGTTCTATAACACTATTTGTACACAATACAAAGCCCAAATACAAGTGTTACGGAGTGATAATGGATGGGAATACCATAGTTCTGAACTTCAGGAATTTTTGGACTCTCATGGGTCAATTCATCAAACTAGTTGTCCGGATACACCTCAACAGAATGGAGTGGTTGAACGCAAGAATAGACACTTATTAGAGGTTGTTCGCCCTTCCTTGATCGCGGCTCACATGCCCTTATGCTACTGGGGCGAAGCTCTTCTCTCTGTCGCATATCTCATCAACCGTGTTCCATCTCGTTCTCTCAACTTCAGAATACCTTTCTAGACACTTACAGAAGCTGTTGTTGCTCCCACAGTCCCAAACCTACCCCCCATGTCTTCGGATGTGTTGCCTATGTTCATCTTCACAAACAGCAACGTAGTAAATTAATGCGTCGAGCCTTGAAATGTGTTTTTGTTGGATATGCTATTCATCAAAAAGGGTATAGATGCTATCACCCCCATACTAAATGCATGTTTATCACTATGGATGTTTTCTTTCATGAAGATATTATGTATTTCTCGAAGTCTGACTTTCAGGGGGAGTATCTTGAGAAAATTCAGACTCTTGTTTACACACTAAGGGAAGATGTGGTGGAAGTATCTGATCAAAATGTAGGTGATTTGGATCCTAGTGGTCAAAATTTGGATGTGAGTAATGATACCCTAAACAACGTAAGCATAGAAGTGGATGAGTTAGAATCTAGTGGTCAAAACTTGGATCTAAGTGAGAATGAGCATCCAGAAAGTCGGGAAACTTCTGAAATCGAGTCGGAGTCTCTCCCAATTGATATACCAAACCAATCATTGTCTGAGGATATTCATTATACAGTGCCAGAGTCATCCAGGAGACAGTAACCACAACGTCTCACTAGAGGTATTCCAAAACCTACATATGAACCTCAATTGTCTAGTAAAGTAAGATATCCTACGAGCCATTATACGTCTACACATCGCTTGTCAAAAATAAATCAGTCATTTGTCAATCAATTATCTATTGTATCTATACCTAACAGTGTGCAGGAAGCCTTAATTGATCCAAGATGGAAAGATGCGATGAATGAAGAAATGGCCTATTTACAAAAGAACCAAACCTGGGAGCTCGTTGATCGACCCACAGGAAAAAAACCAATTAGATGTCGATGGATCTTTACTGTAAAATACAAAGCTGATGGAACAATTGAACGTTTTAAGGCGAGATTGGTAGCAAAAGGATACACCCAAACTTATGGAATTGACTACACTGAAACATTTGCACTTGTAGCCAAAATCAACACAGTTCGGGTCTTGTTATCCTTAGCTGCAAATTTTGATTGGCCATTACAACAGTTTGATGTGAAGAACGCATTCTTACATGGTGAACGATCTGAAGAAGTCTACATGGATCTTACACCAGGGTGCATGCTAATAGAAAGACAAAATCAGAAAGTATGTAGGTTGAAGAAATCACTATATGGATTAAAACAGTCCCCTAGAGCCTGGTTCGGACGATTTACCAAATTCATGACAACCTTTGGTTACAAACAAAGTAATTCAGATCATACATTATTTCTAAAAAGGTGGCGTGGGAACATTACTGCACTCATTATATATGTGGATGACATGATTGTCACAGGTAATGATCCAGAAGAAATGAGAGTGTTGCAGGAGTACTTGTCCAAGGAATTTGAAATGAAAGACTTAGGCCCTTTAAAATACTTTCTGGGAATTGAAGTATCTCGATCAAATAAATGAATTTTCCTATCTCAAAGAAAGTATGCTTTAGATCTGCTACATGAAACTGGTATGTCAGCCTACCAACCAGCTAACACTCCAGTGGAAGAGGGTCTTAAGTTATGTATTGATACAAGCCAGGTACCGGTGGACAGAGGGAGATACTAGAGACTTGTTGGAAGATTGATGTACTTAGCTCACACAAGACCAGATCTCGCTTATGCTTTGAGTGTCGTTAGTCAGTTCATGCATAATCCTGGTGAGCAACATATGAATGCAGTCATGCGCATTTTGAGGTATCTAAAGGCTGCTCCAGGAAAGGGAATTTTATTCTCTAAAGACACAAACAAGCAAACTATCGAGGTATATACAGATGCTAATTGGGCTGGAGCAATTGACGATAGGCGATCAACTTGGGGATACTTTACCTTTGTAGGTGGGAACTTAGTTACATGGAGAAGCAAAAAACATAATGTTGTTGCATGATCTAGTGTAGAAGCTGAGTACAGAGGAATGACCTTAGGAATTTGTGAAGCACTGTGGATAAAATTTCTCTTACAGGACCTAGGCTACTCCCTAAAACAACCAATTCAGTTATATTATGACAACAAAGCAGCATGTGATATAGCCCATAATCCAGTTCAACATGACCACACAAAGCATGTCGAAGTAGATAGGTTCTTCATTAAAGAGAAATTGGATGAAAAGGCTGTAGAACTACCAAAGATTCGATTTGAAGATCAGTTAGCTGATATCCTTACCAAAGGAATGTCTAATCGGGTGCTTTCAAAGTTCTTTGACAAGTTGGGCATATGTGACATCTATGCACCAACTTGATGGGGCGTGTTGAGATAGTCAAATATTCTATACTCACACACTGCTCAAGGCAAACACATTGCTCAATGCAAACACATTGCTCGATGCACTTTGACTATTGTACCAACAGATTTCTAGGGAACTAATTGGGATTCTAGTCTATATATACATTGTATTTGTTCAGTCAAGATTAATTACAACAAATCAGTTTTTATTATTCTTGTTTTTAGTATTGACTTTTGTTTTGTTGAATGAAATTCATTTACTGACTTAGCCAAAAAAAAAAAAAATCAACTTGTAGCCATTTTCAAGAGTGAAATGATCAACTATTTTCTCTCGATCTTTTTCCACTATAATGTGCCTCAAAAAAAAAAAATCAACTTGTAGCCATCTTCAAGAGTGAAATGATGAACTATTTTCTCTCGATCTTTTTCCACTATAATGTGCCTCGTATCCTCCAATGATGGTCTAGATCTCACCAACCAATCTTGCCAGAACTTTACCAATCTCCCATTTCCAATCGTCCATTAAATTCCCCTCTAAAGAAGTTGCAGCCCTCTAATAACACTTTTACAAATTATTGAATCTGTCTTGTTTGTGCAACGGAGGCCAATGTCATGATTTAAACTCGAAACCTAGACTTAAAATTCATATTGTTTCAGAATCTGCATCTTTAATCCAGGCATACATTTGGAAGTCAAAGGTACTGGAATAAATATGCCACGAGTAGACAGCTAAAATGACTCAGAGAAATTGTGCCAGCATCTTGAAAAACCAATAGATGGTGTAACATGACCAGCAATTTCGTACCAGTATTACAAAATATTTCAACTCCATTAATAAATAAGATTCCACATCTATTTCAGTGTATGCAATTTAAATAATTCCTTCACAAATCTACTATCTAATGTCTCCACGTTAATCCATATACAAAGCAAATAAAGTTGATAATATCTAGCATAAGGAAAACAAATTTTACCCTTGGCTAACTTAAAACATTTGTTAGACACGCTATTATACTATGAAATTTTTATTTTTTATTTTTAAACCCCCATTCGACTCTCTATGATATTTGAATTTTAGTCTCCCAACTACCACAAAATTTATAGGAGGTAGCACCAGCCTCATCTTTACATGTTAAACAGCACCAACCACCACCTTTCAACAATTTTCTTTAGCTGTATGACAGGTGGAGCCATCAATAGACAAGGTAAGAAGCATAATTAATAAAAATGGGAGCATCATGTTTATGCGCTCCTAGAGTGATCTTGAAGAAAATGGCTTGATGAATATGAGATGTATCAATTGTATAACTTTAAGAATCATATGGCTTAGAGTTGGGAACGTGATCAAGTAACTCTTGAATGCTAATTACACCTTGCGAACATGTTAACCATAAAATAGACAAAATTCAAGTGAACAAACATTTGATCCAATAACAGAGTTTCTAGCAATCGAATATCCAAACTCATTTACATTAACGTATTCGTGGAAGCTATTCATTTTGGCTTATCGTGTGTTTTAATTAAAAAAGAAACAAACATATCCTTTCTGATTCCCACATTAAATTATTTTTAACATATGAAATTAAATAAGATTGCATATAATAAGAGGAGTAAAGAAAAATTTAAGATGGCTTGGACGGAGTTAAACATGTCACATTAATGAAAATAATAAAAGATTAACGATGGGTTTATTAAAAGATACATGAACTAAATGTTGAGCTGAACAGAGAAGATAGAGCTTTGATTGAATATTTTTCCTAGCTATTACAGAGCTCGAGTACAAATCTCCAGATATAACGAAAACAGAAGATAAAACAAGAAATACAAGAGGCTAGATCATTCTCATCCTATCAGCGATTCTTCTTCGTATATATTGCTTTTCTTTAGAGTTTGTTATGCTCAAAGTTTTTTATGCCAACGCACACATAATCCTTCAAGGCAGTTGGTTTATTCTTCACACGAGTTCTTCGACGTGGCTCTGTTGCTTTCACGCTGGATATGCCTTCATTAAGTGGCGTCATTGCAATACAGGTAATTATTTAGATACAGTAATTTTTGGCCAATAGTTGAGATGCATTGAGAAAATAGTAGTGATTGGGATTAAACCTCATTTTACAACTCACAGCCACTTATTTAAAAAAAAAAATTATCTCTAACCATTTAAATTTTTAAATGGGGTGATTACTTATCAGAGACTACATATAAAAAAATCTTGAGTTCAAAACTCACAGTTACTCATTTAAAAAATATTAAAAATTTTCAAGTGTAAGCCTAAAAAATTAATTATGTATACACTTGCGGAGACGTTGTTAAATATAATAAATAATAAAATAAACTGTTTTCTAACATTTTAAGTTTTTAGATGAGATGATCACAGGGCAACAGGTGTCTTGTCAATCTGTTGTATTCTAAAAATCCTTTTTAATTTTTTGGGTAAATTTCACACTTAGTCCCTATTGTTTTTATATTTTTTCAATATAGTCTTTAATATTTTAAAAGATTCATATTAGTCCATAATATTTACAAAAATTATTTAAAATGGTTCCTATTATTCAAACTTAGCCAATTTAGTTCAAATTATTTTCTAAAAAATTCAGTTTAATCCCTGTATATAACCCTTATTTGGAGACTAAATTAAATTTTATGAAAAATAATAGGGATTAAATTGACTAATTTTGAATAATAAGACTATTTTGAATCACTTTATAAACATTAAGAACTAATATAATTTTTTAAAAATCTTAAAGACTAACTTAAAAAAAATATAAATAATAGATATTAAGTGAGAAGTTTATCCTAATTATTTTTAGGCCTATTATCAACTAGGATGGGACTCACATCTAGGAATGGCAACAGGTCAGATATCCGTTAAAATTTATAAAATCAAACCCGAACTCGTTTAAATTATATTTTACCAAACTCGTGACGGTAACCCGTCGGGTTTAGATTTTGCTTACCAAACTTGAACCCGTTAAATATTTAAAAACCCGCGGGTACCAGACCCGACCCGTTAATGAATAAAAAAATAATTATAAAAAAAAACTTAAAAGGTTTTTAAAAGAAATGAAAAGAAGTCCTAAAATAATGACAAATCGTAATAGATTAAACAAAAAATTAAAGTTCTTGTCTATAAACAAATTTAAACTTACTAGAAACATTCAACAAAATCTTTATGCTGAGAAGTTATCATCCTTCCATAATAATATGAAATAACTTGAGGAAAAAAAAAACATAAAGTACTTGTCATAATTGTAAATTATCATTCTCTTTTGAATTATTCAGCAATTGAGTGGTTGTGTTATTTGAATTAGATAAAAGAATATGTAAACCTAAACTATGAGGGTTAACAACTGATAATAAGATTTGAGGTATAGCCCACAACTATTATTCTTTGACCAATATTAACAAATTATTTTTTCTTAAATAATATATTATTTGTATATGTATGTAAATATATAAATATTTTTATTAATTTATTAATCCGGTTCTTAGGTTTCGGGTTTTTTTAAATTGTTATTACCAAATCCTATCGAACTATCTGTTGGTAATTATTTATAAAAATTAAAACTTAACGGATACTCTATTAATTTGGTAAATAAATTTATAATCGAATCGAATACTAATCAAATTTGAATTTAAACTTTACTCATTGTCATCCCTACTAAGATCATCAAATGTTTTTTAAGCTGTTGTATTACTGCTTGACCAAAAAAAAAGCGCTCTTGTATTACTGCACAATTTGGGCTCGCAGTTTAAAGTTTTGCACCGAATTGGTACAGGATTTCGGAAGTTGTGCCTCCCTGCAACCTAATCTTAGGTTGTGTTTGTTTTTTTTTTTTTGTCCAAAAACTAGGTTGTGTTTGTTTGCGTTCGTCTAGGTTACATCTTTAACTAATTGTCAAAAAATAACTTTTATGTCATACTCAATCAAGGGTTAATACCCATTTCTATATTTTATCTTTGATCTAATTGATGAAATAGTCTTTTATCTTCAAAAGTAATACATTTTACATTCTCATCTTTTATCTCTATTAGTCTTTTTTAGTAACGGAACAATCACGTGATACTAAAAATTTTAAAATTTCAAAGGTAAAAAGTGATATATTTCAGTATCTTATCTTTTATTCGAGTGACACTATTAATCTTTTTTAGGAATAGCAACGGGTAACCGTTTTACCCAAAATCGACGGGTATTTGCCAGATAAGAATCCAATAACAAAAACTGATAGAGAATCCGTTAAGTTTTAAATTTTTTAAGTGATAACCGATTGATAAATCGATAGATTTTAATTTTTAACATTAAAAAAATAAAACCCGATTATAAATACATAAATAAAATAATATATATATATATACACATATATATATATAATAGATAATATAACATATTTTTAAATTTTATTAGGGATTCATTTCTTTCATTTCTCTCTCCTAAATAATATAATATCTTTCATATAAAATTTACTTTTAACCACTTTCTCTTTCTTAATAATTTATCTCAACCTTTTCTTTCTCTCTCCTACTTTACTCTCTAACACGTTTTCCAATTGTCTTTCAATCATTTTCTTTTTTCAACAATTCAACTTCTCTTTTTCTCTCTTACTTTACTCTCTTTTATTTTTTATTTTTGGGAGAATAGCATAAATAGTTTTCATTATTTTCAAAAAATTCAGTTTAATCCCTATTATTTTAAAATATTTAAAAAGGTTCATAATATTTTTTAAAAAATTCAGTTTAGTCCCCATTATTTCAAAATATTCAAAAAGGTCCCCAATATTTTTCAAAATGTTTAAAAAGGTACTCAATATTTTTCAAAAGATTTAGTTAGTCTTCATTGTTTCAAAAAGTTCAAAAAGATCATAATGCTTCCCAAAAGACTCAAATTGGTTCTCACCGTCAAAACAACCATTAAATTTGACATACTCTTTTTTATAATACAGTCTGACACGTGACATAATTTAATTGGTTCGCTAGGAATATGCAAAACAACGTTGTATGGGTTATCTTTTTTCTAATGCCATGCAAAAAAAAAATTACAGATTATGCATAATCTTTAAAAAATCATAACTACTTCAATTTTTATCCAAATTTTATAAAATTTGGTCTGTTAGAATCGAAATTTCAAAGAGAATTAATAATTTGTAATGGTCACATGATTTAAATTTCAAAAAAAAAATATTTCTCTTATCGAAATTGTCCTTCAAAGACTGGTCAACTATTTTATCAAAGTTAATGATTGTTTTTACAGTGAGGACCAGTTTGAGTTTTTTGAAAAATATTGAGGACCCTTTTGAACATTTTAAAAAATATTGGGGACTAAACTTAATCTTTTGGAAAACAATGAGGATCTTTTTGAACCTTTTGAAATAATAAAGACTAAACTGATTTTTTCTTAAAATATTGGGGACTGATTTGAACTTTTATGAAAACAATGAGGATTGATTTGAACTTTTGTGAAACAATGGGAACTAATTAGAATCTTTTTAAACAATGGAGACTATTTTGAACAAAAATGAAATAATGTGGACCATTGCTACCATTTTCCCTTTATTTTTCACCTAAGTCAATTTCTCTCTCCACCCCTCTTCTTCACTCTCTAGTTGTGTGTGTATGGATGTATATAAGAACACTATTAACTATGAACAACACACAATGTGTTGTTGCAGAAGAGTTGCCCAGATTTGGTGGTCTCCATACTGGAAGCCTTTGAGGAGCTGGGCATTGAAGTACTGAATGCTCGGGTGCTCCGATAACTTTTGCTTATAAGCTTTTCTTTCCTTTTTATTTAGAAATAATGGATCTATTTATTACCATCACGGTAGATCGATTTGTTTATAGTTTTGTTGCTTATATTGACATTTACATATTAGTTTGATGTGTGATTAAATCTGTTATTAAACTTTGTTAAATATGTTAATATTGCTTGATTTATTAGATTTGAGTCAATTATTGCATTTTTTATTTTTCATATTGTATTTTTTAGGTTAATTTACTATTTAAATTATTTTTTTTAAAAAAAATTTATTCAGTTTCGGTTATCCATGGATTTTTCTATCTTTGTCGGTTTTGGTTTTGGTTTGCGAAAAAATCGTTCAGTTTCGATTTAGTTAATCGGTTTTGGTTTTGATTTTTTCAAAAATCGCGATTAATCAACCCGCTGCCATTTTTAGTTTTTTTTAACGAAATCACTAAACACTTTATAAATAAAGTATGAGATAAAAGATCAAAATGAATATTAATCCCTCGATCAATACTCATCTTTTACTCGTTTTCCTCTCATCTTCAATTCACATCATTTAGAAAATGGGAGAGATTAAATTAGAGGATATTTACCCATCATTTATTTTATTTTTTAATGTTATTTTAGTTTAGGTTATTTTTTATATTTTTTTAGTTTAAGTTATTTTTTTAATTAAATTTTTTAATATATTTAATTAGAATTTTGTATTTTATTTTTTAATGTTATTTTAGTTTAGGTTTTTTTTTCATTTGTAATTAGGATTTTTTTTTTAATAAATTAGGCACTTATATTTTTTTAAAATATAGTTTTATTTATTAGTTTTTATTAGTATATGTTTAAATAGTAAAACATATTCACAGCCTCTTTGTTTCGTCTTGTCGCTATCTCGTCACGTCTTTGCTCTATTTCCCTTTCCTTTACTCACTTTTCAGATGACAAGCAATAGTAATTTGATACTAACGTGAGTTAAGGCTGTCTAGCAAGTACTAAAGGTAAGGTTATCCTCAATGGAGTCTCTAAAATGCAAAACTTTCTTAATTTGGGTATTTTTAGAGACTCCAGTCTCTAAAAACAACACTATTCATGACAAAAGGACGTGGGGTCCACCACTTTTGGCTTAAAAGATGCCAATATAGAGACCCAGTCTCTATTTTTTTCAACAAATTTGTGGAAGAAAATGGAGACTGGGTCTCTATTTTGGCATATTTTAAGCCAAAAGTGGTGGACCCCACATACTTTTGCTATGAATAGTGTTATTTTTAGAGACTGAAGTCTCTAAAAACACCTAAATTAGGAAAGTTTTGTATTTAAAGACTCCATTGAGGATGCCCTAATGTGATGGGATAGGACGTAGATACAAATATATAGAGTATCAAGTTTGTATCTAAGTTCAGACCAAAAAAAAAAAAAAAAAATTAGAAGTTTGTCTCTAAGAAGTGATAAAAACCTTTTAATCTCTCAGGTTTTAGAAAAGTATTTTTTGATCCTTTAATTTTTAAAAAGTAATTATTTGGTCCATTTTTTATAGTAGGTTAACGAAAAAATTATCAAATAAGGGGTATTTTAGGGATTTCGTATCGTTTTAAAATCAAAACAAAAAAAAAAAAAAAAGTGGTCCAAGTGGAGCCACGTAGACTCCTCTAAAACTACCTTAGTGGATTGTCCAAATTACAGGAAAAGTTTTGGTTTTCTCTTGGTAAGCTTGGAAATTGTTCCATGGAAACTTTCTGTTCGTCGGGTATCCAAATGTATAGAATGAGTATCGTGTTCTTGCGTAGTAAAAATAGAGCTTGTATAAATTGTCTCTTGATTTAGATATGCGAACCGTTATTTTTGACCCACAATAACATCTCTTATTTTCAAACTTGATAATTGTTCTGTTTATTTATTCTCTAACTATGATGGATGATGATATAGAAGATATTTTATAGAAATTATATATTTTTTAATTTTGGTTTAGACAGGTATATTTTGGTAATTTTTTCTGATTTTTAGTGATATCTCATGACTGCCAAAATGGTGCTTAAATAAGTATTATAGTAACCGTTGCTCCCTCTCTTTTTACCGTTCGTAGCAATAGTAAAAGAATGAGAGATTCATCAGTTTTCAAAATGCATTTTTAATGCCGTGTAGTAGGAAAAAAATGGGTCTAAGGGTAAAATAAAAAAATCACAAAAAATTAATATTTTTCGTCAACTTACTGTTAAAAATGGATTAAATGCTTACTTTTTAAAAATTAAAAAACCAAAAAATTACTCTCTCAAAGGACCAATTTTTTTTTATCTCTATCTAAGAAGAGTCTCACACAGTAATGCTCCTCCTGTTGGATTATATGCCCTAAATGCCAATTTTAGGACATAAGAATTATATTATTTATTTAATGTGGGCAGTTTATTTAAATATAATTAATGGGATTAATTATTTAAATAAGAGTACTTAGAATAATATTTATAGATTCTATCCTTAAGAGTAAGGATATGAGTGACAGAATCTATATTCATAAATATATTCTAAAATAGTCCTCAATCGTAGGATGAATTAATTGGACGTTGATTTATCCGGAAAGATCGGATTACAGTCTACAATCTAAATAATATGAGATATTGATTTAGGCGATTAGTCTCATGTCATAAAAGTAGATGTATAAGTGTTTGTTGAGAACAAGTGACTGGACATGACCGCTAATACAACAAATTATATGAAATGGTCAATAATTCGTTGTATGGTGAAATGGTGCGATTAGTCCTTAGACCTGAGACACCACGGTTATCTTGTGTTAGGGGTAACGTGATTTGCTATTGCAATAAAGTTAGTCCTCATCAAGGATTGGATAATGTACTCAGTGGTTATGATCTATTCCGGCATAGAGATAGGTGTGTGTAGATACGAAATCTATCAATTAGGGATCCTATGCGATCTATTAATCGAGTAACTAGAAATCCTTGGTCGAGGTAGAATAATGAAAGTTATTCCACATATTATTCATAAGTTATTGATCAAATAGATTTGGACATATGATTGAGTAATAGAGTTTGACGACCCTATCCATGACTCTGGCTCAATCGGGATGATTCATACAGAAGGAATTAGTTGCATGATAATTACTAAGGGTTCGTAGAATTCCACTTCATTATTAGTTGGGTAGTTGTGATATACTGCTAGGTATCACTCACGACTTGCGAGAATTAAATTAGAAGAGTTCTAATTAAATATTAATTAGATTAATATTATTTCGCTGCCAATTAATTATGAACCTGAGAGGTCACACACAAAAGAGATTCGAAATTAATCAGCGAGGAAAATAAATTAAATGTTAGAATAGTCTAATATTTAATTGGACTTAAGACTGATTATATTGGAATATTAGCCCCATCATTCAATCAGTCCAAGTCCAGTAATTAGGACTGGCCCAAAAGCTAGCCCTAATAGGTCTAGGGTTTCCCATAAATAGGAAACTATGACAGACAGAAAGGCTAGCACAAATCCTGTCTTTCATAGCAAATATATTTTTCTCTAAAACTCATAGTGGGGGTTTTGCTGATTGATGGTTCGGATCTCGTGTGGATACTTTCAGAGGCTTCACACTTGGGGAGCTTTCAGATTCTACATCAATTTCGTCATCATGGAAAGGTAATCCTAAAATCTTATTATGCGTAATTAATAGTTGATTATTATACACGTATGTAATCTACATAATTAACCATGAACGTGATGCATGAGTATTATTTATTTCCACTAGATTTTATTTAATTATAAAATATTTAAAATACCATACACAATTCCCAACAGTGGTATCAGAGCCATCGTTCATGCCTTTTATGTGATTATTCGTTTATAGCGCATATCATAGCACAATTAAACGTGTCAAATATAGTTTGTGAAACTATTTGTGAAATTAATAGTTTGTGAATCTATTAATTTAATGCCCATGATTTAATTGGAATAAAAATTAGCCCTAAAATTCTTCCCTCTATCAATTTCATAAAAGTAGTTTGTGAAATTATTTTTCAGTTTCATTAAAGGTTGTTTTTGAAATTGAAATTTTAGTTTTGTAAAAATTGTTTTATAGAACTGTTAGTTTATGTGATAAACAATTTCAAAAATTGTTTTGAAATCAATTTGTTGATTTTGAAAAATTGTTCAGTATAGTTTCGGAAAAAGGGTTTTGCAGTTTCAAAATTTGTTTTGGACTATTTTGCATTTTTTTATGAAACTGTTAACAAAAAAAAAATTGAAAAATCAGATTGTCAGGCGGATGCTCCTCCTTCTCCCATCACGGCAGCAGCACCACTTGTTGGTGTTGCCGCTGCCAATGGCCTAAAAGCCGCGAGGAGTTGTCCTCGCGACAGCGGCCGTGGCAGCTACGAGGAAGGTTCCTCGCGGCTGCAACCATGGCAGCCGCGAGGACTGTTCCTCGCGGCTGCAATCGTGGCAGCCGCAGTCGCGAGGAGCTATCCTCGCAGCAGCGGCCATGGCTGTTCCAGCCGCGAGGAGTTGTCCTCGCGGCAGCGGCCATGGTAGCCGCGAGGAAGGTTCCTCGTGACTGCGGCCATGGCAGCTGCTAGGAAGGTTCCTCGCGGCTGCAGTCATGGTTGCCGCGAGAAAGGCTCCTCATGACGACAACCATGACAGCCGCAAGGAAAGGTCCTTGCGGCCATGGATGAAGGTTAGGCCAAAAAAAAGGTAGAAGGGGTGGAGGGCGGCGCTGCAGGGAAGAGGAAATAAAAAAAAAATTATTTTTTAGATTGGGGTTGGGTTTTGACCCAACCCGGATCAGATCCATTGGATCTGGGTCTCATCCAAATTTGAACCCAAAACCCAAGAAGTTGGGTTATGGGTTATGTTTTGTTTTTAATTTTTCTTTTCTTTAATCCTTCTGGGCCTAATGGGCATATTTTTTGTTTTGGGCTGATTTGGGCTAAATCAATTTCATATTAGAATAAAATAAATGAGACTCGTTTTATTGTTTGAAAGTGGGACCAACTTTAATTCGGGCTTGAATATGAATAGTGTGGACTATTTTTAAATGTCCGAATTTGGCTATTTATTTTCTTGGACTTGGACTTAAATAAAATAAGAGTTGGACTTTTATTTTACTGTTTTGGACTAAGTTTTAATTATATTGTTTGACAAATAATTAAAAGAGCCCAAAATAATATTTGACATTTTAAATTAATAAATAGTTTATTAATTATTAAATATAATTTAATTATATTTATATTTTGTAAATATGAGATATTTATGGAGTAAATTTAATAAAGAGTTTATTAAATAGAATAAATTTAATAAAGAATTTATTAAATTGAAAAATCTAATGTAAAGAGTTTATATTAGAAAATTTCATTGTGCTATACTTGTAGTTAATTAATAAATTGTTTATTAATTAATTACTATAAATATAATGAGATTATATTTATTTAAATATGATATATTTAAGGATTCAAATTAATAAAGGTGTTTTATTAATTGGATAAACCAAATATAATGAGATTATATTGGAAACTAATTGTGCTATATTCGTGGATTACTTTTCATTATTATTTGCTATGTTTGTGGGTGATCATGGACTAGTCTTAGATGTATGAATGGATGAATGAATGAATTGATGAATGTCATTATTTTATTTATTTAACCATTTTGGGTTTTATGTAATATTTTAAAATGGGGCTCGCATGCCTCTTATCCCTGTATTAAATAGTAAAACCCCTATTCCCATTTATGTATCCCCACTAGATTAGGAATCTATGTACATAAATGTAATGGAAGATCAAGATGAAGACATCAAGAGTTGGTGGGCCCAGTTCGCGAAAGGAGTTTTGTGAAGCCGATGAGGAGCAACCCATGAATCTATCTTGTGGGCCCTTTATTTGATTTAGGTATTCAACCCAGTGGATCGGGTTGATACTGCTCCTAGTCCATGATCATCCTATTTTATTTTATGCATTTATTTATTTATGCAATAAATATGTGATGAATGCATGTATGTTTCTATTTTATTTATACGATAAATTGAAATTGGAAGCATGTGAAAAGTGATACATAAACTAAAGACCAGCAAACCTTCCCAAATTAAATATGAAGTTAATAATGGTGTAGTCTTGAGAAGATTATATCATTGCCTTCCGTTATCATAGATTAGTTTGTGTGTTGGGCAAGTAAGTAGCTGGCTATGGACACATAGGGGTTATTTATTTGTATCAACATATGAACTAAGTCTATATAAGCATGAGATGTGGAAAATTTGGATTCTTACTGGCAACCAAAAATCTATCATGTGAGGTGTCGGTATTGCATTGATCTAAATTTTCAGGATAATAGGTTTAACTTAAAAAATCTTGGAGACCAAAAATCTATAATGTGAGGTCGAAAGGATTGGAGGCAAGAACAATTGGAATTTGTATGAGATACATTGAATAAAGAGATTATTCACCTATTTGTTTTAACTTTACCAAAAATCTAAAATGTGAGTTGAGTTAAAGTGAATGGGCCCCCAATTCCACTAAGAAAAACATCTTATTGTTTTTCCGTTTTTCACTAGGAAAATGTAGGATTCGAAAAAAAAAAATTGTGGGGGTTACTGTTTGATTTAAAGACCCAAATCAAATAGTTAATAATATAATTATCTGACATCCTTAGAAATTACTGCATATATATAATATCGGATAGGAACCAAACCTTCTATTTTGACTAAGACCAAACTTCGATGACTAGCTCAACGTTTTGAGAATCGTTCTCAAATCTGAGAAAGTCATACACGTTCTAGATACGAAAATGAGTTGTCAAAAAGAAGCGAGAGAGCATGGATAATGTATCCATCATTAATTACTTACAAGAGTTGTGAAATAAGCAAGATAGGACAACTAGATATGAGATATTTAGAAAAATTGTTCCAAACAAAGAATAACTAGAGGAATTGATTTGAGAGCATGTGTTCTCAAGATGAGTATCTTGAGTTCATGAGTTTATTCATGGTTTATCATATGCAAACAAATCTAATCCTAAGAGTCAATTCTTAATTCTCTCTTGTCATTCATAATGGATTTCTCCGTGTGAATACATTTGACACAACCCTTGAAAATGAGAGTCATATATCAATGGTAGATCTGGAAAGTTGAAACTTGATTGGTAATTATTTCTACTACAAGAAAAGAGAACTAGTAATAGAGGAAAATCCAAAGGACTTCAAAGAGTTTGAAGAGGAATGAATGTCATCTATAAATACATCTCGTCTTCTCGTTTACCCAACTGGGTGTTCATTAATTTTGGAATAAATGTTGTTCATGTGTTTTCATTTATTTTGGAAATAAATGAGTTGACACTAATAAATTAATGAATAAAGTCTTATATGGATAATGACAAGATAAATGAGTAATATGAGAGATTTAGAGATACTGATAACTCTAGATTATCGTGGCACTTATGATTAGGTCATAGAGGAGAAACAAGAATCACACAATTGGTGAAAGAAGGACTGGTAAGCCCTTGAGGCCCCGGGACATTCCCACATGTGAATCTTGTATTCGTAAAAATGATCAGATCACCCTTTGTAGGACAAAGTCAAAGGACCACAAATATTTAGGGTTTATACATAGAGATGTATATGGGCCTTTTGGCGAAATAGCCCAATAAAGATTTAGCTACTTTACATATGATTGTGATAAGTATGTATCTGAAACGTTTGAAGCGTTCAAAGAATTCAGAATTAAAGTAGTAAATCAAAAATTAGAAATAATAAGTAAGTCTCAATGATGAGATCATGGAGAGTCCTTAGTTTCAATTTCTGATAGTATCTCAAAGGAAAATAACATAGTTGTTTCATTAACTCCTTCTGGTACTCCGATACTTGATGAAGTATTAAAGAGAATGAGTAAGACCTTGTTGGACATGGTCTGTAATTGATAAACTATGTTGATTTATAATTTAGCCTGTGATGCTATATTCTCCTTATAGCAGTCCATCTCCTGGATAAGGTCACTTCCAAATTAATCTTAAGTACTTCATATAGGATATGAGTGAACATGATACCTATTCTTAAGGTGTTAAGAATGAGGGTTATCCTATTTTCAATTAAAGGCTTTAGATTGATAAATTGGAAATGAGATTGGATAAGATTAATTGGTTATCCCAAGGATTTGTTAGAATATAACTTTTATTCCCTTGCTGACTAGAGAGTCTGTTAGTAAGTACAACTTTTTCTTGGAAGAATAGTTCATCTAAGAAGATAGTGTGAGAAGAAAAATATGACTCAGTAAGGAGTTAAGGAGCAACCAATTAACCTGAATCAAATCTAGGATTTGATTCTAGAAAACCCAATCCAGGAGTAGCTGATTATTTCACAGTTTTTCAGATCAGTAAGATGACAATAATCATGATTGATGATTTTGTCAGTTATGAAAAGCTATGTTTGACATAAGCTTAAATGGCTTGAGGCCATAAAATCTTAAATGAATAAAGGTGGAGACCTTTAGGACAAATGGTGAAAGATTATAGTCATAGGCAAGAGGTTGACTATGAGGAAATCTTTTCACTAATTGTTGAAATTCATTATGATTTATTGGCCATAGTTGCACACTACTGTTATGAGATATGGTAGATGGATGTCAAAACGGCATTCCATAATGACTTCATTAATGAAGACATTAATATGGGATTGCCAATATGTTTTGAGTCCAGTGATGAGTCACATAGAGTGCAAACTAAAAGGATCCATTTATAGACTTAACCAAGCCTAAAGAATCTATAACATTCGATTGACTTTATTGAGAATGAAGATGAATCTTGACTACACAAGTAGGTTTAGTTGTACATATAATTTCTCCAAGTAAATTTTGGGATAATCCGCTTAAATCCTTGGAAGTTGATCTATAGCGATAGATCAAAATGATTAATGGGTTTTTTTCCCTAAAAAGATGTTAAAAGTGTTTAACATGTACATAGATTCTAAAAGAGGGGTGTTCTCTTTTAAGACATGATATTTATCTCTCTAGGACTGAGAGTCATAAGACTGCTGAAGAGAGAGAGACTGGACACATAAGGTTCTAAGCGCTGCAGCAACTAAGAATCTTATATACGTTATGCTGTGTACAAAGACATGACATCATAAATGCTATAAGAGTTATGAGCAGATGTCTGTCTGATCCAGGTAAGGAACGCTGGAAAGCAATCAAGAACATTCTTAGGCACTTGAGAAGCGCTGATGAAATATTCTTGGTATATGGAGAATGAGAAATTTAAAGTCTTACAAATTCAGACTAATAGTCTGAAATGGATTATTGGAAATCCATATTTGGGTTCATACTCACCTGTAATGAAGGAGTAAGATATTTGGAAAGGTTCCAAATATTGGTACAATTGCAAACTCCAGTGGTTGAGTGTATCGTTGCATTAGATATAACAAGAGGAAAAATGTTTGGATCTAAGAGTTCGTAACTAAACTCAGGATGGTTCTTTCCATTAAGTTAACGGGTAGTGCTGTGACGATAATAGAGTTGTAGCACAAGCTAGGGAACCTAGGTCTCACTAAAGATCCAAGCGCATTAAAGAGGCATTACCACATCAATCAAAGGTTGTGGAGAGAATGATATTATGCAGTAAATAACGTCAACAGTTGACGGTGCTAGCCCACTAACTAAGGTAATGATTCAGCAGTCATTTGATTACCATCTTGAGAAGATAGGTATGAGATATCAGAGTAATTGACTTTAGTGCAAGTGGGGGATTGTTGGATTATATGCCCTAAATGCCAATTTTAGGATATAATAATTGTATTATTTATTTAATGTGAGCAGTTTATTTAAATATAATTAATGCGATTAATTATTTAAATAAGAGTCCTTAGAATAATATTTATAGATTCTATCGTTAAGAGTAAGGATATGAGTCACAAAATCTATATTCATAAATATATTCTAAAATAGTCCCCGATCGTAGGATGAATTAATTGGGCGTTGATTTATCCGGAAAGATTGGATTATAGTCTACAATCCAAATAATATGAGATATTGATTTGGGCGATTAGTCTCATGTCGTAAAGGTAGATGTATAAGTGCTTGTTGAGAACAAGTGACTGGACATGACCGCTAATACAACGAATTACATGAAATGGTCAATAATTCGTTGTATGGTGTAATGGTGCGATTAGTCCTTAGACCTGAGACACCACGGTTATCTTGTGTTAGGGGTAACGTGATTTGCTGGTACAATAAAACTAGTTCCCATTAAGGATTGGATAATGTACTCAGTGGTTACGATCTATTCCGGCATGGAGATAGGTGTGTGTAGATACGAAATCTGTCAATTAGGGATCCTATGCGATCTATTAATTGAGTAACTAGAAATCCTTGGCCGATGTAGAATAGTTGAAGTTGTTCCATGTATTATTCATAAGTTACTGATCAAATAGATTTGGACATATGATTGAGTAATAGAGTTTGACGACCCTATCCATGACTCTGACTCAATCGGGATGATTCAAACAGAAGGAATTAGTTGCATGATAATTACTAAGGGTTCGTAGAATTTCACTTCATTATTAGTTGGGTAGTTGTGATATACTGTTAGGTATCACCCACGACTTGCGAGAATTAAATTAGAAGAGTTCTAATTAAATATTAATTAGATTAATATTATTTCACTACCAATTAATTATGAACCCGAGAGGTCACACACAAAAGATATTCGAAATTAATCAGCGAGGAAAATAAATTAAATGTTAGAAGAGTCTAATATTTAATTGGACTTAAGACTGATTAGATTGGAATATTAGCCCAATCATTCAATCAGTCCAAGTCCAGTAATTAGGACTGGCCCAAAAGCTAGTCCTAATAGGTCTAGGGTTTCCTATAAATAGGAAACTATGACAGACAGAAAAGCTAGCACAAATCATGTCTTTCATAGCAAATATATTTTTCTCTAAAACTCATAGTGGGGGTTTTGCTGATTGATGGTTCGGATCTCGTGTGGATACTTTAGAGGCTTCACACTTGGGGAACTTTCAGATTCTACATCAATTTCGTCATCATGGAAAGGTAATCCTAAAATCTTATTATGCGTAATTAATAGTTGATTATTATACACGTATGTAATCTACATAATTAACCATGAACGTGATGCATGAGTATTATTTATTTCCACTAGATTTTATTTAATTATAAAATATTTAAAATACCATACACGATTCTCAACACCTCCGTCTATTATGACTTGTTTGATTTAAATACCCTTATCACCTTCGGCTTTCTAGTGTCACTTGTTGCCAACCACCAGGTACGACATTTGCCTACCTATTCTTTTTATTTTCCTCTATTTTGTTATAATGGATATTTATATTCCATATAATTTTTGATTGTTTCATTTATAGTATTAAGTGATTGAGGGTAGTTAAAGGCCTAGCTATTGAAATATATCATCAATCGTTAGGCCTTCTACAATTTCATTCATTTTATTATTTCTTCCAGTTATGATGGCTTTAAATCTCGTGTAAATATGTTTGTGGTTTGTATCTTCTGGTTTCTATTTTAGGGTGTGTTCTAAATTTTTGTGTTTAGTATATATTTCTTTTTTTTTTACCCTTATTTTTGCATATTGTTTGTGTTTCCTACTTTCAATCAAGTAGCGGCATAATTGTCTATATTACCTTGTATACCAATTGCAGCAGTGAAAGTATATCAAGTGGAGAACACTATCTTGCATATGCATCAGACATGAGAAATGAAAAAAGAACGTAGCCACATCCATAAAAAGTAAAAGCTAGCTTGTTGCTGAGGTTTTTCCCAATAAACTTTCAGAATGTGTTGGTTTGATTCCAATTTGAGATTACTCTTAATCTGCTATCTCTGGATGCAATCAAACGTGAAAAAATGGATGATAGGTTGTCCAAACTAAAACACAATAACACTTGCTTAGAGAATTATGCTTATTGTGATCACAAAATTTTATCCACTTTTGCTCTTGTTAAGGAATAACAATGTTATTTGATCCTAATATAGTAGTATACCATTAAAGGGAATTATTTCGATTTCATTGAAGTTCTAGATTCGAATAACTTTATGATACTCAAGGAGGTCTGGGTGTACTGTTTCATAGCCATTTTTAACACCAATTTTTTTTAAAAAAATAGAATGCACTTAAAATGTAATTATGAAGATGAAACACCATTTAACTTTTATATATATATCAATATCTATTTAAATAAAAAAATTTAACTCAAAACAGTTAATGAAACATAACATATATATTTAATCATCAACAGGAAAAAAACACGGAAACAACGTAATAATGGGCTAAAGGAAAAAAATATGTGATATGCAAAAGGACAGGAGGAAAATATTCCTTTAGTCTGTTATTACGTTATTTTTCTTTAGTTTTTAATAAGACTAATGTTTTCTTCCTCTCACGTTCTTTTTTCTTTTTTTCACCTTTCTCTATCCCTTCTCTTATGGAATTTTTTTTTTACAAATACATGTCATATATTTTGATTTATTTACAAGCCAAGTAAATTTATATGTTGTGGATCATTATAAATTTGATTATTAGGGAAAAATATTCGTTGTCTTTGAAGATCGAAGACCTGGAGTTTATACGGCTTGGGAAGAAACTAATCCCCTAGTGTGGATATAGTGGTGCTATTTACAATAAATTCAAGATCAGAGAAGAGGCAAAGGAAGCGTTCGTAAAGTAAAGCAGACAAAGTAGGAAAAACTCAAACAGGAGAGGCGTTTGCCAGCTCCATTGCCACCTCGAGCAGCTCTAACACTTCTCCACTGCCCACCTCCAGCATTTCCACCACTTCTGCTCCAATTGAGGCTCCCATGCCCACAAGAAGCTCGAGCAACTCTAATTGAAGCTCCCATAGATTGGGAGAACAGTTATTGGGGGCTACGGAAAGCGATTGTCGACTTAGTTGATGATTTTTATATGTTTGAGTGTGAAGAACTCCGGAAATTGAAATGTTAAATTGTTTTTGTATTGTTTATGACATTAAATTTAATTAAGTAGGTAAAGCTGTATCTTTTTGTGAATATGTAGCTATATTTTTGCCAAAAATTGATAGCAGACTAAGAAAATGTACCATAAATTCTATTTTTCATTTTATATTTGTCTAGTATTCAATAAGTATCATTTATCTGTCTGAAATTCAAAGCAGCTCCGACTTAAAGAGGCAAAGACGAGGCCTTTCATCTTCTTCCATGTGTTCGAGACAAGAAAAGTATATTCTTTATCGACAGTTTCTATGTATTTGTCTCAATTAATATATCTATTTATCGTTCATAAATGCTTATCTTTATGGTTTATGTATGGAAAGAGAAGTGATCTTTATATATATATGGTTGATTGGTATATGCATATTTGTGGTATGGGTGTTAATGGGTTTAATAGGTTTTGGATTAAGTGTGTCTTTTTTTTTTTTAGACGGGTTGTTCTGCTGCGGGGTGTTTTGGGGCTTTCCAAATAAAACACTTCTTTATTCAACTTTGAGTTCAAGATTTTTGGTTTTTTCATGGAACTGATAATTTCTCAAGAATTTTTTTATCTTTCCTTTTTTTTTTTTTTTTGATAGAGAAGAATTTTTTATCTTTGGATAAAACTTTTTTGTATCACTTATTTTGGAATTGGTTTTTGTACAAGTATATTGAATGGAAGGAAGCAATACTTGAATAAAATCAGGATCTAATTAATATTGGTATTGTATTATGTGATTTGTAATTTGTTTATAGTGTTATTTATAAATAGTCAAATGTTTGACAACTAACTTTTCTTCTTTTCCACTATCCAGACCAATATTTAGGTGAGCATTTCAGGATTTTCATGTTTTGGGACATGTACATATTACCTTGGGATAATATATTAAAGTTGATCGCAGTCATAATACATCTAAAATTACTGGTCGATTAGCTAAAAATGGTAATAGTTAGTCCTATTTTATTTATTTATTTTTAAGTCATTTCAGTCTCGTATTGAATGTTTTGTGATTGTGTTGTAGCAACTGTCGCACAAATCAAAGGTGTATTAGAAGTCTTTCATGATATTGTTATGTTTGTGATATTTTCTTTTTGTTGTCACTAAATTTTCATGCTTGTGTGGTAATGTATTAGAAAGAGAATCAATCTCCATTCAAGATCTTGGGTAGAATTATGTTTTTATGTTTGTTGAATTAATTTGTATTTTGTATATTCAAATATATTTAATGTTCTTTATTATTTTTTAGAACTTTAACTTATTTTATTTATCACAAAAATCCTGTGATATATAGTGAAACGGAAACGGAGGCTATGATTTTTATGTAAAAGAGCTGGAACATGTGGAGAATGGATACTAACGAATTTGAGAGAGTAGTTCACATGTGGAGCATGGATACAATTATAATGAATGATTTCAATAATTTATCACAAGTGAATTTTCCTTGTAATCAGTTTTTTCACAAATTTATATTATATTTTTTCGTATAGCTATTTTATTTTCTTTTAAACTTGGCTAGTTAAGAGCT
The DNA here is from genome assembly GCA_037974665.1 of Ehretia macrophylla. NCBI lineage: Eukaryota > Viridiplantae > Streptophyta > Magnoliopsida > Boraginales > Ehretiaceae > Ehretia > Ehretia macrophylla. The sequence continues at coordinate 6,137,851 of CM075764.1, read as the reverse complement.
TCTGGGTTCATTCAGATTGTCCTTAATATTATACTTCGAAAGAATTGACGCTTCTTTGCTAATTGTTCTTTTGCGATCTCAATTTCCCTGCTAATTTGTATTTTCAATCTACTACCGAGTCTTTCATTGACAATCTTTCGAAGATTCAAACATTTGAAAAATTAGCTTATCCCTATTCTATAATTTTCTGCTAATTCATATATATCGTAGCCAATCAAACTATTAGAGGAGTTTTTACCACTTATTTGAATGTTGTTTACTCTATGAATGCAAAAGAATAAGTGGTTTTTAATAGTTGAATAGAGAATGAAGGGCTGTGGTTATTCCCTGGGACTGCCCAAAATGCTTCCTATTAAGCTGGGGACGAGTATCACTGAAAAATTAAAAAAGGATATTGAAAAAGTATATATATATATATTTTTTTTCTGGTAGAAGGAAAAAAGCTTTTTTTTTAATGATAGATTTTTTTTTCAGATTTTTGTTTCCGGTAGCTTGTTTCCAAGGTCCAATACGACTGTTCTGTGGTTACGACTATATTCGCATGTATTGAAACTGCATTATTTGTACATGCGAGTATAGCTAGATCAAATCATTCGCATGTATATATTGAAACTGCATTATTGACACTCAAAGTTTGGTGGAAAGATGAAATTGTGATCTATTGTAATTAAAGTTCCGTTTGTTTCTTTGTTTTTAGGATTCGGCATTAACCCACCCAAATTTGCTTTGATATGATTCAGCGTTTGGTATCTAGTTGGGAATCACATCTTCAGTGCTTCTAAAACCTGGAATGCCATTCGAGTCGATCATCCTAAGTGGACTTGTGCAGATATCATCTGGTCGAAATTTGTTGTGCCTAGACATGCCTTCTGCAGCTGGTTGGCTATGAAAGACAAGCTCACAACAAAGCATAAGCTGCTCGCTTGGGGCTATCAAGTCGATCCACATTGCCTCCTCTGCAACATGTATACAGAAACTCAGGAACACCTCTTTTTTAAATGTGGATTCTCTAAAAGGATTTGGTGGAAAATGTTGCAGCTTGCTCAAGTCACTACCAAGATATTCAAATGGGAAAGATGTATTAAATGGGTCTTAATTTTCTGCAAAAGCAAGAGTCTCCAGGCTAGTATTATCCAGGCTGCTCTTTGTGCACTCATCTACCAGCTCTGGCAGGAAAGAAACCAAAGACTTCACAACAATGGTGCAAGGACTGAACAACAGGTGCTTGAAAGAATCAGATTTGACATTGGTGCGAAGCTGGATGTGAAAATTAAATTTAAACGGACAGGTACTAACATCAACACATATAAAGCCTGGAATATAGATGAAAATATTCTTTTGTAAGGTTTTTTTATGTAAATTTGGTGACCAGGGAACACATATACTCCTTTATATTTTGGTTTGGTTGAAATGGAAAGCCCTTTTGTTGATTGAGCAAAAAATAAAGTTTTGTTTGTTTGTCGTAAAATAATTTGTTTATGTAAAATATTTTTGGAGAAAATAAAATATTTTTCTGAGCTCCGTTTGTTTGCCGTAAAATAACTTGTTGGAAAAACATATTTTCCTGAAAAATAAAATACTAGAAAATATTTTATAGTGTTTGGATGTACAGTGAGTTTCGCAAAATGTTTTCTTCTCCAAAGGACATGAAAATATTTTTTCAAACCTTCTACTAGCTGTAATATTTAACTGTAAAATATTTTACAGTTGACCAATTTTTTTATATTACAAAATATCGAAAAATTGGAAAAAAGAAGCCATCATTTTTTACTGAAAAATATTTTTCAGTTGATCAATTTTTTTATATTATCAAACACCAAAAAATTAAAAAAAATATTTTTTAAAAAAATATTTTACGACAAATAAACAGAGTCTAAATGTTTTGAATTTGGACAACAATTTTAACCTCTATTTAAAAAATAAAATTAAAAAGATACTGCATTATCTGTAGTGTTGACGACCCTGGCCCAAAGCTTAGTTATGACACCACTATAGATGGCTAAGCATCTTCGGATGGGACGCGTTTTATCCAAGTTTTGGTAGTCTCTTTATTATTCTCTAGTCGGCAAGGGTACTTTATTTTATAAAATTAATCAATTTGATCATTATTATAATTCATCCTTTCGAGTGTGTCGAGCAATAATTTAATTAACTTCCTTTGGCCTTTTGGACTCGCAAAATTAATAATTGATAAATCCAAGGAGAAACGCACTTCCATTTCATGACTCTTATGTCTACTTTCTTCCATTGTTTTGTTCAATTATACTTTCTAGAGCCAATCGGAAAACTCCCAAGTCTCACATATATAGTTTGGTTTCTAATTTTCCCTTATTTTCTTTTGGTGATTCTCGTGTTAGGTGCGTAAGATTTTGAGATTAATTTTTAAAGTGTGCAACATATTTTGTAAGTGATGTAAAACTAATTAAATACTCTCCTATGTTTCCGAGAAAATGTTCAGAAGTAATACTGCGCAGATACTTTCCTACGTAAAGAGTAATCTTGTTTGGAAATGCTTCTGATTACTTCTTATGAGGGTTAAGCAGGAAAATTGCAATCGTAATGGCCATTTGTTGGGTTTGTCGTGTGACTCGTGAGGAGAGAAAAGCACATGTCGCCATCCGCTTGTTGGTGCCAACACAGAAAAGCGTATTATTGAGCTAAAAGAGTCCTACTTAAGATTACTTCAATTTTACAAAACTTATCGTAAAACAGAAAAATCTAATATGTATATCAAGGACGGCCAATGGGGTATAAATTTTGAATTCATAATTTTAGTCACAACGAATCATTTTGCCGACACTTAGAGGTAACTACTTGCGCTTTCATTTGCTACAAAGCCTCAGCCACAAAGCCAGGACTGCGTCATGCTGAAGACTTGCAGTCATGAAAGCTGAAGGTAGCATCAAGGGTGAAAAAAATAAAAAATAAAAAAGAGGAAAATAATAAATTCAAGTAGTTAATCCTATGAAGCTAAAAAAATACTTTCATGTAATGGGACAAATAAAACTGAGTTGGTCCACTTTCCAGTTTCTTCTTGATATAATGGGGAGAGGTTTTGTTAGGCATCATATCACATGGTGCTAGGATATATTTAACCACACCTCATGAAATGTCCAAATCATAGTTTCCTAAACAAACTCGTACAAGACCTATGGATGTCCCCTCACCTCCCTTCCACACAAGTACCCAAAATTTTCACTACCCTACCGAATAGACAAGGGAATGCCTTTTCTTGGTCAATGCTTCCCTTAGGCCCTTGATGTTTCTATTATTGTTTCTTTGTTCTCTAATAAATAAATGTCGAAAGTGGATTAAGATTGACTCAAAGATGTGATTGGCTTGTCCATTGTAATTTCATATATGATATCGATAGTGTTAAAAATCAAGAAAATCCCTACTATAATCAATTGATATTAAATAAAATAATTGAATATCTTATAAAATAGTATGAAAATTTATGATCTCTTCATGTACAAAAAAAATCATTAAGTATGAAGTCTGTTATATATACGAATGTCCTTTATCGTTTCAGAACTTGACTGCTTTGTCAAGATGAATTGTATTGAAAACGAAGAGATTTCATTTTGTCATTGAGGATAGTAATTAAGTTATTGCAAGCTTTACATATTGAATGGAGCAGCTTATATCAGATATTATTTACAAGTGCCTGATTGGTTTTTTTTTTTTTTTTTTTTTTTCTGAAAAGATTTGTAGGCAATGGTTGGATATACAGATTACCATGTCTCCCCATTGGCAAGCTATCGTATTTGTGGTATCTTGTGGTTCATGCAACTTACGGCCTCGTGGAGCTGGCAACTCATGCCGGTCAAAATGTTTGCGGCTGTTATAACATGCTATTTCATAAAAGAGAAATTACGTTATCGGGGTCCACCCATACCAATTACAGAGGGACACAAGTTTAAATATTTTTAAGTGTTTTCATTCAAAAAGATAAGAACAAAATCATGAAAAAATATACTTGACGTTTCCTAATTCTGTGTTACACCACTTCATAAAAATAGTGGGTAAATTTTAAAATTTCGTGAGAACATTGAAATTTTAGTCATAAAATCATAGAAAAAAAAATGACTTCCACATTAGCTAATTCTGAAACGCCATTGAAATGACGGGTTGCTTTGATTGCTAATTCCACAACAATCACAAACTTGACATATTTAATTGAAACAATCCCTATCTTTGTGAATTCTTTCTTTTGACATGCCTTTTTTCACTTTAAGATAAATTAAATTTTTAATTCGTGTTGAATCCAATCATTATTCTTATAGTGGATATAATGATTATTCGAGTATAATCAATACTGCAAGTTGTCTTTGGATTAAAATTACCGTGGACTTGTATGTCCCAATGATGTCAGGTTCTATTGGACAATTTGTGTTGAAAAATCTCATTTTCTATCAATGAACTGCCAACAACTTTGGTAACTTATTCATCAAGAAAATTGATTTGTTGATCAAAAATATTTATAAAAAAAAAAAAAACTGTTTGTAATTGACCTAACATGTACTAATTGTCTAAATTACTTTATTTTATAAAATTAATTTTAAGATGAAAAAACACATGTTTCTTATCAAAAAGAGAAAAATGCTTACCAACCGGTCTAAGCTAACTGCTTTGATTAACTTATCTGTCAATGAAATTTAACAGGTTTTGTTTACACCAACTGAAGTTTCTTATTCACATAGTAATTAACGTTGTTCCTTTTTTTAATTGTTACTTTTATTGTGGTGAACTATTTGTCAAAAATGTCAATAAATAGAAGGCATAGTAATAAAACATGAATTAACAAGAAGTGAAAATTTTTAGAATATCCCAGACCATTAGCCCTAGAGCTCAGACTGACTAAAGAACTTCTCTACCAATAAATAATGGTAAACAATTATGAACTATGATTCCGCAAAAAAAAAAAAAAAAAAAAAAAAAAACAATTATGAACTACACTCATCTTAGCCACCCTCACCTACTGAAATTCAATGACTAATTGTTCACGAGAGAGAGAGAGAGAACATTTTCGCAGCAAAAAGTAAGGGGACAATCTTCAGACAACATGCTGTTCGTTTTTGAGCTTTAACTCAAATGTCTGTCGTATTAAAAAGTTGCTGTACTAACTATATAAACTGTACGCACAAGGCATACCCGTAATGCAATAAAACATTCAAGGGGCATATAAGTTTCCTTAAATTGCAGGCAACTCTTAACAGGGGAAACGCGCTTTCTAGGTTTTTTCTTTTTTTTTTTTGGCTAAGCAACGCGCTTTCTAGGTTGTACTATGGTCTTCTCTACTTTTTTTTTTTCTACAATAAAGACAAAATGCGTACTTTAAATTCATAATATTTAATTAAAATAGGTAATTGTTACATCTAATTATTGAGCGTACGATCTTCTCTACTTTAAGCTCTATTACCTAAGTTGGGATTTCTTTTAACTATAACTTTCCTTTTCCTTCCAAAATTTACACGTAATAAAAGAATTGATGGATAGTAAAGTACACTTATTATATCTTTCTTCTCATCAATGAATTTCTTTTTTCCAAAAAAAAAAAAAGAAGAATTGATGGATAGTAAAGTAGGATGAATCTAAACTGACTTGTTGAGCAGAGAAGATTAGTTTCCTAATTTCATTAATTATACAATTTTGACTTACTGAGGAGAGACAAGCCTCATGTTCATTGAATTTGCACGCCAAAAATGGGAAGGATGAAATATCGAAAAGAGTAACAAGTCTTTTGTTGTTTCCTTTACTCTCTTGATTCGGCGTAGGAGTTTTATAGACATTTACAAGGCAGGCAGAAAATAAAATATGCATGAATTTGTCAATCCTCTCAAAGTCGTTGAATACGGAATGCCTTTTTTAGTTTCATTAAATGCATAACTAATCAGGTTAATATGTGTGTATATGCTACAAGTTTGAATTCTATGTAGTGAGCAAGTGCACAACACTAGTGCTTGCTTAATGGAACAGTATAGTTCTCTGAACTTTTCTCATCAATTTTTCTCTATTAGTTTTGTCGAGGTTGAGAATCTTACAATTGAGGTTAGGAGGCTACTCCTTTCGAGTTGGAATTTTGGGTCGGCTTCCTGACCTGCATTTTCGAGTCGGTTACTTGACCTGCACAAGAAAAATGAAGGAAAAGGCGAGGTGATGACCCGGATTTTTCCCTCAGGCGTGCGAATGATTAGTATGTTCGAGCTGGCAAAGTAGCTGAGAGCATTTAATGACGAGTTACCTAAAAAATGAAGGGGTGGAGCTCTACTTATACTAAATTTGGATCTGACAGTATTTAATGTGGTGCAGCTTTATGTCCCATCAGGACTTTATGTCCCATCAGAACAGCTGGCACTGAGGTCGGGGTTTTCCTGGGTCGGGGTGAGGTTGGGTCAGCATCTAGGCTAGGCATTAGCTTAATACATTGGCCTTGGCTCGGGTTGGCTGGCCTCAGCTCGGTGCGGGTATCTTACCTCAGCTCGGGCGGGGTCCACCCTCGTCAATCCCCCCCTCCACCAAGTCGAGATCGAGAGGGTGAGATCTAGATTTGGGAGTTGTTCCCGAGCTGGTAGTACCCAACCCCGACAGAGAGAATGGCCACGTCAGCGTTGCATGCTTTTTGGATGGTTGACACGTCACCTGTCAATTTTAACGAGATGCGACGTTTGGGATTCCTGAGACGGTTACTGGGGTTGCCTATAAATAGGGCCCTGAAGTTCGAGATTCATTTCACACTTTGATCAGAAAATTTGGAGAGCTTTCAAGTCGACAACCAGAGTGGTCGGACGTTTTTAGCTCGGCAAGCAACCTTCTCGGTGTGTTCAGCTCGGGATATATTAGCTCGGAGCCAATTAAATTGGGTCATCTTCCACAACTAGAGCGGTAGGTACGTCTCGACTCCCTTTAGATATTCCTGTACATATATCTTAATTTGTAGACAGGATGGGAAGGTCGGAGTCGGAAGATTCCCAAGTGATGGAGGTGAGATCCTATGGAGGGGACGAGAATCCGTCGAGCTCGGAATCTACCTCGAATGAAGGTCACGGTGATGACAGTGCCTGTGTATCTCAAGGATCAGCTTGGCAATTTGGGCCCAGGGAGAGTGATAATGATTGCCAAGTGATCGGGATCAGGCAAGTACAGGAGGAAGCTAAAGAAGATCCTTTGGCCGACCTGGGAGACTTGGGAGATAGAGAAGATGGATCGCCTCTGAACTGGTTGGAGGGGGTCGAGATACCTCAAGAGTATTTAGCTAGAGCCTCCACTGCAGAGCCGATTGAGGCAGTCCCAGTTAAGGCAATCCGACCTCGGAGTTCAGCTACAGCCAGTGGTTCGTCGGCCCTGGGGAAGAGGATAGAACAATTGTTCACCTGTTGTAAGTGCGAGTGCCATTCCACTATCCAGATGGCTAACGCTAGGCTAAGGGATTGGTCGGTAGCCCGACACCACAAGCTGAAGTTCCAGGTCGGCACGAATCCTCTTGTTATCCTCCACCCGATCACTTCACCATCTATGACCTTGCCGTCAATGTCATCCGGCTTCCACTTCTCGACTTCATCGCTGGCATTCTGAACTACTTTGAGCTTAGCCCAGGTCAGATGTCACCCAACGGTTGGGCCGTAGTGGTGGCATTTTATGTATTTTGCCTCGAGAAGGAAATAGAGCCGACCCTGCGTCGGTTCAGGCAGTTCTTTGTATGCAAGCCCAACCCGAAGCAGCCAGGGTGGTTTTATTTCGTAGCTCAGGCCAGTAATGCAATATTCACCAAGTGGCACTTCTCCAACAACGGTTGACACAACGACTACTATTGGGTCGAGCCAGCTGTGAACCCGGGGTGCAGAGTGGATTGGAATCCTCCTTAAAGAAAAATGTGAACGACAACCCCAAGCTTTTAGAAGCGGAACTCATCGAGGTCGGGGTACTGAGACCCGAGCCAGATATGTTGATTAATATTGACAGCATCCTCAGGTGGGACAGAATCTGGAAATCGAAGTTATTCGAGAGAGAACCCGACCTGAGAAAGAAGCATCCCTACCTACTTCCCGAGCCCGAAGAGAATGCGGGGTCCGGCTCAGAAGAGGGTCAGTTCGCAGGATCAATGCTTGACCTCTCCGTCTTCTTGTCTACCGTTGTTCTTTTCAATTAGTACTTGGTCATTTCTCACCTCTCTTTCCTTTGTTTTTTGTAGACATGGCTGATATTGGAAAGCTCGCTTATGTCCAGAGAAAGGGAAAGGCTGAGGCCAGCGGCGAAATCTCGGCTCGGTCCAGTTTGGGCTCTACCGTCCCTCAAGAGCAGAGGCATTGGTCCAGTAGCCAAGTTCGAGAGGTCAGTACCGAGGCGACTTCCAAGGGGACTGCGGGGTCTTCCTTGCCCAAAAGATTGAGCTCAGGGGTGGCGATCTTGGAGCGCTTGACGACCCGCCCTGACAATAGGAAACGGCCTCGGACCGAGTACTCCGGGAAAGGCAAGGCCATGGAGGCAAGCCCTCCCAACAAGGATTTCATGGAGGCCACCAAGGTCGCTCACGACCCCAAGCTGGAAAAGGTCCCGGCAGACCTGAAGACGGCCATAGTCACGGTGAGTTATACTCGATTGTGTATGTATGGTTATGTTTTTCTTTAGCTCGGCTGATCATTCTGTCACCTTTTGCACAGGCCGAGTCCCACATCCTTTCAGCACCCAGCTTGCTCGCCACGGCCTAGGCTCACTGCGTTGAGCTCGAGCAGCAATACACCAATGCCTGAGCTGAGCTTGAAACCCAAAGGGAGGAGGCCTCCAAAAGATATAAGGAGGATGCCGCGGAGGTCGATCGACTAAAGAAAGAGCTCCAGACGGAAGAGTCCCGACGCCAGGCTACAGCCAAGGACGTGGAACGCTTCAAGACTGATGTCCACAATGCCGAGGCGAAGTTTCGGGAACTATTCGACCGGGTTGGGCTAATAGAGATAATGCGGTGGAGGCCTTCAAGTCCAGCGACACAGCGGTGAGCTGGGTGGAGAGCGAGGGCGGGGTCATGGCCAGGTACGTCGAGCTGGAGTATTACTTCCAAGGCTAAGTCGCCGTTCGGGAGTGAGCAAAGACCTTTCTTCCCGCCTCCAAAAATGATTACATCTTAATCTTGGAGGCCCCACGCCAGAATTTTGAGAGATTCCTGAGCTTCCAGCCGACCTCAAGTCCTAAGCTCAGGAGGTGATGGACTTTTTCAAGAAGGGCATGGACCAGGTTGAGGATAAAGCCGATGCTGCTGCCATTGGCCCTGCAACTAAATGACTTTTGTAATTTGCCCGGGTCGGGCTTTTGTAATTTGTACTTTCCAAATTAATGAAATGAATGTTTTCAGCTTTATTTTCATTTTGTTTGAGTTCGTGCAAGTGTATTTTTCCCTTCGCAAATTTTCTCAAAGTAAGTGGGGTCGGACCAAGATAATGGACCTTTCAAACTCGAGTAATTGACTTAAATGTAAGAACCGAGCTGGACGCGATTAATGAGTTTTCATCCTAATCCGAGCTAGTTAACTGGGCAACCATATATTCGTCGTCGACCTGGACTCATCAGTCTGATTTAAAATTGGTCAAACTAATATTGACTAGTGTTGAGTTCGAGTTTAGACCCAAACTAACATACTGACCTGGAGCCGGTTGATACTGAGTTGGACTTTAATTCGAACTAGTAAAGTGAATCAGATTGTTACTAATTATACCTGAGTTGGAGCCTAGTCCGAGCTGGTTTACTTGATCATTAGCTCGTAATTAAGTGTGGCCACCGAGTTAATCCGAGTTGGTAGTAGCTAAGTGGCTGAGGTGCTTGGGCCCGGCTCGGGATTCATACTGATTTACAAAATACATTGTATTAAAGTTGTACATGGAGTACTTGGGCTCAAGAGCCGATTACAAGTAATGTTTTGACTTGGGGCCTTAACAAGAGATTTCGGCTTGGGGGCCGTTACAAGAGTTTTTGGCTCGGGGCAGTTACAAAAGATTTCGGCTTGGGGGCTGTTACAAGAGATTTCGGCTCGGGGCCGTCACAAAAGATTTTGGCTCGGGGGCCGTTAGACAAAATATATTTTCAGGTGTTCTGCGTGTCATGCATTCTTCAATTGCTTCCTGTATCTGTCACGGAGGTAGAAGGTCCTAGGTCGGACTTCTTTCACGACTTCGTACGGTCCCTCCCAGGTCGGGAAGAGCTTGTTACCCGAGCACGGCAAAAAGATAGCCTTTCTGAGGACGAGGTCGCCAACCTTAATAGGCTTAGGCTTGACCTACCTGGCAAATGCTCTTTGCATAGCGGCTTTACTGGCCAACATCCTAATCTAAGCTTTGGCTCGAAGCTCTTCAGCGAGATCGAGCTCTTCACGGATTAGGGCTCCATTTATTACTAGATTGTGGTAGAGGGTTCTACTGGTCGGAGATTCGATCTCCACTGGTAGCACTGCTTGAGTACCGAAGGTTAGTTCGAAGGGCGATTCTCCCGTTGCCGAGCTGGTGATGGTCCGCTGAGCCCACAGTACCTTAGGGAGAATCGATGCCCATTGGCCTTCCGCTTCCTCCAACTTGGTTTTTAGGCCCTGCAAAATGATTTGGTTAGTCCTTTCAACTTGGCTATTACTTTGAGGGTGAGTAATAGATGAGAATCTGAGGTCAATCCTGATCTCAGCACATTTGTCTTAAAAGTATGCACTGTCAAATTGCTTGCCATGGTCGGTAATGATGACCTTTGGCACCCCAAATCAGCAAATGATATTCTTTCACACAAAATCCTAAGCTGCAATTTCTGTTATTCTAGCAACACCTTCAGCCTCAGGCCATTTGGTGAAGTAATCTACAGCTACAAAGGCATGCTTCTTCTGACCAACACTGGTTGACAATAGGCCGATAATATCTAGACCCTATTGATAGAATGACCATGGGCTTATCATCACTGTCAGGTCTACTGCAGGTTTTCTCTGTATATTAGCGAACATTTGGCAGGTGTTACACTTTTTGACATACTCTTTGGCATCTTATTCTAAGGTTGGCCAAAAATAACCTTGCCTTAATGCCTTCCAAGCCAGAGCCTTGCCACCCAAGTGGTTTCTATATACTCCTTCATGGATCTCTCGGAATACATAGTTTCCCTTCTCGAGCCCAACATACTTTAAGAGAGGCCAAGTGTAGGCTCTCTTATAAAGTTGCCCAACTATTATGACAAATCTTGAGGCTTGTTTCATGAGTTTCCGAGCTGCCTTTTCATCGTCCGGGGTCATTCCCCCTCCAAGTAGTCCATGATTGGTTTGGTCCAATCTGGGCTCAAATTGAGCTCGGCTACGGCTTGTCTCCCCAACTGGATACTTGGTTCGTAGACTTCTTCCACATGGACCAGTGCAGGTCGGCTCTCGCCCAAGGCCAACCTGGATAGAGCGTCAGCCTTCATATTCTCCTCCCTCGGGATTTGCTGCACTGTGAACCTCTTGAGCCCTGAGGTCAAATCCTTAACTTTGTTGAGATAGGCCAGCATAGTATTGTCCTTGGCTTCGAACTCTCCTGATATCTAACTGAGAGTCGGTACTCAGGTCAATTGTTTATGCCCCAAGCTGAGCCATAATTTTCAATCTCGCAATCACTGCTTCGTACTCAGCCTCATTAATGGGCGCCAGGAAGGTGAACTTGAGGGAGTATTGGTGCTCATGCCGGGTCGGGTCGAGGATGACTACTCCGACTCTGCTTCCAGACTTCCCTGATGCCCTATCCACGTGGACCTTCCACACATCCTCTGGATCATGTTCGGCTCGGCCAGTACATTCCACCACAACGTCCGCGATGGCTTGGGCTTTGATGGCTGTTCTGGGTTGGTAGGTGATGTCAAATTGACTCAGCCCAATAGCCCATTTCAACAGCCTACCCGACGCCTCCGGCTTGTGCATGATGGACTTGAGTAGGGCATCCATCATGACCTTAATTGGATGAGCATCAAAGTATGGCTTCAACTTCCTTACTTCCGTGATAAGCGCAAGGGCGAGTTTTTCCAAAGAAGAGTACCTCGCCTCGGCCCCTTGCAAAGTTTTGCTGACATAATAAACCGGTTTTTGCTCATTCCCTTCTTTGTGGACCAGTGCCGCCGCCACTACTGTCCCTGAGCATGCTAAGTATAGTACCAGCTCCTCCTCCACCTCAGGTCGGGATAGCAGGGGTGGCGAAGCTAGATACATTTTCAGCTCTTGGAAGGCGTTCTGGCATGCCATAGTCCATTCGAAATTCTTAGGATTCCTCAATATTTTGAACAGAGGAGCATACTTGTCGGCCGACTTGGACATGAATCTACTCAACGCCGCAACTTTGCCCGCGAGCACCTGGACGTCTTTCACGCAGGTTGGAGGTGCCAGGTCAAGTATCGCTTGAACCTTCTCCGGGTTGGCTTCTATTCCTCGGGCCATGACCATGGAACCCAAAAACTTTCCCGCCTTGACGCTGAATGCACACTTTTTCGAGTTTAGTTTTATCCCAAAGTACTCCATTACTGCGAAGGCTTCAGCCAGGTCGGCCACATTGTCTTCCACCCTCCTGCTCTTGACCAACATGTCATCTACATAGATCTCCATATTTCGGCCAATCTGATTCTTGAATGCTTTATTCACCATCCGAGTGTAGGTAGCTCCAACATTCTTGAGGCTAAAAGGCATGACCTCATAGTAGTAGAGACATTTATCGGTGGTGAAAGCAGTTTTCTCTTTGTCCCGGGGTGCCATATTAATCTGGTTATAGCCTTTGAAGGCATCCATGAAAGAGAGTAGCTCGAACCCGGAGGTGACATCCGCCATCTGATCAATCCGAGGTAGAGGAAAGCAGTCCTTGGAGCAAGCTTTATTGAGATCGGTGAAGTTAATACATAATCTCTATCTGCCTGAGAACATGGTCACTATTACCACGTTGGATAACCAGGTCGGGTATTGAATTTCCTTTATATGGCCCGCGTCCACCAACTTATCAACATTTTCTGCTATGATTTGTTGCTTATCATAATGGAAGTGTCTGCGCTTCTACTTTACTGGATAGTGATTTGGGTCGGTATTCAAGTGATGCTCAATCACACCCGGGTCAATACCTGTCATGTCAGAGGCAGACCATGCAAATATATGTTCATTTTTCAAAAGAAATTGGCTTATACCTTTTCTTGAGATTACCAGAGAGTTCACTCCCAATCTTCGCACTCTTGGTTTCATCGGAGAGCTCCACCTCTTGAAGGTCTTCAACTGGGCTTCCTCTCTTGGCATCTCTCTTCTCCTCTGGCAAATCTGGTCCCCATCCAACCTGATATTAGGGGCGGAGGGAGCTTTCATAGCATTCCTGAGCTGAGAGCTGAGCTCCTCGGATGGTGGTTGTGCCGCCCTGGGTCAGAAACTTCAAGGCCTGATGGTAAGTTGAAGGAATGGCACTGAAATGATTGAGTGCCACCTGACCCAGAATCCCATTGTAAGTGGAGTTGCAATCTATCACAATGAAGTTGGCTTGCATCGAAACCCGCTTGTCTCCGTTTTCCAGCTTCAGTGGGAGGTTGATGACCCCTTCGGCTTGGTGGGCTTGTCCCGTAAAACCAGTTAAGGTGCCCCTTAATGGCCTGAGTCGGCTCCTGTCTAACCCCATATGCTCAAAAGCGCTCAGGAATAGAACTTCTACTGAGCTCCCGGTGTCTACCATCAGCCTCTTCACGGTGAAATTGGCTATTTCAGCGTTGATCACTGATGGGTCATCATGGGAAATGTCACCCCTTCTAAGTCTTCTGAGGAGAAAGTGAGCTCCTCCATCTCCGAGACCGGACCACGCACCGGCCCATACTCCCTTCTAGCCCGAACATAACCCTTCCTGCCAGCCGAGGTCTTCTCACTCGACGTCAATCCTCCTGCGATGGTCTCGATCACAGCCAAACGTCCACCCCCAGCCTGGCGCCTGGGTGGATTTCTCTCTCTATCTCTTTGATCGTGACTCCGGTTTGGTTGTTGATCTATGTACCTCCGGAGGTAACCCCGGTCTATCAGTGCCTCGATCTCCTATTTCAAATCTTTGCACTCTTCGGTGGTGTAGCCATAATCCATATGGTAACGGCAATACTTGGTCCTATTGCACTTCTCAGGTCGGCCTTTCATCTTCGGTGCTGGAGGTAGGTGGTTCTGGTGCTGGATCTCCTTCAGGATTTGCTCCCTTGTAGTGTTAAGGGGAGTGAGCATGGTGAACCGGGGGTTCTGCTTTGGTTGTTGAGGCTGCTTGCCTTGATCATTTTGGGCCTTATTCCCAAGTTGGCCTCGGGAGGCCTCCCCCTTCTTCCCGGCTTCTTTCTCCTTGTCATCGTCCCTCTTCGCCTGATGGATTTCTTTTGAGAGTATGTACCTTTTTGCCCGTACCATCATCTCGGCTACGGTATCCACGGGTTCAATGGCCAAGGAGGACGTGAGGGGGCCCGATTTGAGCCCACTCTGGTAAGCCATCAATGCCAAGAGTCCTCCAAGTTAGGGATTCTGAGGGACTCCATTGAATCGAGCTGTATAAGCCCTCAAACTTTCCCTCTATGCTGCTTCACCGACAGCAATGTTGAAGTATGGCGGGTTGCACGTCGGCTTCCCGCGAAGCTAGACAGAAAAGCCTCAGCCAGCTGATGAAAAGTCTCAATAGAGCCGGGACGAAGTTTTTGGAACCAGTCCAAGGCATTGCCAACCAGGGTGGTTGGGAATGTCTTTGTCTTCATGAGGTCGGACATATCATGCAAAGTCACGTGGTGATCAAAGTTGAGCAGGTGGTTGGCTGGGTCTCCATCCCCATTTTAGATTGCCAGGTTGGGCATCCGGTTGCCCGTGGGCAGTGGCTTGGCCAGTACCTTAGGAGAGAGCGGGCTTACACCGAGCTGGTTAATGACCTTTGCTATGGCAGCCGCGGTCTTGGCCTGCTCGGGGTCGACATGTGCAGCCCTTTTTCCTCTTGCCCCCTCGAGTCCTACCATCGGTTCCAGGAAGCCCTCTCCTTCTTACGCCTGTTTTTGCCTTGAGGCTGGGATACGGAACTGTGGATGCGTGGGCCGCGGCATAGCTGCTGGTGGAGCAGGGGGTCCGCAACTAGCCGTTCCACCTGCTCCTTAAGTTCCTCGAACATCCTAAACATCATCCTCATTCTGGCGACAGGCTGGAGTTGAGGTCTTCGTCTGTTGAAGGGTCGGTTTGCGAGGCTAAGTGTATACGTTGGCTCGTTCCAACGTCGGTTTGGGTTGGGTCTTGGCCAGGCACCTGCGTGGTTTCGAGGTCCCCATTCGGGTTGGGCGAGTCCTCTACCAGTGCACTATGGCTTCTTGTTTGTACCATGATGGTTTCTCAATGAGTGGTGAGAAGAGCGATATAAAGAACTCGTTCCCATAGACGGCACCAAACTATCGAGGTTGGGAATCTCGCAATTGAGATTGGGAGGCTACTCCTGCCGAGCTGAAATTCTGGGTCGGCTTCCTGACCTGGATTTTCAGGTCGGCTACCTGACCTGCACAAGGAAAATGAAGGAAAAGGCGGGGTGATGACCTGGATTTTCCCCTCGGGCGTGCGAATGATTAGTATGTCCGAGCTGGCGAAGTAGCTGAGAGCATTTAATAACGAGTTACCTCATAAATGAAGGGGTGGAGCTCTATTTATACTAAATTCGGATCTGACAGCATTTAATGCGGTGCAGCTTTATGTCTCATCAGGACTTTATGTCCCATCAGAACAGCTGATGCTAAGGTCGGGGTGAGGTTGGGCTAGCATCAAGGTTGGGCATTAGTTGAATACGTTGGCCGGCCTCAACTTGGTGCGAGTATCTTACCTCTGCTCGGGGTCCACCCTCGTCAAGTTTCAAGTTCTTTAACTCTCACTATCTAAATTAAATAAAGGGAATTCAGCAAAAAAAATTAAATTAAATAAAGGGAAGGATTTTCATTTACTGTGTCAAGAATATTGAAAATGTTGACTTTGAATGATATGATGAACTGCACGTGAAAGCTTGATAATAGATGAATACAAGACTAGACCGAGATCAAAACCATTGTCTTTTTCTCTAACATATTGGAAAATTAGCAAAATTTCATTTTTCTATCTCATTGTTTTGGGAGAGAATTTGAAATGATGATCAAGGTAATGAATCGAGCTTGGTATTAAATTCTTGTGCAGAACTCTAGGGTAGTCTAATTAATGAACTACATCTACTAGAATGTGAGTAATTAAAATTCGAATATTACGGAATTAGGGACATTGGGGGGAGGGGGGTCGGTTTGTTTGTTTAAAAAGGAACTCTTACCAAAAGATTAAAATCTTTTACTCTGTTAGTGTGGTTGGTAGTCATTCTTTTCTTAAAACTTTGAAAAGAAAATCTAAAGAGGAGTAGAATTGTCGCGTACATGTCTCCCTCCAGACCCCGCTAACATGTGAGGGCCACTGGGACTCAAAAGCTTTACAGGTCTTAAATATCTGGTGGACCAAAAGTCTCCCTTGAATTTAAACCTAATGGATAAAAAGCCTGCAACTTTTTCAGAATGACAAACAAGTCCCGTTTAATAATCACATACACCAACCACTGCCTCCATTAAATTACACTTGCATAATTTCTTTAGTCAATTAAGACGCATATAATTCAAGTGCCAAACTTCTATTTATCATATTAGTATTTATGAAACTTGTATTGTGAACATACTAAAAAAAAACCTGACCAAAAAAAAAACATACTAAATGCAAATGGGCAAACATGCTCAAGTGTCAACCAATTTTCTTTTTTATCATGAGTGTCAACCATATGAATAGAATCATATTATCTTCACTATAATTTAATCATATTAATGCAATGTAATAGATATGACTCTTTTTTAGACTAGGAGACTAATAACTTTGCTATTGAATTATCCTTTTATAAACAGTCACTTCAAGTTTTATAATAGTATAAACCCTTTTTTATAACAGAAAATATCTTTAAAAAAAATTTGAGCTACACTATAGTTCAAATCTTAAAATAAATAATTCACCCAAGAAAAATATAATTTAATAAAATGTATTAAAATTGACTCCAAAATAAATAGTTTCTTAACTGATTTAAACTACAAATACAAATAAATTTCCTATCTAATGCTCCCAGCAATCCACCATTAGAATAATTTATTAGCTTCTTAATGGTGCAGACTTTTCTTTTTCTCTTTAAATAGGGTAATCAATGCCTAGCAATGATTTGAAGCACTACACCTTTTTTTTTTTTTTTTTGCTAATCAAGCAAAACTATATTTATTAAACTCAACAAAAATCAATTACATTCTTACAAAAATCACTAGAAGCCAACTAAAACAAGTTTTCAAGCTCTCCATTTCTACAAATCATCCTATTTTTAGGACTATTTTTAAAATTTTTACGCGAATAAATCTTAAACCTAATCGACTATAAAATATCAACAAAAACACACTCCTACAAATGTCCTGATAAATGTTATAATTTATCTCTTTTCACACTGCATGAAAAATCTCACACAACAACAATCTGGTCATCATAAGCTGAAAATCATCCCCTTTGCAGAACTCATTGCCCTTTCTTTTGGTCATAACTTCATTACCCCGTTCCTTCACTTCACCCTTTGAAGACAAGGAATGGGCCCATATGTGTATTTTAATACTCTCACCACAGTACTTTTACTGCTTTTTACTATGCCACCTTTTTTTGTAGCTTTAAGAAAGTGAAAAAGAGCGCGGTAAATCCAATTTCGATAAACGCGACTCGCCGCCATTTGTAGCTTTTACTACTCAGAAAAAAGCTTGACGCTTTCATTGACCCACGCGCTAGCAGATCGCATCACGCTTTGAGATTTATTATGTTCACTTACGGATTGACCTCGTTGATGTTACGCTCGTATTCAGCGCGTCAAATGAGCCTGACATTTCACGATTCATAAACCCGAGGCTCCATCCAGAGTCCTAGACCACACATACCATGTCGCCGTTCCCTTTTCTCTCTCTTTCAAAGAAAAAAGTAAAAAATATAACATTTCTTGTAGAAGAGAATAATTTTTTTTTCTTTTTTGTCGAGTAGAGGAGAATAATTTTTTTTTTCTTTTTTGTCGAGTAGAGGAGAATAATTAACCGTACGATGCAAATACTATGATGCTTCGAGCTTAGAATTTATGCCCAATGATAAGCCATTTGTTGTATTTATAAGTTACTCAAGTACATTATATCACATTGATAAAGGATATTACACACTTTCTCGTTAAAGATCTAACGTAGACATACACACCCAGACCAATTAGGTAGTGCAAAATTTTAAAGGTTGTTCCTACGGGTTTAAGAGATGACTCCTACTTCTTAGTGTAGTACTTTATCTCACATAACACTTAATTTTCACACCAACTAATAATCGACTCTAAATATTATTCTTTTATGTTCCGAGCCTAAAACCTTAAATCTACAAGCGAAACTAGTATTATAGGTATAAAAAATAATTTTTTATATTTTTTCTACTAATCTAAAATAATTAATCAAAGTTATTTTTTATATCTATAAAATTTACTTATAAATTATTCAAATATGTATACTTAATAATATTTATTTGACAAAAAAAAAAAAACCTTTACAATACTTATGGAAATTTGTTGGCTTCAAAATCGAAATGTATAAGAAACGTACAACATTTTGGTTGATAAATCATGTGTGAAATCCACGAATTGCAAGTAAAGGAGCCAACGTCACAAGTTTCTAAGCCAATTACACCAAGAAACTTACACGTTAAAAGTAACCTAGATGCAATTGAAATGCTAGATGGAAGTATTTATTTATTTTTATACAGGAGACTCTTTTCTATAAAGCCCTTCGAATTTGTGTTAATAAAAAAAAAACCTATCAAGATTAATTTGTTAAAAAAAATTAATTTTCGATAATTTAAACCCGAAAAAAGCACCCCAAACCACAAATACCCTAACCTCTTTGAGTTGAACTATTTATAGTTTAGCTTAGCTTTTTTTTTAAATTTTTTTTTATTTGAACGTATAATTTAGCTTAGCTAACTTATTATTGATTGCATACTCTATGTAGCCTATATATGGTTTAGCTTTGCTAGCTTATTCTTGATTGTATATTGTGAATATTTCAAACATTTTTCTTAAGTGAAAGTAATTAAAACAAACTAACATTGCATATCTAGTGACATTTTGTTAGTCAAAATAGATAAATATTGACCTTCAAAATTTATAATTAAAATCACGGGAGTTTTTGGCCTACCACAAACCTTTCGAGATGGACACTGACAATGTTCGAATTTGAACGCTTGTGGGAGGTTAGAATATTGAGTAGGGGTTGGTATTTAGGAGTATTGTATATTTTGGTAACGTCAAGATGCATCTTATGGGTGATGAGACCCTCCTTATGCAGGTGGAACAACTCCTTAATGCTTATTAGTAATAGTCATGGACTATCAACTCCATCACGTTCATGGAACAACTTAATCTTATCAAATTAAGGCTCCGTTTGTTTGTCGTAAAATAACTTGCTTGTGTAAAATATTTTCCGTGAAAAGTGTTTTCCTGGAAAATAAAATATTTTACATGGCTCCGTTTGTTTGCCGTAAAATAACTTATTGAGAGAAAATATTTTACTGGAAAATAGAATACTGAAAAATATTTTCTGGTGTTTGAATGTACGGTAAGTTCGGTAAAATGTTTTCTTATCCCAAAGGACATGAAAACATTTTACATAATTTTGTAATAGCCGCAATTGTTGACCGGAAAATATTTTACAGTTGACCAATTTTCCGGTGTTACCAAAAACCGTAAAATTAAGAAAAAGCAGTCGCAATTTTTGACTGAAAAATATTTTACGGTTGACCAATTTTCCAGTGTTACCAAATACTGTAAAATCTGAAAAATATTTTCCGGTAAAATATTTTACAACAAACAAACGGAGCCTAAGCTTCGGTCAACCATCAGAGGAAGTTAAGTAAATAATGGCAATTTTTGTTATAATTGTTTAGGATAGTTGGAATTGTTGGATTGTCTTTACTCTAATTTAAAATTTCATTAAGTGTTGTAAGTTGACGTATATTGCGATGAAATTTAAATTATAAAATAGATGAAATTGTTATTTAAACAAATATATGTGTAAAACTAAAAGATTATTGGTTCGTTTGAAATATAAATATACAAGTTAAAATAGATGACTAGCATAAACTTTTTTTTAAATAGTAAAACAAGTACCGTAATTATTGGCTTTTACCAATGCCTAAACTATAAAGACAAGAGACCATATTTCAAGATATTACAAAGAGTGCTTTGAGGTTAGGCATTTAAATTCCAAATTCCTGTAAAATGTTTACCTCATAATTACATTCAAGCTTTTAGCGAAGTCTATTATATTTGTTTTGCTTCTTGTTATTTCGTAAATTTCCACAACCAAAGTTTTAGAAGAGCTGGGAGGGAGAGACATTAGAAAAACAAAAAAAAAGTATATGATAATCTAAGATAACCAAATATTTGAACTGAAGAGTTTCGGGCAAACATTAATTTTCTTTCAATTAATCGGATTAAAACTATATGAGTAATTTAGAATTAAATAAGCAAATGAGAACATTAATCTACTATAGAAGTCATACTTTGATTTCACACTTGCCTTTTAATCTTCAAGCATTGTCAAGGTTAAACCCAATAACTCAATTAAATTGAAGATATATTGCTAATTATAGAGTCACAAGCAGGAAGTTAGATATTAACAACTGGTTATTAATCATATAAAAAAGGAAAAAGAAATGACATTTACCACCGGCTCATAAAAATAAGTAGAGTACTTCAAACTTTTTTTTTTGGTCAAGTTTCCCCTTGGACTTCAAATGGCTAACTGATCATCAAGTTTCTTTTTTCAGAAAATGTAAAATATACTCATCAAGTTGTTAATGAATGAAGACAAGATAAGGAAAAAAAAAGTAAGTCATGGGGTTAATTTAGATAAAAGAGCAAAAATGTGTTAAGGACTGTCAAAAGGCAGGGGTGCTCATTTGTTTAACCCCTTGCTATAATAAGTGAAAGTTGACAAAAAATGAACAAAAAAAAAAATTAAGTGTAAGTTTTTTTTTTTTGGTGAAAAGTGTAAGTGAAAAAAACAGTTTATTTCTCACTGGGGACAATGTTATACCACTATTGGAGGTGACTAGGCCATGGTTTTGGAGAAATCAGTCACACATATAAACCGCAAAAAAATGGCAAATGAGGGAAAAAAATACCAACATTTGGACACACAGAGAGGAGAGAGAAACAGAGAGTACAGATAGAGACTAGAGAGAGAGAAGAGGAGGGCCACTTTAATAGCTTTTTTGTAATGCACGCATCCATGGCAGAAACACACAGAAGGGTGCACAGTACTGTTATGACACAAAGAGCCTAAACCAAGATAAATAAATAAAACAAGAAAAGGAAAAGAGAGAAGCAAAACCAAAACACACAAATAAACCCAACCCTAACCAAAGCCTATAGAGAAAAGAAACAAAAGCAAGAAAGAGAGATTTTTAAACCGAAAAAGAGAGAGAGAGAGAGAGAGAGAGAGAGAGGGGTATGGAGCTGAAACAAGAGAGAGTGGTATGAATGGAGCGAAAAAGGAAGAGAAAAGAGTGGTGGGAGAGACAAGTTTGAGAGTCTTTAGCCTAATGGATCTCTTAGGAGATTCATGGCTTTGAGTTTTTTTGATTCTTCTTCAACTACAGCCATTAAAGCTGAGCCTATACCCTTCAGATCTTGAAACAAAGTTAAACAACAACAACATTTTTTTTTTTTTTTGCAGCGAAAAGGTAAGCCAAGCTAATTTTTCTTTTACCCCATTTTTGTTCTTGTTTAATCTTTATAATCTTTGCTTTTTATTGTTAATTTCATGGTTTTTTAGTTTTTTTTTCTTGTTTTCTTGTGAAGATGATAGGAATGCATTATAGTAACAACTTGCAAACAAAAAGTGTGCTTGGAGTAGCTCGTTTTGCATCAACAGAAGCAAAATGCAAGAAAGAAGGAAGCTTTGCAAACAATGAACACATCTCTTTGTTGGAAGCCATAAGGAGAAGCCCCAGCCCTTCAACTTCAACCTCCACCCTCTCTTCCTCTCTTGGTGGTGGTGGTGGTGGTGGTGGTGACAATACTGGTAGCATAGGGGTATATTCTGAAAACAGCAACCAACAAGGGACTATTTCTGTGAATGAGCACAGCACCACCACCGTAGCCTGCGGAGAAGGTGGTGGTGGAAAGGAGGAATGGGTGGCAGAGCTGCAGCCCTTTTCAGCCGGGGTGGAGTTGGGTCATTTGGGGCAAGAAAGATTGAATCTTGGATTAGAAGATTGGGAGAGCTTGTTGACTGAGTCTGCAGGCCATGACCAGTCACTTCTCCGGTGGATATCCGGGGATGTCGAGGACAGTTCGTTCGGGTTGAAACAGTTGCTGCAAGGAGGGAACCCAAATGGTATAGAAACCAATGTGGGATTTGAAGCCACTGATCAGAGCTCTGGATTTGAGGGCTTAGCCACAGGTGGTTCATCAGCCAGTGGTAATAGTAGTAGTAATATGTTGTTGGCAAGCTTAAATTCTTCAGCTTTAGGCCTATCTGCTCCAGGGTTTACTCTCAATAATGACAATGGAAAGTTTGGTACCGTTACAAATTCTTTGGGCTTCAATAACAGCACTAATGGTAACCCTCAAAACCCAAATCTTTCTGCTTCAATTAACAATTTGTTGTCTTTGCCTCCTGGACTGGGATTTCAACAACAACAACAACAGCTTCAATTTGCAAATTTAGAACAAAAGCCCCAAAATTTCAATCCTCACTTGATGGTTAACCAGTTACAACATGCTCAGAGTGCTGCAAGTTTGAACTTTTTGAACCCATTGTTGTGTGGCACTCAACAAGAGCTACCCCTGGCCAAGCGGCACAATCCGGGTATTATGAACCCAAGTGCTGGTTCTCAGGTCCCAAAAGTTCCGTTTGTTGATCCAAGCCATGAGTTGCTGCTGAGGAAACAACAGCAATTGCCCTATATGCAGCAGTCTCAGCTGGGTTTGGGTCAACAGCTGAATTTGCTGCCTCCAAATCATCTCCAGCAGAAGCCATTATTGGTGCCTAAACAGGAAATGGTGGGCGGTGATCAAGCGGTGGCCCGCCACCAGCAGCAACAGCAGGTTTTGTACGGTCAGCTCTATAAGGCCACCGAATTAATTCTGACCGGGAATTTCTCACAGGCGCAAGGGATATTGGCGCGGCTCAATCACCAGCTCTCTCCCAGCGTAAAGCCCTTTCAGAGGTCTGCGTTTTATTTCAAGGAGGCTCTGCAACTAGCCCTCCTTATGCCCAACGCTGCCACCTCTCTGCCGCCGAGGATTCCCAATCCTTTTGATGGCATGTTCAAGATGGGTGCTTATAAGGCCCTCTCTGAGGCTTCTCCGCTTATCCAGTTCACAAATTTTACCTCTAATCAGGCTCTTCTTGAAGCCCTTGATGATGCAGAACGCATTCATATTATAGACTTTGATATCGGTTTTGGTGCTCAGTGGTCTTCTTTTATGCAAGAGCTTCCTAGGAGGAATAGGGGGCCTCCAAGTTCTTTGAAGATTACTGCATTTTCATCTCCTTCAACTCACCATTCCATCGAAATTAGCCTCATGCATGAAAATTTGACACAATTTGCTAATGATGTTGGTATCAACTTTGAGCTTGAGGTGGTGAACTTTGATACTTTTGACCCAAAGTCGTATTCTGTTTCATTCTTGCGGTCATCTGAGAACGAAGCAACTGCTGTAAACTTCCCTATCTGGGCAATTTCAAATCACCTGCATATGCTTCCGTCGGTACTTTGTTTTATCAAGCAGTTGTCGCCGAGAATAGTTGTGTCAATGGATCATGGATGTGAAAGAATTGAACTTCCCTTCCCCCATCACCTTCTTCATGCTCTCCAATACTTCGAAGTTCTCATGGACTCTATTGATGCGGCTAACATGTTGTCGGACACTGCTAACAAGATAGAGAGGTTCATTTTCCAGCCGAAAATTGAAAGCATTGTGTTAGGGCGCCTCTGTTCTCCTGACCTAATGCCACCATGGAGGAATCTTTTTGCCTCTGCTGGCTTCTCACCAGTGGCATTCAGTAATTTTGCTGAAACACAGGCTGAATGTGTAGTGAAGAGAACCCATGTTAGAGGATTCCATGTAGAGAAGCACCAGGCATCGCTCATGCTATGCTGGCAGCGTCGCGAGCTCTTGTCAGCCTCAGCTTGGAGGTGCTGAGGAGCTTTCTTTACCAAGCAATTATGCCAGTTTCAAGGGGAGTGGATCTACTCGCAGAGGTTTAACTAACTATATCTTTGATATCAAGTTGATAAATT
This sequence comes from Ehretia macrophylla, assembly GCA_037974665.1. Lineage (NCBI taxonomy): Eukaryota > Viridiplantae > Streptophyta > Magnoliopsida > Boraginales > Ehretiaceae > Ehretia > Ehretia macrophylla. Next base: position 6,113,499 of record CM075764.1, on the reverse strand, counting down.
CTGAATTGCAGTGGTATCACCTCCTCCATCAGTTAATTGCTGTAATTTTTCTTGCTTGTGTATCTTCCCTGCTTATTGGTATGTAGTCTAGATTAGAAGACTTGCTCTTATGATGAACGTATCGCAACTGCGAACTTAAGCAGTCTTATTTTTTTGACACCTTGCTGCTATGTATTTGATCCATCATTGGTAACATGCCATTCTCTACAACTGTCTTCCCTAACTATATCAGTAATCTCTGTGATGCCAACTGAACAACCTTGTAACAATTTAACTTGCTCTAAGTGAATGCTATAATTATATCATTGTGCTGATAATTATATGCTTTAGTTAAGAAGTGGTGGTTCCAAAATATAGCGCCCGGATTATGGAAAAGTCGAGGACCTAACTGGACAAGGATTAAGCCCGAGATTCTATACGAGTTTGATATCATTGTTGCTTTTGTAGTTAGCTCCCTTAAGTCTCCAATTTTACGTGCACTTTTCACAACGTGCTGTTTAACTAAGTAGTCAATTGATTATGTTTCTAACAGGAAATGAACTCCTGTTTTTGGATACATTCTTTGTTTTGTAATCTGCAGTCTTACTGGGAATGTGGGTTTTATTTATTTATTTATTTTATTCCGTAGTCATCGTGTTGTACCTGTTATATTGTCTTTGTGAATGGTGCTAGGAATGAGATAATCTGATCATTTTACAACTGTTAACACTGGAAAGAATTTACCTAGTTTTGAGCTATTATAGAGGTCTTCTTCTGAAAGCGTTTATGTACACCATATCATCGCGAAATTCTCGTTAAATCTTGTTTGAGCCAAATCCTGCAGAAAGCTAAATACTCGCATAATGTTTCTAGAAGTAAAAATGGCTTGTTTGTATATCATATTGCAATAAAGACGTGAAGTAACGTTATTGGATTATAAGATGAACTCTATTTTCTTAATTGTATAGTTGCATTATAGAATGCATGCAAGTTGTTAATGTCTATATAGTTCATTGAATTGGTTAGTGTGTGAATACTTTACTTTTAATACATCCATCTTTGTCAGACCACATGGGTTGGGGGTTGATTGAACCCTCAACTTCATTATTTTACTTAATCTTTCTGTTGTCTGCCGTATTGGAAACTAAAGCTTTGGTTTAGTTTATATGATTTTCGTTAAATTATATGAAGGCTAAGATAGACCCATCAAGCAGATGGGTTTGAAATTCATACGAGGGACTTTATTACTCTAAGCAAATATAAAATTTATGTGAACATGGCGGCAATGGACCACGACAAAGATCAGTGACGCGATCATAGCTTGTTTGCTTTCGTTCTTGACTTGCCTATGAGAATGATAATAAAAGTAACAAAATGTGGTGTCACTTTCGTCGAAAACCAACTTAAAAAATCCTTGTAAACAACTTCGAATAAGTAGCTAATAATTGGACCTCATTCGTCTATTTTTTTGCGTGTACGAGGACTTTGATGTTTCCCAATTGTCCACCTCACTTATTTTATCAGCTTTTATTTTTCATTTTCTTGTGGAGTGAAGGTGGTGGTTTTCGCCTTAAAATAAATAAATAAATAAAAAAGTGGTGGTTGGCTTGGGGTGGGGGGATGGAGAGGGGCCCAGGCGAGAACACGTTCACTTTCGGGTGAAAAATCTGTGTTTTTAGACAGATTTATTATCGTAAAGTTCTTCAAATCCTCCTTCCTCTTAGATTCATTCATAACTTAAATGTTACGAGAGATTCAATATTTTTATAAACACATGATCTCTTTAATAATGTTATTATGAGAGGATACAAATCCTTCTCGCTATCACTTTGGAGTTTTATTCCCCTTGTACAGTAGTGCTCTTCATCTTCAAAAGTTTCAAAAGCCCAAATCTTTACCATGTAAAACAAGGAAGAGATGAAAAGGCGTTCCCACAACCAAGGGTCCCAAGCCTAATCAATGTCTAGAAAATGAAGCGATAAACAAAGAAAATTGTTGTGATCCATCGACTGGTGCGCAGGTGGTCCACCTCTAGCCCAGCCGATTGATGCTACCCGCTTTTGATTTTGGCACACAATTTGTTGATTGGATCAAGATCATTTTGACCAAAAAACAAAAAAAATCAAGATCATTGCTTACTAATATATAATTGGTCATTCTCTAAGCAGCTTCTTGTTCTTCGCATTATAGACTTTGTGAACAACTCTTTCTTATCTCTTTCGATGATTGACCAACCAAATGAATTCTTGGCCAAAGATATATGAAGGTCTTTTCGTCAAGTCTCTTTTACATTTGAGTAGCCACATGTAATTTTCAAAGCCAGCCAAAGCCAATATCAAATCTCAAGTTTGGAACATTTTCGCAATAATTGAAAGGTTGACTTGGGACAATATTTCTTTTTCTTTTCTTGTTTTTCCTCTTTTGGTGAGTTGGGGCCACGTCTTCACTAACAGGACTTCTTTAAAGGTTTTAAGGCCATCTCCAACAGGTACCCTAAACAAGTAAATTCTCTACATGTAGAGAAGTGATTAGAGATTTTGTTCTCTAACATCTTCCCTACACCTATCTCTACATATAGAGAATCCCTACATTTAAATATCACTATCTCTACATGTGGAGATGCAATAGCAATTCTCTAAACCTATCTCTACATTTTTACATGTGAAGGAAACAAAAATATAGAGTTTTTAAAATAAGGAAGCTGTTGGAGTGAAACTAAAATACGGATTCCTTAAAATATGAGATTTACTAAATGTAAGGAAGGTGTTGGAATAAAACTAAAATATGGAATCTCTAGATGTAGAGAAATTATTCAAATTCTCCACATGTAGAGAAAAATATAAAAAAACTGTTGGAATTAGCCTAAAAGTATATAGATATATTGGAAAACAAGGTGTTTTTTGTTTCCAATTTGCCATTCTTAATAGAATGAGCATGTCTCTTGTAGTAATAATTCAGAAAATGGTTTGTTGTATTTATTTATTATGTTCAATAATTATTATGATTTACACGGAAAGTGTAAAAGGGAAAGAAAGAGATAGGGTTTCTTTTACTTTTGGGATTGCGGGTTTTCAACTGAAAACTCTCACAACGGGTTATTAGCTCAATGGTTAGCCTCTTACATAAATTTCTTGGCACAAGAGAATTCAATTTTATTCACAATTTGGTGACAATTTTTAATATATCAACAATTTTTATGAGCTTCGACAAAAAAAAAAAAAAAAAAGACAACTCTTATGAGCCAGGGAGGTCCAATAATTTCTTTGGCAAGGATCAAAGGGCATTCGCTCTAGTTTCATTGACTATCTCGAGATCTCCAAAGCCTGAAATTGGATAGCGACTGCTCGAACCTCATCTACGAGCACTATAAGTTGAAAAGCACATGGTAATATTGCGCCCCTAATTGGTGGGACCAGAAAACCAGTTATACATATATCAAACTTCTTCATTTTACTTTCCTTTTTGCATTTTTTTCCCTCATAATCCAGAATTAAATTGGATTCTTTATTGCTAGTGATAATGACATAAAACGATGGAATTATGCAATTATCAAAATACTCTATAAGAATAAAAAGAACATTCTACATTTAGATACGTGTCATGAAAATGGTGCACGAAGACTAGTGGAGACCACAGAAAAAGATCTTTTAACATTACTATAAATAACACATGAAATACAACTAAAAGGTAACTTATTTATCCTATTGTCCAATTTGTCATTACCTATTAAATTTATCTTCGAACTAACTTACTAATTCTCTCGTTCGAAAAAGTATGTGGAAAATAACCTCCATCATTTCTTTTAGTTGTTTTGTAGATTTTAGGCTCGGCATGGGCGTGGCAGATTGTGCATTCAACAGCTTGTTATTGGAAAATGGCAAAAAGATGACCACCTTTCTAAATGGAGAATCTCTTTTTGGTTGGATGAATTCAAATAGGGCATTGGCTATACTCAGCTTGATCCACAAGGGTACGAAAAATGGAAAATGATTACTCGAACAGCGATGTAGATATTTGGGCAGGAGTTGGACGGGTTCAAAATTTATGTCTAGTGATGGATAATTTTTTTAGTATGGGTTGAGTCTCATTCCAACAAGTATGGTTCCGTTTAGAGTAATATTTTATGTTATTTTTTTATTTTATTTTTATATATAAAATAAGAATTTATGTATTGAATGTTAAATTTTTTATATTTATAATAAAAATAAGAATAATTGAATAAAGGGTAGTATTAGCAATGATTACTCGAACAATGATGTTGATATTTTGGCAATTATTCAATTGGATATATGCGTGTGCACAAAAAGCTAGCATTGAATTAAACATACTCTTGATGTCTTTTACAGATGCTTCAGCCACCATATCTTCTCTTATGCAATCTTGCCAAAGTTTCATCTCTATCTTTTTATAATCTAGTAAGCGTAAAAACAACGCTGCTTATATTTCTCTTGTATCAGCACCAGAACCAAAAAGTAGGCACCCTTTATATCAAAGCCTATGCAAATCAGTCTTATTTGTCTCGTTTTCTTGGGTAACAAAGCAGCTTCATTTGCCTTTTGACAATACTATATGCAGTCGACTTTCAGATCCATAATGCATCAATTCAAACAACCCGTGAAATTTGACATACAAACCATAATGCATGTGTAAATTTAATTCCTAGTATGCCCAACTTTCATATTTTATTTGGCATCCTACGTTAGATTCTTTTATCACACTGTGATATTTTATATAGTTGAATGGACCCTTAGAAAAACAGTTAGCTGATGACAAAATTATCAACATTGGTATTCCTTATTGATATAATTTTCTCCCTTATCTTGTTTTTTATATAATTTTTATATTTAATGTCAAATTGATTCCCTTTTGTAAGATATGAAAGTTTATCATACAAACCACAGTAAAATATCACCGAGTGATATATATATATATATAGCAATACACTTTCTTTGCAAGGGTCAGGGTTAAAGCGTTTCGATGTCACACAAAATGACATTTCTTGCTAATCAATGTTAACTATAATACATGATCAACCAAAACAAAGTATGATCAACTTTGCCAGCAGCCCAGCCAAGACCAAAAAGTCCAACCACTAAACATCTGCCACAATAAAATGGGCCTCACCTCTTCCCAAATTAAGCCCAATCACAAAGTATATGGAATCCATCGCCAGCCTGTTTGCCATGTGGGTCCCACATTACCGTCCTTGGCAAGTTAACTCTTAACTTGCAAAAGGGGTCAACAAACATATATACATACACAAGAAGCTATATGTGTGTATAATTTTTTTTTGTTTGTTTATTTACAAAAAAAGCGGCAAACTTTAGCCATTTTAAGCTTGAATCTTCAAATGGGTATCATCAAAATAAATTTTTTGTTGGATCATAGATGGAAATTTGTCTGGTGGAAATTGAGGGATTTGATGGGTTATTGTTGGAGTTTTCTTTAAAAAATTAATTAAATGGAGATTTTCAGAACTTTTTGTTAATTAACGATTGTGTTTTGATGTTATGATTTATTTTTCGTATATTGGCCAATTTTAGTTCTAGTTTCAGTCAATATTGTTACAGGACGCAACTTTGATATATCCTGAAAAGCTAAGTCCAATAAATTTAAACATTTTGTAATAATGACGAGTAATCTGGGAATCAGATCAAATGATCGCCAATACAAATAAAATTTTCCCTTTATTTCTTTTGTTTCGACCCACTTGCTAGTTTTTCAAGGTTGCATAGACTTGGGTTGCGGATTCTGATGATATAGATGTTTGCAATTGATGTTACAGTTACTTGTTAGAGTGGCAGGCTGATTTTGCACTTGCAAGGGGAATCTGAAATCAATACTCTAAACTGGTGAAGCAAAGGCATTTATCTATTAATTAAGCTATGCCAATTGCTCTTTGTATTTTGGTCACACTATCTTAAACTGAAAGTTCTTCTAAGCATGGAAAAGGAACACAAGAGAAAAGGAAGGTTGAAGGAATAAGGATCTTCAGAAACAAGTAAAAAGTGCTCATAAGCAATTCTAATAATCAGGTCCAACTGTGCTTATAAGCACTTTTTATGATCAACTTATAAGCTTGAGGCAAAAAAGAAATTAAAGATAAATATTGTTTGAGATCAAAAAGAAATTTCTTATAAACTACTAGTCATTTTGATTGATCAACTGTTTATTTTTAAGATCGTAATACGTATTATAATTAGTGGAATCTACATGCTTTTTATGAACCTCTTTATACTTCTTACATGTTTAGAAGAAGTGCTCGAAATCATATTGCCCCTAAAGCAGAAGGTTGCCAGTTTCTAACACATTCCGAGTATTCGTTTACATATATTTCAGTCTTTCAATAGTGATCAATCTGCTTGTTAAAACTTTTCTTTTTTGGTGCCTCGCATGCTTAATTAGTTCTAGAATATATAAGTTTGGTAGTAAACTGTCAAATTAAAAGCTGAGAAACTCATTCTCGCTGGCCCAAGCATACAAGTACTGTAGAACCAGTAGAACAACGTGTAATGGTCAAACAGTCTTTTTGAAAGAGAAGAAAAAACAGAAAATATGGAGATGATATATATATATGTAGATTGAAGGAAATACAGCTATCGGCATTGACTCTAGAAAAGAAAGAACTATAATGTCTAAAAATTACAATTAGAAAATTTTTGTAATAAGACATCTATTATCATACCTTTTGTTTTATTGTGATGATTTTTTATTTTTTAATTAAAGTGTAATGAAAAAGCGAAAATATTATAATAAACACGCATATATATATATATATATACTTAAATTTGTCTACACTCATGCATGTTTATTGTAGAGCACTATTTTTCAAATGTTTAGGAGATCTAGGAGGTATTTTACGCGGCCTCATTAAGGCATTGGATAATGATTTAGCTATGGGCACAATATTCTATTCAAATGTTCTAGAATCGAAGTTCCACAATAGTGGCCCTTGCCATTTGTGACCCTTCAACAGTCAATCACGAGGAGTTTGTAGATTTTAGTTAAGTTCAACGGAACCGTGTCCGAAAAGTTGATTATTTAAGATTATGATAATCAGGCGCTTAATTTCGGCCATCTTAGCGAGTAAGAAAGACATTAGGAACGGACAAGGAGAACTAATCCCACTATTTAATTGTTGGCTATATATGTCTAGTCATGGAAATTATACCAATCTTCTGAGCAATAGTTATCAGCCCTAGTATCATAATACGACACACTAAGTGGAATATTTGGTTAATTAAATAAAGTATTGAACCATTTTACAATTTTCTTTTTGTGTTTGTAAATAAGTAATTTATTTCATTTTATAACAAATAGACGTGTCAACAATTTAAAAAATGACTAAATTGTCAATTTGTACGCAAGATTCTATTCCCTATACAATGTTTATATTTACGTTGGAACCATTTTAGACTTGAGTAAAAAAAAGAATTGAATTAGCTGGTGGTAACAGCTCACCTGCTAAAGCATTTGTATTGGTTATTCAATTCGTTAGTCTCTTAGCTAGCGTGTGAAGACTAGGTCAAATTTAAAAGTTGAGAAACAAAAAGTCATCTTAGATTATAAAGATGTGTTCTTTTCGTTGCTTGATGTTGAGGAATAATGTTAGGTTGATAAAAACCTCAGACCACTGATGAGACACAATAGGTCAAATTTGGACTTCTTTTCAACATGTTTTTTCTTTAAAAAAAAAAAACTATTATTTATTCTAGAGCCCTTATTTTTCTGGAATTTGCAATTCTTTTTGTTGCTGACATCTGCTATGTATACTATTCCGTTAGAGTCTTCGTCCCATTCTTCAGAATCTGTCATGTAAGTTTAATATTTCTCGTAGTGGGATGTGATGCTGCTGCATTTTCACAAAAATATAGTTGTGGAAACAAAATCATTGTCCAAAGCGTAAAAAATCAATGGCCAAGCTATATTGTTTTTTTGGTCGCAAAAACACAGGCTACATAAAAATGCTATTTAACGGGAAGAACAAATGACTAAATTCGCTTCCGGACGTTTTCTAAAATTAGAAGAAACAACTATAACAGCCACCCCAGAAATAATCTTTCCTGAATTGATATAGTATGACATTCTTCTAATTACCAAGTGCTATTTTTTTTTTTAATGAAAGAATAATTGGCACTTCACTCGCTTCATTCGCTCACTCACAAGGGGTTTCGATCTTCAGTAAGAAGGTCTGCATTGAGGGCTCGACCTTTCATATCATAGATTAAATAGATAGTGTAGATATAGTACCTCGAATGAGTGGTTCACCTTGTTAATCCATATCATGCCAACGTCATGGAATTTTCTAAATCGCGTAAAATAAGGGCAGTATCAAACACAACAACTTCTATAAAAATGAAAGGCTTATCTATGAAAGTCTTATTGAAAAAATATTGCTATATATCACCTCAAATTTACATCATCCAAAAATTTCACCTTTTAAATGGCATCTTACATGACAAGTTCACGCGTAAATAGAACTTATTTTTTGTAGAAAACAATCTATGTGACTAGTTTTACTGATGACCATCAATGCATGACAAAAACCACACACAAAAAAAAAAAAAAAAACATCAATGCATGACAAGAGGGTCAGGCTAGTAAGCGATCTAACCTCACTTGTGAGGCCTGCACCTTAGAAACAACAGACTTGTTTGTTGCAAGGTTGTTTTGTAGATTTTTCCATGGCAAGATTATCCAGTTAATTAATCTGCATTGCAATTCAAAGTAGGAAAAATACAAAAGAAATCCAGAACTGAAGCTTCTGCTTGAGTACTTTTTTTTTTTTTTTGGGGTTGTTCTTTCTTAGCCGTCCTTTTCTTATGATTAATCTTGGCCGTTGATGTCTACCCAAATTAAAAAAAAGGAAAAAATTAATTATTATATGTTATGACCATGTTGCCCTTTGCTTTATTAAATACATGCAAGACCCACTAAATATTATATATAGTACTGAAATATCTTCTTTAACCTTTTGGGTTACACAATGACTAAAATGCCCTTATCAATAACATCTAATTTTTATTTATGAATTTACTATTATAACCTATTGTTTTTTTTATATATGTAGTGCTGAAATGGCTTCTTTAACTATTTTCATTACCTATTTAACCATATCTCCGCATTTATGGTATATGAAAGCTCAATTACTATAAGTACTATTTCAATTACAAATTGTTCGCTTTTTTTTTTTTTTTTTCCTTTCGTAAGATAATTTATTCGCGCTACTTTAGTCAAAATATAATATGAGGAATGTTATATGCCAACTCACATTTGGTATATGAAACTTCACTCGCCACTTAACCATATGTGAATCAACAATATATGAACACTCGATTACTAAAGATACTGTTTCGATTGCATATTGTCAATTTTTTTCATTTCTTAAGATACAATATAACATTTTTAAATTAATAGTGTTAGGATAACTAATTTCCATTAACTTAGCACGATATTAATTTATTAATAAATTAATAATTATTAATTTATAAAGATAAACATGCCATTAATAAATTGAGGGTACCGTCAAACTAAATTGTGTAAGATGGTCATTATTTGGTTAGTTGACTGTAATTCAATCTATCCTGATAAACTAACGCCAAATTAATTTATCTTATGATCGGAGATAACTTTTAGAACATATTAGTTTGGGCAATTAGTAGGACTTGTTAGTGAACAAGTAACTGGACTTGACCACTAATACAACGAATTACATAGATCAGTCAATAATTCGTTGTATAATGTAATCGTGCAATTAATTCTTATACTTGAGACACTATAGTTATCTCATGATTAGAGATATCATAATTTGCTGGTGCAATTAAGCTAGTCCTAATAATAGATTAGGCAATGTATTCAGTGATTATGATCTATTCAGTCATGGAAATAGATGTGTGTAGATACGAGATTTGTCAATTAGGGATCCTATGCGATCTATTGATCGAGGTTTCATGCATTAATCATAAGTTACTGATTAAATAGATTATGACATATGATTGAATAATAGAGTTTGACGACACTATCTATAACTCTGACTTAATTGAGATGATTTAGACAGAAGAATTCGATTGCATAGAAATTACTTAAAGGGTTCGTATACTTGCACTTTATCTTTAATTAGGTAATTGCGATATACTGATAGGTGTCACTCACAATTTGTAAATTAATTAAAAAGAGTTCTAATTTAATTAATTAATTGGATTAATTATTCGCTACCAATTAATTATGAACCTGAGAGGTCACACACAAAAGAGATTTATGAATTAATTGGATTAGAAAAAGTCCTCGTACTACCCCCTCTAAGCTATTAAATGATGTTTTTCCCCTTTTGTAATACATATTTTTTTTCCTTTTTTTTTTCTCTTCATCTCCACCTATTTTTTTATTTACCACTAAAGAAAAAAAATAAAAAGGTCATCTTCCCCAATACCCCAACCCGCTCCCTCCACCCCCGCCACCTTTTCCCACCCCTACCCCCACGTCGATGTAGCAGCGAGAACTCGCTGCTACTGCCAGATCCAATGCAACAATTTGGTGGGTAGGGTGGGGGCAAGGGGGTTGGGATGTTGGGGAAGATGACCTTTTTTTAATTTTTTAATTTTTTTAATTTAGTGATAAGTAAAAAAATAGGTGGAGATAAAGAGAAAAAAAAAGAAAAAAATTATGTATTATAAAAGGGTAGATACATCATTTAATAGCTTAGAGGGGGTAGTGCGAGGACTTTTTAATAATACATGAGACTTTTTTAGAGTTTTACGAATATAGGGGGTAGAATGATCGTTTCACATATCACAGAGGGATAATGTGATATTTATCCAAAGATTAAATTAATTTTAAGATCGTCATAATATTAATTTAATTGGGCTTGAAGTAATTAGACATTTGATCTGGTTATTAAGGAGTCTGAGTCTGGTCAATTTAATTAGATTAAATAATTATATGCTTTAAAATTGCGAAATAATCATGAACGAATACACATAATTATTTCGCTGCGTAATTAATTTTTTAATTATCATGTATGTTTCCTAACAATAATATTGTTAAGCAAATATTTTCTAAAGTTCTTACATTTATAAGGGATCCGAACACTAAGGCAAAAGAGTCTCTTAAGAATTTGTGCAAAATTTTGCATGGCAAGTCAGGATATCACCCTATCATTCGTAAAACTCTGTGTTGTCCACTTTATGACGTACCCAAGATGACAATGACGTGTTGACTTTAGATTGAGGACTATGAGCCAATACACAAAAAATGTAATGGTTGTTTATATGACGTACACATTATGAAATTATTTTTCTCTCTATTATCTTTTAATTGTCTAATTAAATGTAACAAATATTATACATTTTGTTTTATAATATGTCAAATTTCAGATTTACACTTTTTTTCTAATAGAGGCCTAAAGCCAAACATATATTGTTACATTTTGTGAATTGTAACGTTAAGAAGATAGCACAAACACGCACAATTCAAAATCCATTTTATTAATTTTTCATACCTAAAGACTACTTTCATCTTTTCTCACAACTCTCAATTTTTTTTAAAAAAGAGAGCACAAGCTAATTGTTTATCGTTGAGGGGTGTTTTGGAGTTTTGCAATGTTATTTCTTTTTTTCGTTCAGGGATGTATTGGTCTTTTGTACTGCCAATTTTGTCTTCATTCAATACTATTTTATATACATAATCATATTATTAAAATAGGGGTAGAATGGCCATTTTGTTTTTTAACATGCCTGACCCACAATAATCGTTACCACGTGTCGTGCGTCTATTGATTTGCTTGTCTTTTCTCACGTGCTGAAATGATGCAAATGGATGGAAGATTTTTCCTTTTTTTTTGGGGGCCTTCTACAACATGAGGTGCGGGGAAACGGGGAGGGCATTGTCAGCCGTCGATTTTCATCGATGGCTGTAGTTCGCGATTGGTCTTTTTTTTTTTTTGCTTCATTTTTGTGTAAAATTACCAATATGACCCTCTGAGTAATAAAGTCGTGGGACCCACATAAGACATGTTTGTTGACTTATTAGAGCAAGTGTTTACACGCGTTAAGTGTATAAATGTTAATTTACTTTATTACCCTTTTTTGATTAATATGACATGGGATCACAAAATTGTCTAATGATTAAATTACCCTCGCAACAAAAATCTCACAACACATGAAAGTACTTTTAGACCCTTATTTTGAGTGAAATGACACAATTCTCTACCAATTTATTCATACTTATAAATACCCCAACGCTCTAGGCGTTCTATTACTTTATCAATTGGCGAAGAACAACAAATAATTTGAATAAAAAACGAGACTAGAATTGCAAAGGTACGCTTCTGCATATCACTTGATATATTTTGCGCAACAAAACTATTTATGATATGAGAAAATACTCTATCAAAATTCATTTTTGATTGCCTTTTCCGGAATTACAATATACAGGGACTCGATTACGAGAAAAACAACTCTAATTACAACTTTTTTGTTCTCTCTGTAATTCTTAACGTACTTTAATATTCCTACGTTTCTAAAAACATGATGTCACAAAATGCTCCATGTAACCTATTTTTGTTGCCTATTTAACCATGTTTTGAATTAAAGATTATTTAAACATTGTCATCTGCATTCATTACTTTAGTTTTATCAATATTTGACCAAAGCGGCAAGTTACGTTTATACCCTTATTTGAATTGGATTATGACAAAGCTTCTCAGACTACTTCACTTCAATACTCACCTCTTTTTTCCTTCCTCTTCATTTAACGTGACAAATCAAATAAAATATGATGTAAGAAAGGAAAATTTCTATTTCAACCTATTTTTATTGTCTATTTAACCATGTTCGAATTTACGATATATGGGGACTCGATTACGAAAAAAATAATTTTAATTACAAGGTTTTCAATTTCAATTACAAGTTTTTTGTTCTTTCTTCTTCATTTCTTAACATACAAATTCTTGTTCGTATCACTTCATCTTCGACAAATGATCTTGTAATGCAAAATGAAGGTAAAATATTATCTTTCATTTGTTTTTTGGTTATCTTTTTCAACATTTTTATGTTATGAAGATACAACAGATGCGCACAATTCAAAACTTATTTCAATAGTTTTCGATACCTAAGGATAATTTCGTCTTCTCTCACAATTCTACTTCCATATCAAGGGTCTTTTCATCTTTTTACACAAAACTCTTATTTTATTATTTACCCATTTTGGTCATTTTAATGTTATATTTATGATGATTATTAAGGCTTTTCCGGTCATTTTTCATGAGGGTATAATGGACAATCTGATTCTAAAATGCTCTACTATTTTTGCATTAACACTTGTGCATTTTATATTGATTTGTGAGTCAAAATCACTCAGAATGTGTTAATTGTCCAATTCTTTTATTCAGGGGCGTGTCAAGTGTCCCATTATACTCCCTCCCCGTTTCCCGCACGCTGGATTGTAGAGTTTCCCTTTTTTTTTTTGGTCGGTTGCTTGAGCACTGATGACTTGTACTATTTTGGTATATTCGAATTTGGAAGTGACAGTGAGTTTTATTTTGGTGTTTGCTTTAGCAGTCTTTCATGGTGGGCTTTAACTTTGACTCTTGGTTCTAAACATTCCTCGGTAGCTAGTCTATTAAACTAAAAGCTTCGCAAGACTTCTGCTGTGGGCAGTTGACGACATATTTACACGAGTAATTCCTCATTGAGGATCAACAACTAAATCAGGATATTTCCATCTATTTGCGATGCCTCATATATGGCTCCATTCTTAACTAATTGTCCATAATTGTACGTATTCAAATTTTGGAAAGAGTTTAATTTGTGGTAAAAACTTGAAGAAAATTGAAAAAAAGTGAGAGATGTAGAATATTGATTACGAACTAATACTATTTTGTCTCATGAGTACTTCTTACAAAGTCTCCTATACACTTTAAAATTTATTTATCTTTCTTTCGGGGGTCTTTGGAACTTTGTGAAGAATTCATGGAGCAAAATGAATTTTCTCGATCTGTTACCATAGAGAAAAATAGTTAAGTTTCTCGTTAGTGATTCTAATTTTGAAGGGAAAAAGTAGATTATACCAACATCCACGATACAAGAACATCTGTAAGTACAAAATGCAACAAACAATTCTCTAAGATCAGAATGATGTTTGTTTCTCAATAGACCGATGTTATTTACTAGTCAGGATATATCGATCATGAGATGAGTCACCATCAATAGAACTGAAATTGCGTGCAAACAATCAACATAAGTTCATCGAGCGCCACTCGTCAATATCTGCAAGTTGATCTGGTTCTAAACTTGGAAGTGGATGCCCATCAAGAATTCCTACCAGCTTCTCAACTTTACCTAGAAGAACAATGGCAGAGCGGACACTTTCTTCCCTCTTCTCAATTGCGCTCCTCTCGCATTGCATTGATATAACACGTCGTAAGTTTGTAAGACATGCACCCATTATGTCACTGATCATGGTGGACAATCTATCAAAAATTGTCTCGCTGTTGTCTCTGCTATCAAGAATATTTTGTACAAGAGTTTTGCATAGTCTGTACATGGAGTTTGCAGCCAATACCTTGATGGGCCATTTTGATGGAGTTTCTCTCAAGTCTCCAATCGTGTCTTCTTTTAGAAACTCCATGACTTTGCTTCCTGCTATATCAGCAAGTTTCTCGAGTACTTCTTCCATGCCTCTTTCGAGTGGGGTCATTTTGCGCAGATCCACGTCTAGCCACTTGTAATTGAGATCAACTCCTAGCCACACAATGTCTGCTGCCTTCCTGATGTTTGTTAAACCTCCTTTGCTATCCATGTTTTCTTCTACTATTCTAATCAAATTCAGGCCTTCTTTTACGCTGTTTTTCAGTTGTTTAACCAAATGGAAGTCATTGTTGCAAACCGCAATTGCAATACTAGTCAATGTCACCACAGGAAGGGTCCAGCAATTAGATGGCTCCCCAAAATCTTGATCCAATGAAGGAACTTGCTCGCTGTCGAACTTCCACACCCCCTCGAATGCTCGCGACGGCTCCATTTTCTCTATGTGTCGTAGGAGATGTTTCGGTTGTTTCTTTCGCCCCATCCTGATCCATTGACTGGTAGCATCAAAGTTTCTTTGCATCATCACATCGATCAAATCCTCTTCTCCTTCAAGATGCAAGACGTAATGTCTGAGATCCGGATCTGGATTGTGCCTGGATGGTGATTCTGCTGCACGAACTGAATTGGTAATCTTGCATTTCAGCAGTCTGATCAGTTTTCTGCAGCATGGGAAGATTATCACCAACCAACTCACCAAGTAAATGGAAACGAGCAGGATCAACTTGCTGAGCAACACAACAGCAATCTGCATCCAAATACAAAAGCCCAATATTTTATCCTTGATGTTATAGACAAGCTCTCTACAAGATCGACCATGGATTCCTAATACCAAAGGGTAATCTTTCCAGAGTTTCAGCCTCCGAGTCCAGTACTTCTCCACTTTGAAGTCAGGTTTCCAGGTGTGATCAGTGGTCTTCTTCGGGCACCTTAAAGTGATGGCATGGAACCATCTAAAAGCCGGGGCAATACTACCTACTGCTATTGCTATAATTTGAGTAACAAGAATTAGAGTAGATGACCACCTATAATCAGATTCGCCATGGCAAAATTTGACGGATCGAGGCATCAGGTAACACCGAAGGTCGGCTTCTGCCAGAACCACCGTGCTTAGTACACAGACTGCTCCAGAGGCAGTGCTTGTTGCCAAACGCCCCATCACAAACTGAGGGCTACCGGTATGAGCCATCATCCAAAATCTTGTCAGATCATCTCTCAGTTTCTTATTTTTGCATGTTGCAGCTGTATAACTGCATTCTATCATAGCTAATTCAAATTTCTTGCTGTATTTTCGATCCAAATGATATTTAGTAGTGGGAATAGTAAGAGCTGAAGAGACTAAGATTGCATACAAAACAAAGACGAGGAAGATAACTACGGCATGCTCCTTACAGAACATATAAATTACGCCCGTGACTAGTTGGATGCAGATGTTAACTATGACAGTAGTGATGAGAATTCCTAAAGCAAGCATGTTCATGAAGAGTTCTTTGTTCTCCATGGAACCCAAAGAAGGTGAAAAATTTCCCATTACCGTACAGATCATAACAGCACTGCTTAGTTTCGCGAGCTGATCCTGCTGGCGAGGCATGGGTGTGTTCAGGTCTACTAACAGCTTGGTTGCCACGGTTACAAGAGTAAGGGTGGTAGCATTGAGGGAGAAGTATTTGCAAGGAAACCAGAGTTTTCGGTTGCGTATTCCATGGAAGGCATCAACAGCCATGGCAAGTGCACATGCTGCAGACGCTGCTGTCTCATATAAGCCAATCCATGGTATTGGATCGCCGAATTTAGACTCGTTTAGATTGCCATTGACGGTGCAACCAAGCCTGCCCATCTTCTTTTTTTTTTTTTTTTTCTGGATTTGCTATGAAGAATTAAGATGATAACTTTTCGACTAAGGTAATTATGGTACGGTTATGAAATCTGCATGGATGGTGGTGGGAACTTTGTAAGGAGTTCTTGGTTGAAACTCTTGGATATGATTGTGAGTGGTTTTATAATATAATGGGGTGTGCAGATAGAAATTTGATCTTACGTACTTTCCTAGTCAATTCAGCTTCTTTCAATATTGTTGAAGTCCTCTTTGCTTTCTATTAGCCGATGGGTGGGTCCAAAAGAAGTTTAATGGTAACTTACAACTATACCACTTGAACTCTTTTAGAAGATATATAAGTATAGAGAAATATTATATATCATTTTAATTTTTATATTTAAATATTATTTTTTATGTGTATGCTTAGTTGACATATTAAAAAAAAAGAGAGAAATTAAAAAGTTAGTTATTTTAGCATGTCAACTAAGCATTCACGTAAGAAATGGTATTTGAGTGTGAAAATTGAAGTGGGATATAGCAATGCTCTATAAATGTATTCCGAATCGAAAGAGGTTTGCGTAATGATTTTTTGCCACAGATTAAGGCATATATAGATATACTAGTAGAAAGAAAAAAAAATATTCACCTCTTAAAGATTTTCATTATTTTTGTGGCCTTTAAATATCGGTTGTCCAAAACACCAAGTCACATTTTGGCATTTTATAGTTATTTTTTTTTGTGAACCACGTTCCGCGAAGTTTACTCCACACTTACTTGGGTCATTCGGGTTTAACATTTTAAAGCCTTTTTTTTTTCTAGGAATATACAGGATGCACCAACTGCCGTCCAATTCCTTTTAGCTTTGAATTTCTGACAGAGCTGCTTTGAAGGTTCATCAAAACATTTTGGTCCCTAAGGCTCCGTTTGTTTTTCACAAAATAACTTGATGAGGAAAAAATAATATTTTTTTTTAAAATAAAATATTAAAAAATATTTTTTAATATTTAAATATACAATAAAAAATATTTTCTGATATTAAATTTTATAAAAAAAAATATACACATAATATATATGTTAATCGTGAGCGTGAGCGTGAGGGTAGGGGTGAGGGATGGGGTGGGATAGGGGGTAGGAGTGGGTGAGTTTTGAAAATATTTTCTTCTTCCAAGAGATATAAAAATATTTTTTTAAATTTTGTATTAACCGTAATATTTGATTAAAAAATATTTTTTAATTGATTAATTTTTCAGTATTATTAAATATCAAAAAATTAAAAAAAAAAATATTTTACTGTAAATAAACGGAGCCTAAAAGTTGAAAACGACAGAGCTGGATTGCCGTGAAGGAAAGGACACTAAAGGCCTAAACGAATTCATTCCGATATTCATGCAGTTGACAAAATGCCAAAATTTGTGGCTAAGAGCTCTCGTGACCCAAGTACTCGTTTTCTTTTTTCTCTCTCTAGTCGTTAACGAAGTAACTAAGAGAAAGTTTGATAGTCGGATTTTGTTAAAAAACGGTGGGCCGTTTCTCACAAAGTCGTGGATCTTATCATCGTGTGGGTGTATGTATTAGAAATAAATGTGGAGCTCATAATACGTTTACAAGCTTGACACTCTTGATAATCACACTCAATTGATAATTGATTACCAAGTATTCATGCACGAGAACTGTTATAAATCATCAAGAGGGGTATGCCGAATTTTATATAGTAGTTTTAAAATTTATATTTTTTAATATAGGAAAAGTGCATATTGTTATAATATTTTTCTTCACGTGTAACTTAATTTGGACAAGTAATTTCTTGAAAATTAGTTAGGGAAGTAAGTTGTGTATGTGATGTGAACTAACTTTGAGGTGAGAAATAAGTTAGATGATAATTGATTTCGAAACTTATCGCATTTAAAGCAAGAATTATATCACTGGATCAAATAATCCATAGTAATGGGGACCATTTAATACAAAAACACTGTTAGTTTTTTCTTTCTTTTCCCAAAACAAAGGAGATTGGAACCTTAATATTTTTTTCATTGTTTGACCAAAAAATTGAGAGAAGAAGGGGATTTGGACGATGAGGTCGATCTTGATCGTGGAAATTGACATTAGCTAGACTTCTCGCAGAATAGGATTGTTCTCTGCTTAGGCCAATTAAGATTTTTCCAAGCTGAAGAATTAGAATTATGTGGAATGATAAGTTGTGACTTATTGTAATTAAAAGTTACAAATTCGAATTACGATTTCATTCTTTATGTACTAAAACAACATAAGTGAGATTTTCTCCTCCCTAAGCAATACTCTTCTTGACCCAAGTAAGCCCCGTCTTTTACATTTGGTTAGGCTTTGTTTATGGAAACTTAATATGCAATTTGGTTTGGTGATTTCGTCATGAAGTGTTTGGGCTTGCGTAATCTTAATTGGGGTAAGTTGGAACTTCACTTTGTGATTCATCAGTATAAATATGAGAATAATTGTATTATTATTAGTATGTGAGATTTTGCAAAAAAAACCATAGTTTTAATACAATTACAGTTTACACTCTTCGGTACTCAATCAATTATAAATAAACGTTTCAAGTTTAAATCATTAATTCAGTCTCTATTATACCCTAAAAAAATATAATTACAATTTGTATTCAACTAAACACACACAATGTTCACTTATATTTATGATCTACACGCATGTTTACTTAAGATTACTATGTTTTAGATAGAATATTGAAGCCCAGCCAAATGGGCCTTACCCATATTGGAGTCCACTTTCAGCCCGTCACCAAAGTGGGTCCCACCTAATTATTATTTTTTTATTCAGAAACTGCCTGAAGTTGTATAATTTAATTAGCAAGACTCAAACTTGAACTTTTGACATAACAACAAGCAACATGAGTCTCACCTGATTATCCTTCTTGGCAAATTAACTATTAACTTGCAAAAGGGGTCAACACTCAACAGTCATAGCAACACAAACCTTTATAAATCCTAACATATATATAATTTCTTTTTGTTTCTTTACAAACAAAAAAAGCAGCAAAGTTTAACAATTTTAAGCATGAATCTTCATGAGTAAGCTTTGAAAAAAAATAAAAAATCCTTCATGAGTAGCATCTGAAGTTCAAGTGTTTGCTAAGAAACAAAATCATATACGTATCATTTCTGGAATAATTTCTCTTTGTTGAAGTCATATTCTGCCTTCATTATTCTGTTTGCATGTGTTGCTGATTCTGCGTTTGAATTGAATTAGCAGCTAAAGAGTTGACAGGCCATTTAAGCGCTATCCACTAGGACCTTCACTCATGGTTCTTCCGAAACTTTTTTTTTGTTCGAAGGCAAGTATATTCATTAAAAAACAAATAACAAATGTTAGTAGGCTAAAATTAATGTTTCAAGAATTACATAAATTTCTATTGAGAACAATGTTCTTAAATTTTCACCCCTTAACGAATTTGCACCTAATGTCAAAGTGGATTTTCTCTAAGATTTGATCATCCGTAGCTGCTTTCATTCCAAATATAGTAGATGTCGGACATCCGGAAGAGGCGAAGGATAATGGACCAGAGCCGTTTTCTTTTGCAAAAAATAATCATCCATTGAAAAATCTGATCCTAATTAATAGTATTGGAAGTAACTTTGTAGAGGGAGATACTTGATTTCCAGATTCTTTTAGAGTAGTTACACTCAAAAAATATGTAATCTCTAGTTTCTGTGGAGAGACTACAAAGAACACAAGTGCAGAAGTTGAAATACCCCAACCAACCAACCTTTGTTTAGTAAGCAATCAGTCATGAATTGACAACCAAGCAGTAAAGTAATGTCTAGGAGTGTGCCCCGAAACCAAACCACATTGTACCAGTTGACAGATAGAGATTTATATCTGATGGCTTCCCAAATATAATGAAGAGAGAACTTACCATTAGGACTAGGTGTCCAAACAATAGAGTCCTCTCTATTAGCAATAGTAACAAGGGAAACAACATGCATGTCACGTGTATCACTGGATGTTTTCACCTGAAATCTATGTTTTAGATTATCTTAATTCAACCGTTCTGTGTACTCGATTTCAACTCATACCCGCACAATGTCTGCTGCAAGCCTTGATCTCATAACATCACGAGCGAGACTCAAAGGTCATCAACGGTTTACATCATTTTGTTATAATTGTATTGATAATTTATAATCGTTAGATTTTGTTGGGAAACATATATGATAATTAAAATTTAATTACGGAGCGGAAAATAATCATATATCCATTCATGGTTAATTATGCAGATTTAATATCAGATAATAATTTAATCTAATTAAATCAAATTTGCGATAGTTCTAGAATTACCTCTTGAAGCGTAGATTGATGTAGTATCTGAATCAAGCTCCTCACGTGTGAAGCTTTCAAGATTGATCCACATAGAATCCGCGCTTGCTAATTGGATTTTCCACCACTAGATTTTCTAGAAAAATCTTATATATTTTGACTTATGAAATTGTGCTAGCTTTTTCTCTGTTAGAATAGTTCTATATATAAGAAACACATATGACCTAGGGTCATATGTGGGCTGGTCTTATACTAACCAGTCTTGGTCTCCATAATAATCAGATCACTATTTAATTACTACGAACCCAAATAAATTAATATTTAGGACGATCCTAAATTTAATTTAATCTCTTCTCTAATCCAATTAATCTGCAAATTCTATTTGTGTGTGACTTCTCGGGTTCATAATGAATCGGTAGCAAATAATTAATTCAACTAATTAATTAAATTAGAACTCCTTCTAATTAATTTGCAAATCGCAAGTGACACCTAACAGTATATCACAATTACCCAATGAAAGATGAAATGCAAGCATACGAACCCATTTAGTAATTTATATGCAATCAAATCTTACTTCTTAATTATCCCGATCAAGCTAGAGTCATGGATTGAGTCGTCAAACTCTATTACTTGATCATGTGTCATAATCTATTTAATTAGTAACTAATGAAAAATACGTGGAACGACTTCCACTATTCTACATTGGCAAAGGATTTCTAGTCACTGAATTAATTAGATCGCATAAGATGCCCAATTGACAGTTTCTGTATCTACGCACACATACCTCCATGATGGAATATGTCATAATCACTTAGTACATTGTCTAATCAGTGATTAAGACTAGCTTAATTGTACCAGCAAATTATGATATCCCAAACCATGAGATAACCATGGTGTCTCAAGTCTGAAGATTAATCGCATAATTACGTAATACAATGAATTATCGACATTTCATGTAATTCATTGTATTGGTGGTCAAGTCCAGTCACTTATTCGTAACAAGTACCTATACATCTACTAAAACGATATGAGACTAATCGCCCAAATTAATATCTCATATAAATTGGTTAGTAGACTGTAATCCGATCTATCCGAATAAACTAACACCCAATTAATTTATCCTATAATCGGGGACAACTTTTAGAAAATATTTGTGATTATAGATTGTAATACGATCTATCCGGATAAACTAACACCCAATTAGTTTATCCTATGATCGAGAATAACTTTTAAAATATATTTGTGATTATAGATTCCGTCACTCATATCCTTATTCTTAAAGATATAATCTATAAATAGTATTTTAAGGACTTTATTTGTTTAATAAAAATATTTATAATAAATAAATAAATTAGCCATATTAAATAAATTAATAAATTAAATAATACATTATCCATAATTCTAAAAATATAATTTATTGACTTTTAGATATTATTCTTAATAGATTTAACTCATAATATTTTACCATTATGAGTAGAATCCGTTTTCGATATCTATGAGATTTCGTTGCGCATGGAGACTATTCTTGCATGACTAACATACTAGACGCCATGGCACAAAATCCTGAGCGACGACCCATCAGAAGTTGGCCTTTTATGCTGGCAAGTGTGAGGCAACGGTGGTGAGAGTGTCCACATTAAGAGTATCTGCGGAATGTGATTTTTTTAACTTGGGACTTGAATCATCTACATATTCGTATGTGCAGAGCTCTTCACTACCTAGTAATTAATTTTAATATCTTTATCAAGTCCTGCTTTGTCGTCATTTCATGAACTCATCTGGAGGTTTTTTTTTTTTTGGTTGAAGGGAGGCTTAGTTAGGGCTACAAACCACCAACTAGTCGAGAGAAGGTTTCTCTTATATTTTCTTTCTCCAAAAGAGTAATCAATGCTTTAGGTGATTGGATTAGAAAGTGCTCTCCTAGTGGTTGCCTCAAGCCAATGGTGACTAATCAATTTGCGTACATGTTAACTTTCCTATAGAAATATTGTAAACGAAAACCCGACTTTCGTTGCAAAATGCGCCTACAATCTTCCACCAAGGGCCAAAAGGTGCTATTTTGTGAAACACTCTTTCTAATAAGATTCAAAACAAATCAATCTCAATTCAAAACAAATCAATCTCAATCTCAAAGTCAGACACTACCATGTTTTCAATCCTTTTCAATCTGGAGGTGGTTTAAGAAATGATGAAAGATGAGCCTAGGCCCTAGCATACTTGCTTAATTAATAAGTTCTCCATTAGTAATTTCCGACTTCGAATAATTCTTGTGAATTTTTCTGTCTTTCACTGAATAGCTGAATCTTAATTACTTTAGCAAACTAACGGCAGATCGATATATTTTTTTTTAATTATAATATATAATTTGACGATTATATAAATATACATATATTTTTTCAATAAAAGCCATTTAATATTTTCAACTAAAAATAAATAGACTTTGAAAATACAACTCCACTAACACTATGCTGCATCGGTCCGTATAGCAAATGGTTTGAGTACTCGAGCAACACTGTTTAGCGTGGTTCACATGCCTAGTTCTAGAATAAGGTAGGCAGTGAACTGTCGAAGCTGAGAAACACAGTAACAACAAGCATACAAAGCACCGTAAAAGCATTATACAGAACAACGCGTACTACCTACCTTGTAACTACCTACCTTATTCTAGCCCATTGGTGTAAATCCTTATCGATCCAGCAGCTGCCATGAGACAAAACCCTCGTGTCTCTCAATGTGAAGAATCCCTTTTGGCGCCCAAGGGCCAAGGGTCAGAAAACTATCATAGATTTTTTTTTTTTTCGTTTTTTGTTCTTTTCCCCCTTATGGATAGGAGGGAATGATGTTAAGAAAGCCAAAAAAAAAAAAGGTTTTCAGTATGAATATTCCTAAACAGTTGATTTAGATTGGGGATAGAATTGGAGTAAAAAGAGGATCTTTCTATTGAATAAAAATTTGCCATCCAATTATGATACAAATAATAAGTTATACATGATGTGATATCTATTTATATATAAGGCATTAGATGATTATTGACATGATGACGAGAGATTTATTTTATATTGAAATATTATCAGTTGGCAGTTGACAATGCGTAGACATTGTCATCTGTAGTCATCTTAGCAGTCAATCACGTGAAGTACAACGTTTGAAAGGCGGCTTAGACATACAACAAGGCTGGCAAGTCTTCTCAATTGGTAATAAAGATATTGAAAATAACAATGAGAACTAATCCCATTATTCAATTCCAGGCCGTAGCGGATATGGTGTTTATACCCGTGAGAGTTATAGCTATCAATTAAGTATATGAAAATGACACAACTGATTAATTAACTAAATGGAGTTTGAAAAAGACATGGTACGGAAGCAGACAATTTTAGGCTTGAGAAGGATAAAATGAAGGCAGCTAGCTGTAACAACTCACCTGCTACAGCAATTGTCTTTACTTATGGCCGTTTCTCTCATGGATAAAGACGATAAAATTTCCTTTTTTTTTTAGGGTGATGTTTATCTGAATATTCCTTTTCTCATTTAATATGAGAAAATTTTCTTTTTTCATATGATTTAGAGTTTATATATTAAATAACATGTCACATATAAAATATGATAACAAAATTTGGGACTTGGCTCTTCTATAATTTTATTTTGTACAATTTCACGTAATACTTCTTTCAATTAATGTCACATGTCACTATATTTTATCTACGGCCTACATAATTTTTGCTAAACTAGCTATCCAACTATGGTTAGAAAATATTAAATGCTAAAATTTAACTACCATATTTAATTAGCAAAACAAATATAAGCCATATTTAGCTTACAAACCTATACGTTTTTTTGTGCTCCAAAAATTTTTACATGACCACTTTTTATGGCAAGTGATTTAGTGTCAACCAATGGTCTTTAAAGTCTTGAGAAAATGATTTTAATTTCTTTAATTTTAGGCTTAACCAAATAAGCACAAAGTGTCTAGTGTGAAAAATCAATAATCTTTAAAGTCTTGAGAAAATGATATAGAAGTTGGACCAAAAAAAAAAAAAAGCCATTAGATTTTTGCTCCAAGAATTCATACGATTTCATTTTTATATATAAAGAAGTCATACGATATTTGTTTGAGATAACTCGTGTTAATGTTGAAGAGTTAGTAACTTTATTTGTGATTATTTTAAATTTTAGTGAATTGGGGTGAGAATTTGCAAGTCCTGCAAATTAATTACAGTTTGGCTATAACCTCAGATAACAACAGCATAGTAGAATTTGAAAGAGCAAAATATTAAGTGTAGTAAACAAAAACATAAATAGTAAAATATTATTAATAAAATTTCTCTACATAAATGATAAGTTCAGAACCATCCTTTGCAAGAATGTACTAGAAGTTTCTCCAAAATTTATTATGCAATTATAATAGATGAAATTTATATATCGAAATAAGTAGAGCCATTATAAGGTGTAAAATAATAAAGCAAGCCATAAATTGATGGAAGCAAAGCAAAAGGTGAACCTGGCTAACACTTGCTCTTCTTGAGTTGAAGCGTCATTGGTGAAATTGGAGCAAAATCGTAGGTCTTTTGTGTGTGTGTGTGTGTGTGTGTTTTTTTTTTGGTTGCAATATGGGTTTTTTTTTTAATTATATGTTTCCATACTTGTTTGCTAATTAAATATGGTAGTTAATGCTTTCTAACCATAGTTGGAAAACTAGTTTATCAAAATTTATATAGTCTGTAGTTGAAATATAGTGACATGTGGTATTAATCGGGAGAATATTGCATGAAATTGTAAAGAATAGAATTGGAAAAGAATCAAGTCCCAAAATTTGCAGTTCGACATCAACTCTGCGATGCTAACCTAGGAAAATATTTTCATTAGGCAACTGTCAAATACAACTAAGTTAGATCCACATGCAACAGTGTCTATTTGTATTTGAGTGCGCTAGATGGCTGGATGGTCAGATGATCTAATAAGAGTTTCTTTTTTTAAAGTATAATAAAAACAGAACTTATAATTCGAACTCAGAGTTCTTGATTACAACATGTCACTATCTTGAGTATTTTACCGAACTCTCTTAGATTGATAGGAGACTTCGTAATAGCATTTTAAGCGTAGCATAACTACAATAGACCGCAAAAGACTTGGTTTAGTGACTTTAGCATTTCTTTTTTTATTCAAGAAAGATTTAAAGCATTACAATATAATTAATGAGATTCAACTTACAATCTCTTATATACATAATAAGTAATATTACCAGTAGATTAAAGCTCTAGTAGCGACCTTAGTCATTAAGCTTGAAAAGACTTGATCGAAACATAAAAGTTGACAAACAAAAAGTCGTCTTAAATTAGGAAAGTACTTGCCATGGCCTCGTACCAAGATATGTGTCCCTTTCATTCCTTAATGTAAAAGGAATCATATTGATACAAACCTTAAGTCATCGGAGATTCTATAATATAAATTTTTTTAAATTTAGATATTTTTAGATTTGTTGAACAAAATGGAGTTGAGGTTTTATTTTGAAAATTTTAAGTCAAAAATAGTAGATCTCACGTACTCTTTTCATAAATAGTATTACATTTTGGACTATAAAATTCTAAAAACACTCAAAATACAAATGTTTACTTTTAGAGTCTTTATTGAAGATGCCCTCACACCAAAAATGAGACAAGGCCTGTCAAATTTGGTCACAAGCTTGAGTTAAAGCATGCGATTCTTTCAGCATGTTTGTTCTTAATCTACAGCTGTGTTATAAACTAATGTTTTTTTTTTACATTTTTTTTTAAAATTATTTTTGCTAGGTTAGCAAGAGTTTCACTAATATGAAAATTAGATACAAACGGTAATTACATACTTTCACAGTACTATACTCATGTTAATGTCCCAAGTTTTACACAAAAACTTATTAAAGTGGCTATATCTAAATTTTCTAGATATGTACGTTTTTCTATTTGTAATATGTTATTCCTTGATCTTCTCAAATTGTCTATGGTGTGGATTTATTTCACTTTTTATTTTAAATTTTGATAAGGTAAAAATTTAATAATTGTTTTTTTGGCACCTCTCGAGCTAAAATTCTGTAAAAAGAATAATGTGGGGACAATTTTGAAGAATAGATCCGACATTCAAGTCAATAATTACTCAACTGGAGTTAAAATAATTTAATTTTAGAGCGTTGAAGGATTACAAATGACTCAATATTGTTGACAGATGGAGTATTTATACTATTTCGGAAAATAATCCCCCCATTTTACGGGTGCTGGGAAGAGGTCTTGGTTATTTAGCAGCAAAGAAAATATTCCTAGACACTCCCCCAATCATAGCTGTGTCCTCTTAAAAATTTTCCCACATTTTATGGAGGATTCTAATTTATTATGTCAGTACTTAAAATAGGTGAAGTATATATCTTAGTTTGGTTGTTGGAAATAAAGAGAGAGAGACCTCGGATAGAGCATGACCTTCCTTAATCTAAGGTGCGACTTCTTGGATCTACTCGAAGTCCACTCGAATCGGGTTGTTGGAACAAGAAAAAGCAAGTTCTTCCTTAGTCGGGTTAAGAGAATATGCCGTGTCAAATTTAATTTCCACTAAGCAACTAAATAGTTCCGTGGCTCTCAAGCATACGCTGACTTAGATTTTATTTTATTTGATTTCTTGTGGTCCTGATTCTTTTTCCGCTAGTAAGCCATATACAAAATTTAATGAATCAATCAACAATATGATCAGGTGATCAAGCAACGGTTTGAAAAGTTAATCAAATTTGGAGAAGAAAATAACAATACAGATCTATATGATTATATGTAAATAAGTAATATATGAAATACTTCTCCTAGATCAGAATGTTTAGTTCTCGCTCAACTTCTAGCTTTATACAACCCAGGGTCTACCAGGAGATGAGTCACCAAAATTGGAGGCAGAGACGATTAACACATGCTAATCATTGCGCGCCACTCATCAATATGTGAAAGTTGATCTGGTTCTAGACTTGGAAGTGGATACCCATCAAGAATTGCTAGTAACTTCTCTGCTTTACCAAGAAGAACAATGGCATACCGTACACATTCTTCCCTCTCTTCAATCGCGCTACTCTCGCACTGCATTGAGATAACGCGTCGTAAGTTTGTAAGACAAGCGCCCATTATATCAGCGATCATGACTGATAATCGCTCCACAATTAATGTATCGCCTCTGTCAAGACTCAGTAGAAGAGTTTTACATATCCTGTACATGGAGTTGGCGGCCAAGACCTTGATGGGCCATTTTGATGGAGTTTCTCTTAAATCTCCAATTGCGTCTTCTTTTAGAAATTTCATCATTTTGCTCTGTGCTGCACCAGCAAGTTCCTTTAATACTTGTTCTGAGCTTTTTCCTTGGAGGGCCGCCGTTTTGCGCAAATCCACGTCTAGCCACTTGTAATTGAGATCAACTCCTAGCCACACCATATCTGCTGCTTTCCTCATGTTTTTTAGGCGTCCTTCGCTGTCCAAGTTTTCTTCTACTATTCTAATCAAATTCAGGCCTTCTTTTACGCTGCTTATCAATTCTTTAACCAAATGGAAGTCATTGTTGCATACAGCAATTGCAATACTAGTCAATGTCACCACAGGAAGGGCCCAGCAATTAGGCGGGTCACCAAAATCTTGATCCAGTGAAGGAACTTGCTCGCTGTCGAACTTCCACACCCCTTCAAATTCTCGCGACGGTTCCAATTTCTTTATTAATCGTAGGAGATGTTTTGGCTGCTTCTTTCGCCCCATCCTGATCCATTGACCAGTAGCATCAAAGTTTCTCTTCATCATCACATCGATCAAATCCTCTTCTCCTTCAAGATGCAAGACATAGTGTCTGAGATCCGGATCTGGATTGCGCATGGATGGTGGTTCTGATCCTCCAACTGAGTTGGTAATCTTGCA
Organism: Ehretia macrophylla; assembly: GCA_037974665.1. Lineage (NCBI taxonomy): Eukaryota > Viridiplantae > Streptophyta > Magnoliopsida > Boraginales > Ehretiaceae > Ehretia > Ehretia macrophylla. The sequence goes on along the minus strand of CM075764.1, from coordinate 6,084,922 downwards.
TTTCAGCAGTCTGGTCAGTTTTTTGCAGAAATGGAAGATTATCACTAACCAACTCACGAAGTACATGGAAGTGAGCCGGAGCAACTTGCTGAGCAGCACCGTAGCAATCTGCAGCCAAATACAGATGCCCAAAATTTGATCCTTGATGTTATGCACAAGCTTTCTACAAAACCCGCAATTGGTTCCCAGGACCAAAGGGTACTCTTTCCACAGACTCAACCTGCGAGTCCAGTACTTCTCAACTTTGAAGTCAGGTTTCCAGGCCTCGGTTGCCGTCTTCGGGCACCATAAATTGATGGCGTTGAACCATCTAAAAGCAGGAGCAATACTACCTACTCCTATTGCTACAATTTGAGTGACAAGAATCAAAGTAGATGACCACTTGTAATCAGATTCACCATGGCAAAATTTGAGGGACTTAGGCTTCAGGTAAGACCTGAGCATGGCTTCTGCTAGAACCACTATGCTAACTAGACACACTGCTCCTGAGGCAGTACACGTTGTTAAACGCGCCATCACAAACTGAGGGCTACAGGTATGAGCCATCATCCAAAATCTCGTCAGGTCATCTCTCAATTTCTTGTTTTTGCATGTGGTATCTGTATACCTGCATTCTCTCATTGCTACTTCATATTTCTTACTGTATTTTCTTTCAAAATAAAGTTTAGTAGTGGGGATAGTAAGAGCTGAAGAGACCAAGATTGCAAGCAAAACAAGCATGAGAAACATAACGGCGGCCTGCTCCTTCCAGAATATATAAATTACCCCCGTTGCTAGTTGGATGCATATGTTAACTATGACAGTAATGATAAAAATTCCTAAAGCAATCATGTTCATCAAGAGCTCTTTGTTCCCCATGCTACCTAAAGAAGGCAAAAAGTTTCCCATTACCGTACAGATCAAAACACCACTGCTTAGCTTTGCGAGTTGATCCTGCTGGCGAGGCATGGCAGTGTTGAGGTCTACACACAGCTTGGTTGCCACGGTTAAAACAGTCAGGGTGGTAGCGTCGAGGGAGAATAATTTGCAGGGAAACCAGAATTTTCGGTTGCGTATGCCATGGAAGGCATCAACAGCCATGGCAAGTGCACAAGCCGCAGCTGCTGCAGCTGCGTATAAGCCGATCCATGGTATTGGCTCGTCGAATTTGGACTCGTCCAGATTGCCATTGAGGGTGCATCCAAGCCTGCCCATCTGGTTTTTCTGGGTTTGCTATGAACAGGTATAGTTTTTCGACGAAGGTGAAAATGATTATGCTATCTGCATGGATGGTGAATGGAACTTTCTAATTGTTTCTTGGTTGAAAATCTTGGATATGATTATGATTGCTTTTATAGAGTACTTTAGCAGATACAAGTTCGGTTTTAGTCTTTCGTAGTCAATTGAAGGTTCTTCGAATATTATTGTTTAAAAGTCTTTGGTATTGGTGTTCGGTGGAATGTTTCGCAAGACTATATTGGCTTGAAACACTGCCGGATCCTTTGGAGTTGCTAATTGAAAGGGACAATAAGGGTGTGAAGTTCTTTAAATTAGTCAATTTGTACTCGATTTTTGCCCCCAATGCAACATATATATATATATATATATATATGTATATATATATACATGTATATATGTATATATATATATATACATGTATATATATATTTTTGTATATATATATTTTTAAGAAGTCTTCCTCTACTAACAGATTTTTTAAAAATATTTTAGTGTATATTTTGTATCGATCATAGAATCACTCAGTATTGCACCAGAATAAAGGTACCATGTTTCATGAGTTCATTTTTTTATGTGACCTAACAGTAGAAAAGTTGGGTCATAGTTTAAAAATAATATCGCAAAGACATATACCATTAAAATGCTTTATTGTGGCTTCATATAAAATCATAATGCTTTTCTTTTAGCAAGTCTGATAGCGATTGAAGGGTTCCAAAAGTAGAAGGGTTGATGAAAGATGAAAGATGAATGAAATTTCAGTAATGGTTAATATGAGGTTGTGTGCTTACCACGAAATTTTCAGCATCAGATCACTCGGTGCCCTGCGAGAGTGCCGCGTTCACACAGAGGACTCTAAAAGTCCCGCAAAATTTATTGCTTGAGTAGTCGTTATCTTATGCAATAAGGAGCCATATTTACCTTGTGCATGTTCCTGTAATTTGGGTTCCAAATTTTTCTCTACTACTGGAAATATATTTACCTATCTGATATATATTTTTAGTAGTTAAGTTAACAAAGAGATGTTAGCGTATCTCATTCGATATTAGTGAGTACCGGTTAATTTAGTTTATGTCCCTTAGACTAGTTGAGTGTGATTTTCCCCAGGTTAGCCCAAAAAAAAAAAAAGAGTCATATTTGTATGAGGTGGGGTTGCAGACTCCTTTTGATCTTTTTTTTTTTAAAAAAAAAAGTGAATTAAAAGTAGTTTTAGATTGAAATATTAATTTAGCCTTTAATGAGAAATATTACCTTTATATAAATCTTAAATTATGTGATTTTAAAATTTACTTGATATAAATCCTGAATTTGCACCTAATCCGTTACCAAAGTGTAGGATTAATATTCCAAACCACAAGATATCACTATCACTACAAATGTAAAAGTACGTACGAAGTCTCCAAAGGAGTTTGTGGATTTGTTTTCTTTGGTCTTCAATTCTCCAACAACCATCAGGCACACACCATTTTTGGGCAAACTTTACGCGAAGAATAGAGAGCACTCTTTGGTGCCTACAGTGAACGGCATCGGTTATTGTCAAACTTTAGCATGGAAAGTTGGCAATTTTTCTTCTTTTTTTTTTTTGGTTAGAAAATTTGGCAATTTTGTTTGTAAGTTATATTGATCTTGTCACACTTATACCTCCACTACATGCTAGTAAAAAATATGTTTGTAAGGTATATTGATCTTGTCACACTTATACCTCCACTACATGCTAGTAAAAATTTGGATGGAAATCATCCCGTATAATCTTATTCCTTTTTTTTTTTTTTTTTTTTCTTTCCTCACGCTGGATAAAGAGGAGTCATTTGTTGTTATTACCTTTTTGTATGTAACCTCTTATTGATATCTGTAATTCGAGAAGTTGAAATTGAAATTTTGTTGAAATATTTCTTTTAGGGTAATTTATCGAAATAATCTTAAATTTTTGTCTTTTTTTGACATTTAAGTCCTCTATCTTTTATTTTGGATTAAATGATCTTTCATCTTTCATTTTAGTGACATCTATTAATCTTTTGAGCAAAATTTGTTAAAAAATAACGTTAGTGAGTACGTGAATGACACATGATTCAAAATGCTTAAATTTTAGGATACTTATTTTTTATCATGTAACAATTTTACCCTTGAAGATTTGTGAAGTTTGTGATCACGTGTCATCCACGTGTTTACTAACAATATTTTTTTGGACTTTTGTTCCAAAGACTAACGATTGTCACCAAAATGAAAAATGAATAATTATTTGGTCCAAAATAAAAAATAAATGATTTAAATATCAAAAAATACAAAGATATATGATTATTTTGACAAATTACCCTTCTTTTTATTATTGAATATTAACCCGTGTTATGTACAAGACGCCTCAATTTAATTTCTACTAGCTGCTAACTTTAATTTTTCAAGGGCATTATTTATTTACTAGTCTCACCTATAATTTTTTTTCTACAAATTAATTCAAAGAAAATCATTATAGTCACTTCGTTTCATTCACGATTTCGCATGATGACTAAGCAATGCTATCATGAGCACAATAAAATAAAATAAAACCTAAGCCATGGAAAAAATCAATGTCAAAAAGGCATATCTTCATTTTCCTGAAATAATGTTTCACACGTGAGGCTTGGAAAATAGCGCACCAAAATTCTTTGTTTCTTAGCTCGTGAAACGACTAGTCCAAACTTGTTTACCATTTCTGCGGTAACTATCAGTGATTCAATTATAGAAGACCGCTTTTTGTATGTATGAACATTTTTAAGAAATTATAAAGCGTCATCTAGAAATGAATAAAAAAACCTATCAAGAGTGATTTATCTTTGCTCGTGTGACACAACTAGCAATATCAAAAAGTCCCAGGAAAAGAAGTTATAATATTAATTTAATGGATTACTAAATTTCCAGAAACTCTTGGCCGGTTGCTTTTAACTTTAGGCTCCGTTTGTTTGCCATAAAATATTTTTTTAGAAAATAGTGTTTAATAACACTAAAAAATTAGTTAATTAAAAAATATTTTTCAATAAAAAATAATAGTTATTTTTTTCTAATTTTCTGGTATTTGGTAATACCGAAAAATTGGTTAACTGTAAAATATTTTCCGGTCAAATATTACATCTAGTACAAAGTTTGGAAAAATATTTTCATGTCCTTTGGGAGAAGAAAATATTTTTCGGAACTTACTATACATTCAAACACTAAAAAATATTTTTTTAATATTTTATTTTTCAGAAAAATATATTTTTTCTAATAAATTATTTTACAGCAAATAAACGGAGACCAAAAAAATATTTTATTTAAAAAAAAAAATATTTTTCACAAATAAATTATTTTACGACAAACAAACGAAACCTTAGTATCATGATTGGTTATCTGATGTTGTTTTGTCTTGAATATGGCGAGTAACACGACCCCGAGATGTAACGGAAAGTTATTAACTTAAATACATTCGAAGAATAGGTCATCGTGACCCAGAAATGACCAGATAATTTGAGAGCTTGAAATACCTATCTCAATGGTCTACATCATACTAGCCAAAGAAATTGCCTCATGACATTTTTATATTTTCCCTGCTAGTAATCTAAGATCCGATTCTTAACTTAGTTGGGGTTTGTAATAGTAATAATACTGAATTTGCTTTTATGTCAGTTGTATATAGTTCTTTTGTCACATTTGAATTCAATCCAGATATGAGAATCTCAAAAATAACATGGAAGTCAGTGGCGGATTTAAAGTGGGGCTAGCAGGGGCAATTGTCCTAGAAGAACTTTAAAAGTTTTATTTATTTTTTTTGTAAAAAATTAAATAACTTTATATATAGTTTTAGTTACAAAAAAAAAAAAAAATTAATTAACCCCTACTAAAGAAAAACAAATGTACTTATATAATCTAAAAATTATATGTTTTAATCCCATTGAAAAAAATATCTGAATCCAGGAACTAGTAATGTTTCCATGCATTTGTTTGGAGTTAGAAGTTGGAAATGTGCTAATCTTTTTCCTTATGGTTTTTATTCTACTTCTCCAGCCAGACGGGACTGGGGGAGGGGGTCTGGTTAGCAGACTCCTATTTATACATACAAGGAACCAAACAAAGTTAAATAAAGGAAAGGAAACGAAATGATAAGATAATAAAATAAAAGAAAATGAAGGATTAAATTCTATTTGAATTGGAGAATTTTATAAAAGTAATTATGATAAAGAATTATGAGTTTTCTTTATTTGAAATTGAAAGGAAACAAAAGGAAGGAATAATTTTTTTGTGTAAATTAACTTTCATGCCTTTTTCTAATTTTATGTAATTGCTTCAATGAACATATTACCTTTTCTAATTTTATGTAGATCCTTCAATGAACACAATTATGATTCCTTTGTCACTACCTTAATTGATCAAACTATACCTATCCAACCACAACTAAATAGTATTTTTTTTTTTTTTTGTTTATTTAAAAAGCAGAATGGTGTTGATATTATATATTGGCAAAGGTCTTCAATATTTAGCAAACTAAACAACATTAATAAACTAACCCACTCACACACAAGAAGAAAAATCATATTATTCAATCCAAACAGAGTGTAAAAGTACATACCAAAAGAAAGAGGAAAAGAAACTAATTTCATTAAGAAAGTTTTTTAAATACAGAACACATCAATAATCCTTGAAAATAAAAAATAAAAAAACTAAGAATCAAGTGATGATAGAAAAAAAAAAAAAAGAGAAGCTAAACACCACTAAACAACAAACTTTCTAAATGTAGAGTACTCCATTATTAACAAAATCCTAAAAATTTGTCAGTTGCTTCTTGAAATCAATCACAATCTTATGTCAATAGTGACATGCTCTTCATTAGATATTTTCTGGTTAATTACAGCATGACCCTTATTATTGCATACTACAGGATTAGGATCCGAGGTAGGAATTTCATAATTTTCAAAATATCCTCAGTTTCCCCCCAGTAGTCGAGCTGCATGACGAATACTTTCCTTCCTCTCTTCAATAACATTGTTGTAGCATTTTTTACTTATATATAAATAATGGGGTAAATTGGTGAGGGATGCAGATAATGTATCTGCAATCATAATGGATAGTTGATGCAAAAGTTCCTCATCAGTCTGGTGATTACCCTCTTCAAAAGCCAACAATAACATTTGACTAATCCTGTATACATTGAATCGACAACATAAAAATTAATTAGTAGTTTGCCAACAGAATTAATCTTTGTAAGGCTTTCTTTCCTTTCTTTATTGAACTTCTTGACACCTTTTGCTTTGTCAGAAAACTTGTGAAGAATCTCCTTGGCCCTTTTTTCTTCACGAGACATTTTCTTGAGATCCTCATCCAACCATTCGTGATAGAGTTCAACTCTATCCCGCACTACCTTTGCTACATTTCTGATGTTAATGAAATTCTTTTTTCTCATCAATGCTTTTCTCTACTAGGTCCGCATATGTGAGGCCTTCAGTCACACTAGACATCAACTGATCAATCATACAAGTCTCATTAATGTTAGGAAGTGCAATGGTGATGCTTGTTAGGGTGACCACAAGAAGAGTCAAACTATTAGGAAGTTCTTCATCACGCGAGCTTGTGAATTGGTTACAATCAAAATCTCACCCCTTCAAAGCTGCTTGAATTTTTGAGAAGCTTCATTAAATTTTTCGGTTTCCTCTTCTTACCTATATGAATCAATTGATCCACCTCATGGCAAATCTTCTTCACAATTTTCTTGGGCAATTCTACTTCACATTCAAATAATAGAACACAATGTCCAAGATCTAACTCAATATCATGAGGTTTTGGTTATTGTCCCGTATGTTCATTTGAGCCACCAGATGTATGCTCCATCTTCAACCTCTTAATGTGGAAGAAGCAAAAAAAGATAGGACATACCAATGAAAAAGGGATAATTAAGAAGAACTAATTTGCTAACTATGACAATCACTATCTGAGCCCCTATGATGAAATTCAGGAGATTAGGTTTTTTTGTGCTTGGAAGAATTTTTCTGCATTCGCGGCCACCGATTCATAGAGGTAATGGACTTTGTTCCGACTCTACTAGCTTCTCAATCCAATAAGGTTCAATTCTCAATCCATTTTTATAGTTTTTTATCCTCTGTTGAGCATACCCTTAAAACTTACATCGACGAACCATTCTCATCACAGGGGAAATGCTATCAATGGGATTGGTGAAGCATATCTAGTTTGCAACTCCGTGTAGTAATTACTCAGAAAGGTAGATTTCAACATGGTGTTCGCAATCAACATGTGAAGGCCTTCGTTATCAAGATAAGCTACTAAAGACAAAGCGTCTCCCTTGTCTAAGCAAACCAGAACCTTGGAAATACCCCTGCAATGGCATATTCAAATGATAGAAAAAGCTGGCAGTGGACGCACAAGCTAGCTGACAAGGCTTATATACAAGTATACGACTATATGTTTAGTATTCTTTCTTTTCATTCGTCATTAAGTGGTGTCAGGCATCAATTTGAGTGTAATAAAGTGGGCTGTTCATTATGTTAATTATAACCCATTGTGTAACACTTCTCTGGTTTTTGGTATTTTATTGTGACAGCATTCATTATAACAAATTCTGCTGAATTATTTACGAAAGAGATTGGGCAAGCAGTCAAGATTGCATCAAGTTTCAAATCTGTTGGTCATAAGAAATACAGTACTATGGTTTAGCATAGACCAGACTTCTGTATTTTCAGCAGAAGAAACGTTTGCTGGGGCTTAATCTTGCTTCATAATGTAGGTTTCCAACCTTCCTTGAGTTAGGTTTGAACTTTTAGTAAGGCAGTTAGTACATAATTGGATATAGTTTTGCGCGGAAACAGTATTTGATTATCACTTATCATGCAAAATAGAGTTCAGCGAATCGATCACAAATACATTCTCAAACTCTTTTTAAGTATTTGTACATACCTAAGTCTCTCAAAAACATGTATTTCCTGTAACATTTAATATTTCTTATCTAAAGACATTATTCAATTGTGAGATACAATTCAGGTGAACTTCCAGAAGTTGAATCACAATCTATAGTAGGGGAATCCGAGAACATAAGATTCTTCGTTTTGCTCAGCGCACGCCACTCATCAATATAGGCCAATTGATCTGGTTTTAAACTGTGAGGTGGTTGCTGATCAAGAATCGTCAATATCTTCTCTGTTTTGCCAAGGAGAATAATGGCGCAGCGGACACTTTCTTCTCTCTCTTCAATTCTGCTGCAGTGGCAATGCATAAGTATAACATGTTGTAAGTTGGTAAGACAAGCCCCCACTATATCAGTGACCATGGCATACAATCTTTCGAATATTATCTGGTTGCTCTCTTTGCCATCCAAACTCAGTAGAAGTGTTTGACATGTTCTGTACATGGAGTTGGCAGCAAATACCTTCACAGGCCACTTGTAAGGATTTTCCCATAAACAGCCATTCACATCTTGTGTTTTGAATTCAATGAATTTATGCTTAGCTATACAGCAGAGTTCTTCAAGTACTTCTTTTGGGCTTGTTTTCTGGACAGCCAACTTATGCAGATCCACATCTAGCCATTTGTTATGAAGGTCAACTCCGTGCCACGCTATATCTGCTGCCTTCCTGATGTTTATCAGGCCCCCTCTGACATCCAGCTTCTGTTCTACTACCCTTATGAAAATGAGGGCTTCATTTATGCTGCGTATCAACTCTTTAACTACACCACGATCTATATTGGAAAGTGAAAGTGCAATGGTTGTCAATGTCACCACAGGAAGAGCCCAGCAATTAGGAGGTTCTCCACAATTCAGTGAAGGAACCTGATCACTGTCAAAAGTTCTCACTCCCTCATATTCTCGCGACGGTTCCATTTTCTCCAAAAGTTGTAGAAGATGCCTAGGTTGCTTCTTTCTACCCATCCTGATAAAATGACCAGCTACATCACAGTTGCTTTCCGTCATCACGTCAATCAATTTCTCTTCCCCTTCAAGATGTAAGACATAAAATCTGAGATTCGTCTCTGGACTGTCTGGTGATTCTGGTTCTGTTTCCTGACTTGAACTGGCAATCTTGCATTTCAACAGTCTGATCATTTTCTTGCAGCATCGGCCTATTTTCCGTAGCCGGAGCATAAAGTAAACGGAAAATAGCCGGAGTATCTTGCTCTGCACCACTATAGCAACCTGCATCCAAATGCACAAGCACAAAAGTTTATCCTTCAGGTTCTGTACAAGCTTTCTCCACTGCCTGCCATGGATTCTCAAAACCAATGGATACTCTTTCCACTGATTCAGCCTCCTTATCCAGTAGTCCTCTATTTCAATATCAGACTTCAAGGCCTTGGATGCTTTCTTGGGGCATCTATAATTCACGGCTAGTAACCATCTAAAACCTGGGGCAATACTACCAATTCCGATTGCTATAATCTGAGTGGTAAGAATCAAAGTAGACGACCATTTATAGTCAGATTCTCCATTGCAAAACTTGAAGGACGAGGGCGTCAGGTAACATCGAAGCATCGCTTCCACTAAAATTAGTGTGCACAAAACACAAACTGCTCCTGAGCCAGTACATGTTGCTAAACGTCCCATCACAAACTGAGGGCTACACGTATGGGCCATCATCCAAAATCTTGCAAGATCATGTCTCAGTTTCTCAGTAATACTAGTTCTAGCTTTCTGATTGCATTCTTTCATTGCCATTTCGTACTTTTTGCTATACTTTTGATCGAGATAAGACTTGGTAGTAGGAATAGTAAGTGATGAAGAAAGCAATTTCGCAAGCAAAACAATCATTAGAAACATAACAGCAGCATGCTCCTTCCAGAATACATAAATCACACCAGTGCCAATTTGTATGCAGATGTTTACGATGACTGTAACAACAAAAATACCTAAAGCCATTATGTTCATCAAGAGCTCATTCGTCTCCATGGTACCTAAAGAAGGCATAAAGTTACCAATTACCGTGCAGATGAAAACAGCACTGCTTAGTTTCGCGAGCTGATCCTGCTTGCGCGGCATCGAAGTATTCAGATCAACAGACAATTTTGTTGCCACGGTGATAAGAGTCAAGGTGGTGGCGTTGAGGGAGAAGAATTTGCAAGGAAACCAGAATTTGCGGTACCGGAAGCCATGGAAGGCGTCAATAGCCATAGCAAGTGCACATGCTGCAGATGCTGCTGCTACATATATGCCAATCCATGGCATTGGCTCGCTGAATTTTGAGTCATCTAAGTTTCCACTGATTGTGCAACCAAGCCCACCCATCTTGTATGTCTTCAAATGCTTTTGTTAGAGTTGTTTATGTTCTCTTCTTTTTTGTATTCTGGGTTTGCTCTGGACACTGTAATAATGTGTTTCTTGAAACTGTTGGACGACACGTTTCGTGTAATAGTAACAATTCAGAGCCTATTTCAAGTCAACTGAGGCTGCGTTAACCATTAGTGGAGTTGGTATTATAGTCAATAGAATACTTATCTATTGCGACCCTAAATTGAGGTGATGAACATCAGCAGCCATACATGTGGAAAGTAAAATCAATATTATTTCTAAATTAAAGGCTAAGAAAATTAATATGATAATTAGCACTTCGACAATTCTAACCGTACTTCTCATAAGTTAATATCACATGACCACAAAAAAGAGTATAAGATATGAACTCTCAGTAGCGGGAAATTCTTTCAACAATCATGGTTGTTGGTCAGTTTAAAAAGTTATGGATAAAATTATGACACATTATTATCATAAGACTAGCAGTTGAAGAGCTTCAATGACTAAAATGAGTTCATCTCAGCCAAAATTATCTCAATAGCTGAGATACTTTTGGCTGATCATTAGTCATGACTAATAGAAGAAGCTCCCGTCAATAGCACTTCTTGATAAGATAATGATAGTTTAAAATTCAAACCTTCTGATTTATTGTTGTGATTCTTGTTGTGATTCCTGGTTATCCTTATTATACAACTAGCTGCACCTTGTACTATAAATACAGATTGTACAGTACATGGCAAATATAACAGAGCATATTTCTCTTTCATGGTATCAAAAGATTACTGACTCATCGTCTGCTTTACTGCCCATCCACCTCTTGTGTTACCCTCATCATGACCACTGCTTCTTCCTTCTCTCTTCCGTCCTACAACGTCAAGGTGTACGTTACTGTCACCCTGGATTACACAAACTATCTTACCTGGAAAAATCAGATCACCACCTTCTTTGCCTTCAACAAACTTCTGGGTTATATTGACGGCTCTCTTACCTGTCCTCAGCCATCCTCCACCAGCGACAAAACTTCCTCTTCTACTACCCCTACATAAACTACTACTCCTACTCCTACTCCTGCTTCGTCCTCCTCCGCGTCAGCTGCCTCTATCACTACCATTGATGACTGGTTTTGCATAGACCGCTTTGTCATGGCTTGCATCACTGCCACTCTTTCGGACAGTTTGGTTCACCAAGCCAATGGCTATTCTACTGCTCGTGCGTTGTGGGTCTCGCTGGAGGAAACTTTTCTTCAGCAGTCCACGGCGTGCAAGTCCCTCCTCCGTGCTCAACTTCGTGGCATGAAGAAACTTCATTACTCCGTTCCCGAATACCTCCAACAAATCACCAATCTTGCTGCCTCTCTTTCCGCTATTGGGGATGCTATCTCTGACCTTGATTTGGTTATTGTTACTCTTGATGGTCTACCACCAGACTATCACCCCTTTGTCACCTCCATCGAGAATATGACTCCCACACCTTCCTTCTCTCAGCTACGTGCCAAGCTGTTAACTTATGAACAACGTTTACTCCTTCACAACAATGCCTCTGCCTTGCCTCCAGCGTCCTCGGCCTCGGCTCTCACCACTCAGCTTGCTAATTCTAGTATTTCCGCCACAGGTCTACTTGCAACACCTTCCTCCCAGACTTCGCACACTCCATTCTCGGCACCTCCTAAAAATAGTTCACATTGCTATTCGTCTACCTCGAATAAACCTAAGTGTCAAATCTGCTCTAAGTTTGGCCATACCACAGCGCGATGTCGATATCGCTATGCCCAATCTCGCAACAACGGCACATATCAAACCTCTCAGTCCTCTCCTACTGCTAACTTTGCTAGCTACACTGCTCACGCGGTTCCTCATCAGTCCTCTGCATCTGTTGAGCCATGGATTCCTGACTTGGGTGCATCCTCACACATGACATCTAATGCCTCTCTATTCCAGCATAGTGTTCCTTATAACGGCTCAGATAAGGTTGTGGTTGGGGATGGTAAGTTTTTGCCTATTGCTCACACTGGTAATTCCTGTTTTAATCAATCTTCACGTACATTCTCATTACATAAAATCTTTCATGTACCTACTATCACCAAGAGTCTTCTCTCTGTTTCCCAGTTTACTAAAGATAACAGTGTTTCTATTGAGTTCTTACCATTTCAATGTGTTGTCAAGGATTTACGAACAGGGACACCACTCTTCAAGGGTCATGCTGAGTCAGGTTTTTATGTGCTTCCTTTGCCGCGATCACTCTCCTCTGCTCTTTCTGTTGCTCTCACTGCCTCCCGTACTGACTCGGCATCCTTGTGGCATGCACGATTGGGGCATCCGTCTTCATCAGTTGTCTCCGTTGTTCGTAGTCATGCCAATTTAGATTTTCCTGTTTTTGCTTTGCACAATAAAGTGTGTACTTCATGTATGCAAGGGAAGAGCCATAAACTGCCCTTTTCTGATTCTAATAAAATTTCCACTTTTCCGCTTGAAATCGTGCACTGTGATATCTGGGGTCCAGCACCCACACCTTCTGTGTCTGGCTATCGTTACTTTTTGGTACTAATAGATGACTATAGTCGTTTCTCTTGGCTTTATCCTTTACGACATAAAAATGACTGTGTTAATTCTTTTATTCACTACAAAGCTCTTACAAAAAACATGTTTAATACTAAAATTAAATCTCTTCAAAGTGACGTTGCTCGTGAGTTAACTCAAGGCCATCTTCGCACTTTTCTAACAACTCATGGCATTCATCAACGCATTTCTTGCCCACATACTCCCGAGCAGAATGGTTTGGCTGAGCATAAAATTCGACACATTTCCGAAGTTGGGACCACTCTCATGTTTCATTCATCTGTCCCTAAATACTTATGGCTTGAAGCTTTTACCACGGCAGTCTACCTAATAAATCGTCTACCAACTCCTGTGTTACACAATCATTCTCCTTTTGAACTTCTCCACCAACGTATTCCTGATTACTCTGCCTTTCGTGTGTTTGGTAGTTGTTGTTTTCCGTACTTGGGTGCTATTAAAATCAACAAACTTAGCCCCAAGTCCGTCAAGTGCGTTTTTGTGGGTTATAGTCCAAATCATTCTGGGTATAGGTGTTTGGATCCTTGTACTGGTCGGGTTCACTTATCTCGTCATGTGATTTTTGATGAACAAACATTTCCATTTCGTAATCAGCTTTACTCACGTATCTCTTTGCCTAGTCAAATGTTGACTTCTTCTTTGTGTAAATCACAGTCACCAACTGTCCATGCTAATTTTCCTACTCAGCCACTATCTCCTAATATGTCACGTCTCCCAACGTTTTCTACTTTAGCATCAGGGCCAAACAACAACTCCTCTCCACTTGCTCTGCCTCAGCCCACGCATTATTCTGATCCTAATGGTCTTGATACTGCACATCACAACACCTCTCCTGCCTCACGACCTCTCTCTGTCTCGCCGTCATCTTCCTTTTCCACACTTCCATCTAGTCCTGTTTCACACTCCTCGGCTGCACTTCCAGACCCATCTCTCTCACAGCTGTTAGCTCCTACTTCTCATCATCCTATGGTCACGCGCATGCGGGATGCCACTCGTCGTCCCAAAAGCTTCCAGGACTATGTTACTTTCACTTCTGTTACCACAACGCCCATACTCACTACCTCTGAAACTGAACCCACTTCCTATTCTCAAGCTGCGAAATTTAGTCAATGGCGGCATGCCATGGCCGCTGAATATGATGCCTTAATTCAGAATGGGACTTGGCGACTTGTTCCAAAGCCTAACTCTGTTAATCTTGTGGGATGCAAGTGGGTTTTTCGAGTGAAGCGTAAATCAGATGGTAGTGTTGAGCGATACAAGGCCCGGTTGGTTGCAAAGGGCTCTAATCAGGAAGAGAGAGTTGACTATTTTGAGACATTCAGCCCTTTTGTTAAGCTGACAACGATCCGTGTACTGTTGGCTATGGCATTGTCACGTGGTTGGGATATTAGGCAGATTGATGTTAACAACGCATTTCTGCATGGATTGTTGTTTGAGGATGTGTATATGTCGCAGCCTACAGGGTTCATGCACCCTTCATATCCTCATAACGTTTGCAAGCTTCAGAAGGCGCTATATGGCCTCAAACAGGCACGTGCATGGTTCTCGCGGTTGAGTTCTTTCTTGTTAAGTCTTGGTTTTCATTCTGCCAAATCTGATATGTCACTATTTATGAAGCATGATGACACTGCTACTTTGTTTATTTTAATTTATGTTGATGACATCCTCTTAACTGGGAGCTTATCATCTGCCGTCCAGTTGCTTATTCATAAACTTAATTGCCAATTTGCATTGAAGGATCTTGGTAGTTTGTCTTTTTTCTTGGGGGTACAGGTGCACAAAATGTCTGATGGCCTTTTGCTTAATCAGGAGAAATATGTGCATGACCTTCTCAGTCGTGCAAGATTATCTAGTGCTAATGTTATCTCTACTCCAATTGCTCATTCTCAGCATTTGTCTCAAACAGATAGTGATCCATTTGAGGATCCAACGATGTATAGAAGTATAGTTGGGGCCTTACAGTATCTCACTTTTACACGCCCAGACATAAGCTTCGCTGTTAACAGAGTATGTCAGTTTATGCACTCACCAACTCATGTTCACTGGTCGGTGGTCAAGAGGATTTTGCAGTATCTAAAAGGTACCTCCAGTCTTGGTCTTTTCCTCAGCAAGTTCTCAGACACTGGGTTACATGCTTACTCTGACTCGGATTGGGCTGGATGCCCTGATGACAGACGAAGTACAAATGGTTACTGCATATTTTTAGGGCCTAATTTGATTTCGTGGTCAGCTAAGAAACAGACTGTCACTTCACGTTCCAATACTGAGGCTGAGTACAGAGCCCTTGCGTACGCGACTGCAGAACTTTGTTGGCTTCAATCTCTTTTGCAGGAAATCAAGCTCTCTCAACCAATTAAACCCATTCTCTGGTGTGACAATATTGGGGCTACTTATCTCACTGCTAATCCTATTTTCCATGCACGCACTAAGCACATCGAGATTGATGTGCACTTTGTCCGTGAAAAAGTGGCTAAAGGTGAACTCCACATACGATTTATATCCACGGTTGATCAGCTTGCAGATATTTTCACCAAGGGTCTATCTGTCTCACGGTTCAAGCTTATGCGATCCAAGCTCACCATACGAAGTCTGGTTTTGCTTGAAGGAGCTTGATAAGATAATGATAGTTTAAAATTCAAACCTTCTGATTTATTGTGTTGTGATTCTTGTTGTGATTCCTAGTTATCCTTATTATACAACTAGCTGCACCTTGTACTATAAATACAGATTGTACAGTACATGGCAAATATAACAGAGCATATTTCTCTTTCACTTCTTGTGAAATATAAATATTAAACTCAAAACTCCATCTCACAATGCATCAGCTCCTCCAATTATCTATTGCAAAGCAGCTTAAGAAATACAGCTCAATTTTTAAAAGCGCTTTTAAACAAAAGCCAAAATTGAAAAAAGTTAAAATTCAGAAGCTCTAATTTGGAGTTTTTTCAAAAACAGTTTTTGCGAAACTGTTTTTATAATATGCGAGAAACTGTTTTATTTATTCTTCTCTCAAAAATACCTCTTTATATTTTTTAAAATTCATCATTACCCTTAAAATTTTTGACAAGTTTTCTATCCTAATAGACGTTTATTGTTTTTTACTGTATTCCAACTTTGTTTTGCTCCCAAAGAAGAACCAGATTCAGTAAAGCAAATCCAAATAATCATCCAAGCACGCCCCTTGTTGCTTCTTTTAATATTTGAAATTTGTATTAATTATGCTTTAATAAAAGTTTATTGAATTACTTTTTGTAAGTTATTAGGTACGATTTATTCCTACTATTCAATATATATATATGTATACATAATCACCAAGTAACTGTATAATATGTATCTATCTATCATTATGTTTTGCCTCCAGACCCTATCATTATGAAGAAGGCTTTTACTGTTTGAGTAAATTAAATTTGAGTTTTACTGGAATTGGAGATATATCGTTTTCATTTAGTGGAAACTTGAGGGGATGAACAATTTGTTAATCATTGGCCATCTTCAATGTTTTCTGGTTTAAGTTTTCGTTTGTGGTAATTGTGTAGTTGTATATGTACTCGAATTTCAAAATCAATTGATTGTTCGTAATTTTTATGATTATATCTTTTGATGATTTTTTCTATTTCTTTAGAAAATCTTTTACATATCTTTTATTTTTGTCATTTTTCTGCCAATTCTCATATAAGTACTTTATGAAAACAGTTTAATAATTTTAACTTTGTCTTTTTTAGTCATTTTTATAACCCACAACACTTTTTTGGTAACAGACCAAACAGGTTAATTGATAGTAAACAGTACTTTTGATATGAAAAGGCCAAACAATGAACGACTTTTGTCCAACAACATTTTTAACCAAAGCTCTACTGTTAAAAGCTCTACATATCAAAAATTAAAATTCCACAGTTAAGCCAAACAAAACTTAATTTAAATTCAAAAAAATCCCCCTAATGGAGAACACAGCAAGAATTCTTATACAAAAATACAGAAACATGGATTTCAGTATCTCCTCAGTTGCTACCTGAACACGATCAGGTTCCTAAGTCAATAGTGACATGCTCTTCACAAGATCGAGTTGATGTTGTTGTATTGCCGGATGTAGGCATGAAGGCCTGCGGGATTTCTTGGTTGATTGCAGCACGCCATTTATCAATATATATTGCATCATCAGGATCCAAGCTAGGAACTTCACGATTTTCAAGAATTTTCAGAATTTTTTCAGTTTTGCCCAGCAGGAAAGCCGCATGACGAACACTTTCCTCCCTCTTTTCAATGACATTGTTGTAGCAGTTTTGACTTATATACTGTGGTAAATTGGTGAGGCATGCAGATAATATGTCTGCAATCATGACGGATAATTGCTCAAAAAGTTCCTCATCGGTTTGGTTATTGGCCCCTTCAGAAGTTAATAGCAACGTTTGGCTAATCCTGTACATTGAGTTAGTAGCCAAAAAACTAATCAATCTGTCACCAGGAATCTCCATCAGGCTTTCTTTTGTTTCTCTATTGAACTTCGTGAGGCTCTCTTCTGCCATGTTCGAAAACTTCTGAAGAATCTCCTTGGAGGTTTTTCCTTCGCGAGACATTTTCATGAGATCCTTATCCAGCCATTTGCGATAGAGTTCAACTTCCAACCACACTACATTTGCTACACTTCTGATGTTAGTGAAATTCCTTTTCCCATCAAGGCTTTTCTCTACTAGATTTGCATATTTGAGGCCTTCAGTCACAGCTGATATCAACTCGTCAATCATACAAGTGTCAATACAAGGAAGTGCAATGGCGATGCTTGTTAGGGTGACAACAGGAAGAGTCCAACCATTAGGAAGTTCCTCAGAATGCAGACTTGGGATTTGAATACAATCAAAATCTTTCACCCCATCAAAATTGCTTGATTTTTCTAGAAGTTTTATTAGATTTTTTGGTTTTTGGCTCTTACCCGTCTGAATCAATTGATCCACCTCCTTGAAAATCTTCTTCAGTGCTTTCTTGGGCAATTCTGTTTCACCTTCAAGAAGTAGAACATAATGTCCAAGCTCCATCTCTCTGCCCGAGTTTGACTGTTGATTGCCATGATCAATTGAGGCACCAGATTCAGATATATGCTCCATCTTCAACCTCTTTATGTGATAGAAACATGCATGGATTGGCCTTACTGACGTAGTGGATACGAGTAGGATTGTTTTGTTGATTTTAACAATCACAATTTGAACCATAATCAACAAATTCATTATTAGACTCTTTGTGCTTTGAAGAAGCTTTTTGCACTTGTAACCACCAATTTGTAGAGGTAGTGGAGTTTTTTTCCACTCTTTCAGCTTCTCAGTCCAATAACTTTCAATTTTAAATTCGTTTTTGTAGTTACTGCTTCCTTTCTGAGAGCACTTGAAAGTTACAACCATAAACCATCTCATTAGAGGTGAAATGGTACCCACAACTACACCAATGGACTGGATAACAAGAATCCACATGATTGACCATCCATAATCAGAAAAACTTCTACTGTCTCTCGTATATAGTATATGCATTCGAGGCACTGCTTCTACTAAAATAAGAAGATTCAGTAGACAAATTACACCGACTATAGTGCAGGCCACAGAACGCGCCATGACAAATTGGGGGCTACTAGTTTCTGCCATTAGCCAAAACTTTTTGACTGCAAGTTCTAACTTCTCAGTTGTTAGTTTTCCCTCTCCCATCAGTTCTTCGTCCAAAGCTGTTTTGTACCGTTGCTGGTATTTTACCTCTAAATATTTCTTGGTGGTAGGAACAGTTAAAGCCGAAAAACTTAGTGCTAATAACAAAACAAACATGAAAATAATAGCCAAGATTTCTTCAGCCAACGCCTCGTAGGACACCACAAAAGTGCTTATCTGAATGAATACATTTACAATAACCGTGATAACAAGAATAGCAGCAGCAGTTATATTCATTAAGAGTGTTTTTCCATCCATGGAACCCAAAGATGTCATGAAATTTCCCATAACAGTAGTCATCAATATAACGCCACTAAGTTTTGCTAACTTGTCCTTGTATCCCCACATTGAAGTGGTAAGGTCCACTGGCAACTTCATTGCCACGGCTAATAATGTAAGAGAGGTAGCATTAAGAGTGAAAAACTTACATGGAAACCAGAACATGTTCCTTCGGAATGCAAGAAGGACATCAGCAGCCATTGCAAGGACGCAGACTAGAGAGGCTACAGCAACGTACATGCCTATCCATGGCATTGGTGAGGCATTAATCCTTTGCACATCCATGTAATAATCATATATGCTCAACGAATCACAATCGGACATGTTGCTAGGAAAAAACATAATCTTGTTCTTTTCTATGGGGCTATGATCATGCGTGAGAGGATTGGTCGTGTGTCTAATGTTTCTAAATGCTAATTGAACTGAGAAATCATGAGCAAAAGCGTGTGGGGAATACCAGTTTTAGTTCTCTTTTTATATACAAGACTACGTCAACGGACAATAACAATGCTCGACTCTGCCAGTCTAGTTTTCTTACAACTTTATAAAATGCCGCCCTTTTTCCAACGATATTTCTAACAAGTTTAACGCTAGTGCTTGACTCTTGCCAAATTGTCTAAAAGGATAACTTTTTTTTTTTAACACAGCCACCCGTATGAACTCCAACATGAGAAACGAGTGAAATCTAAAGTAAAACAATGCTAAACCACAAGTAATTAATGTAGTGAAAATGATTTACAGGAATGGAAATTTCCGTGCAGTAATAATGATCCCACATCAGAATCTTACTTTTATAAGGGTGTTTTTTAAGTACAAGGGGTTCTCTCACCTAACAGATTAGTCTTTTGGGATGTGCTATCCCTTTAGGTTTGAGTAGTTACATTTTTAGGCTTATTTTGTTATAAAGGTGCTTTCATTAAGAGTGGACTCCGTGAACGAGAGACAATAGGCTGGATTAAGGTGTGGTAACACTGCATACTGATAGACGAGTGCCGCAAAGAAGAAAGGACTACCACCGAGTCAGTGTCGATAGGTTACTATAGGCTGGATTAAAGTATGATAGGTGTCACACTGAATACTGGTAGACGAGTACAGCCACAAGGGGAAAAGGGATACCGTTGGGCCAGTGTTAATAGGCTAGTCCGACGTGGACGTCGACTCTTAATTTAAGGGGTAGAATGTAATGATCCCACATCAGAATTTCACCCTCACAAGGGATGTTTTTTAAGTACAAAGAGTTCTCCTACCTAACAGATTAGTATTTTAGGATGAAGCTTCTTTTTGGACTTGAACTCTTACATTTTTTGACTTATTTTGTTACAAAGGTCTTTGACTTGTCAATGGGTAAGCGCGATGTTGCTACAGATGTACCTGAACTCTATTCGTTAAAATCTTAGGCCTGTTGTTACTTATTTAAAGAGGCAGTTGAAGGGTCAAATAACTGATTTCGTCTTTAACTATATACGTTGAACAAGTTCGTGAATTTTCTCCATTAGACCAGAGTAGGAAAATATAATTACAATTACTTGCGCCACTTTTTTGTATATACTGAATCATAAGGATTCATTAATCTGATAAGAGGGTTAAACTTAGTGGAAGTACCTCTCACTTGAGACCTAAATGGTATTGAGTTCGAGTCACTCACGAAGTAGGCGGAGAACCACGGTTGATTCCTTTAAAAAAAAATTCATTAATCTAGGTATGTTCACTTGAGGCACTAGATTCAGATTTATGCTCCATCCTCGACCTCTTAATGTGGTACACGCATAAAAAGATAGGACATACCAAGAAATAAGGGATGAGAAGAACTTACTAAGTATGATAATCACCATTTGAGCCCCTATGAAGAAATTCAGGATTATATTTTTCATGCTTCGAAGAATTTTTCTGCACATGCGGTGATCACCAATTCATTGAGGTAATGGCCCTTGTTTTTACACTACTAGCTTCTCAATCCAATAAGGTTGAATTCTGAATTCATTTTTATAGTTTTTTTATCCTTTTCTTTGAGCATTAGAATTAGAATATCTCATTATAATAGGTCATTATCGGATCATCCACCAATTTTTTGGTGTTACCCGAGAAGGACGAATTTTTATAAATAAGTTATTCATGCAAAAAATAGTTTTTTATTCATCAAAAACTTCTCTGCCTCCGTCTTTATTCACTCATCCAGCTGCGATAAAGGGAGACTCCATTCTTTAACTCCAACACCTTGCATTGTGAAGTCTAATACTTTGCTCTCTCTCGTATGCGTTTATGTAAACACGTTCATAGCCTTTCTTGAGTTTGAACTGTGCGTTAGGCCTTATGTTAGTCTTGTTCATGTAAGAGTCCCCATAGTTTTGAGTTTATTCTGATGGTGTCTTGGTTTAGCCTATTGACTTTATGGCTTGGGGTGTCGGATTCGCGACATTGTTAGTAAAAAATTGAGTTTTGTGTTTCATTGTATCGTTGTAGAGGTCAAATGGTTGTTCCTCACTTTTAAAGTATCCATTTATATAGTGAAAACCTCTTTATGAACAATCTGGAATTGTCGTAATAATCCTCTTTTGCGTTGTATTGAGCTTTTCTAGTTGCATATGTTATGAAGCTCTTATTGCAAACTTAACTTTTGTTGAGAATAACATGGTTTGGAATTCTGCAAATTACTATATTGCATCATCAAAAGGCTTTGCAAGTCGTGCATATAATTGTTTGGGGAAAAGGGATGCAAAGGCAGCTAAAGGGTCAAAGAATTGATCTCGTCATTATGGATTGTTAAATTTGCAGATCATTTTAGAACAGAGTATCACCTAGAATTCTTTTTTTTTTGGTTACAATATACAGAAGTTGATGTCGAAAGTTAGCTATCACTTTTGTATTTTGTAGGTCCCAAATATTTTAAAAATTAATCATTACTACGTGATTTTCTCAACATATAAATAAACAGTAGCTTATATTTTGTTGAATTATAAATCTAACTAAAAAACATTTATAGTTGTTCATACTGTGTCCAAAAGTTCTAGAGTTTTTTTATCTTATTGCAAAAATAAGTTTTTGAGTGTCAATAATGCTCTGAGTGCTTCCTTGCGTGACACCAACCCCAAAAGTTGTGTATCATCATCAACTGCAACTCAATAATCTTATTTACGCTCAAGACTTCTATACTTATGTTATATAACTGAGAAAATTGAAGAGGCAGTTAGCAACTTAGCATCAATTAATTTTGCTATAGTACCCCGATACAATTATTACAACTCTCAATTCATTATTGATGAAAAAGTATACATCTAACATCATGCAAACACATGACAGTGTCGATAAATTGAAAGAAAGGGATTTGCTTTGTTAAGCACAAATGCATGCGTAATAATTATGTTTTTGCTAAATAGTGCATGCATTATATATATATATATATATATATATATTGCTAAATTGCATGCATAATATTAATTATTGAATCAGGAAAGAAAAGTTTCGAGGAAGTAGGTAAATTATGGTATGGGCTGGCATTTGTTTTCGGATGGGCTGTCAAAATAATGTATTAGGTATTTTGCATCTAGGGTTAGCATCAAACATAAAGGGTGTAAATAGAAGGCGAAGGACACAGACGGCAAGTGCACAATGATGGCAGCCTCAGGTGGTACTATTGGAAGCTTGTTTCATTGCAATAAGCCGCTCACACACACTCACAGCAGCAGCAATATCAGTTGTGCTAGTCATTCACGTTGCGGGGTTGCAAGGCAAGTGAGCTTCAATAGAGCCAGCGGCGGCAGTGTTGCGGATGTGACAAAAAATCTGACGTTGTCGTTGAAAAAATCTCCGTGGCTGACACTCCCACTCAAAGATTCCATGGTAAATAGATTCTACAGCCTGGAAGAGAATCGAGTAATTCCTTTCATCAAACAATACATGACAAGTAAGCATGAGAATGAGATGGATGACGACCCTTTTTGTCTAGCTAGGATCCTCTCACGGCTGGTTGGTTTGACTTCAATAATCAAGTCATGAAACATCTGAATCGTTCGTTGAATGATCGTGCATGCCTTCTTTGTTGGAAAAAGTCCATCTTTCTCGCTACCTGCTGCACTAAATTTTCCGCAGAATCTGAGACCAAATTCTATCTACTTCACCAATCATTTCCATACTTCTATTTCATTGGTGGATGATACACTTTACGGAGACTATACGACGTCGTGGGTAATTTCAATTATATATATATGAAGATAAGGTGTTAGAACCATTTGATTATCCTTGCGGTCTAAAAAGCATGGAACGTAATGTGCTGAAGCCATCTCCTGTTTGGTTCATCCCTGATCTTGGCTAGTTGGTAATGATGTTTCCCGATTGTCCCCAAGGCGCCTCCTGACTTAGATTTTGCAGTACGGTATCTGTATCTGTTTATTTCGGTCAACTTATACAACTCTTAATTGATATGTGTGCTACTTCTTAATTCAGTAATACATCAAGTTTTCTTTTTTATTATTGTTCAAGGAAGATCTACTAAATTCGTACAACATAATCAACGATATCCAAATTCGTAACCTCTTACATAACAACGAGTCGTAATACATCAAGTTTATCTATGCAGTGTCAATTTGATGGCTGGGCTTGAACAATTAATATTATGCATGCATTTTTTAGCACTAAAAAAATAAATAATAATTATGCATGCATTTGTGCTCAACAAAGCAAATCCTTTTCTTTTAATTATTGACATTCATGTGTTTGCATGATGTTTGATTTATAATCTTTGCATTCTACCTCCAATTTACATACTGGATTGAATAATTAATATTAGATTTTTTTCATCTTTAAATTTGCTTCTGACTTTTTTCTTATTATTTTTACTTTCTCTTTT
The DNA here is from genome assembly GCA_037974665.1 of Ehretia macrophylla. Lineage (NCBI taxonomy): Eukaryota > Viridiplantae > Streptophyta > Magnoliopsida > Boraginales > Ehretiaceae > Ehretia > Ehretia macrophylla. The sequence continues at coordinate 6,061,093 of CM075764.1, read as the reverse complement.
AAATATTATAAAAAGAGATCATCTACAATGTTAAAACTCATCTACATTTGATGACTGATAAGGGGTTCCCGAGCTGATCCAAGTGAGCCGATCATTCCGAACTGAGACGGGCTAATTCGCGCTCCGTTAACAGCGCATTCAGCTCGATGTCCAACCTAGATGACTGACCCGACCCCGTTAACCCCGACCTCAATTCCAGCTGTTCCGATGGGACATAAAGCACTGATGGGACATAAAGCTGCATTGCATTAAATGCTGTCAGACCCGAACTTAGTATAAATAGGGCTTCACCCTCTTCATTTAAGGGGATCTCGCTATTAAATGCTCTCAGCTACTTGGCCAACTCGGACATACTAATCATTCGCACGCTTGAGGGGAAAATCCGGGTCGTCACCCCGCCTTTTTCTTCCTTTCCTTGTGCAGGTCCGATAGCCGACCAGAAAAGTACAGCTCGGAAGCCGACCTGAGAAGTCCAGCTCGGCGAAAGCAGCTCCCAAATTCAACTGTGAGATTCTCAACCTCAACAGTTTGGCGCCGTCTGTGGGAAACGACGAGTTCTTTTATAACTCTCTTCGCCACTCATTGAGAAGCCACCATGGTACAAACTAGAAGTCACAGCATACCGGTAGAGGATTCGCCCAACCTGGAAGGGGACCTCGAAACCGCGCAGGCGCCCAGCCAAAACCTAACCCAAGCCCACGTTGGAACGAGCCAACGTATACACTTAGCCACTCAAACCAACCCCGCAGCGGAAGGAGACCCCAACTTCAGCCTGTCACCGGAGATAAGGATGATGTTAAGGATGTTCGAAGAACTTAAGCAGCAGGTAGCCCGGCTAGCTGAGGGCCCCCTGGCTCCGCAAGAGGCTGTGCCGCGGCCATCGCGCCCCCAATTCCACATCCCGGAGTCTAGGCGAAAACGGACGCAGGAAGAGGAGGGCTTCCTAGAGCCGATACCAAGATCCGACGCGGCGAGAGGTAAAAGGGCGGCTCAAGCCGACCCCGAGCAGGCAAAGACCGCGGCTGCCATAGCCAAGGTCATCAACCAACTCGGCGTAAGCCCACTCTCTCCAAAGGTACTGGCCACGCCTCTGCCCACCGGCAACCGAATGCCCAACCTGGCCGTCTACAACGGAGATGGAGACCCAGCCAGCCACCTGCTCAATTTTGATCACCACATGACTCTGCATGACATGCCAGATCTCATGAAGGCGAAGACATTCCCGACCACCCTGGTTGGCAATGCCTTGGATTGGTTCCAAAAACTTCGTCCTGGTTCAATTGCAAGTTTTCACCAACTGGCTGAGGCTTTCCTATCCCGCTTCGCGGGAAGCCGCCGCGCCACCCGCCATACTTCTACATTGCTGTTGGTGAAGCAGCATAGAGGGGAAACTTTGAGGGCTTACACGGCTAGATTCAATGAAGAGTCCCTCCGAATTCCTAACCTGGAGGACTCCATGGCTCTGATGGCTTACCAGAGCGGGCTCAGGTTGGGCCCCCTCACATCTTCCTTGGCAATCGACCCCGTGGATACTGTGTCCGAGCTGATGGTGTGAGCAGAAAGGTACATACACTTGGAGAAAATCCATCAGGCAAAAAGAGACGATGACAAGGAGAAGGAGGTAGGGAAGAAAGGAGAGGCCTCCCGAGCCCAACCTGGGGCCAAAGCCCAGAACGACCAAGGCAAGCAGCCTCAGCAGTCGAAGCCGAACCCCCGGTTCATTATGTTCACTCCCCTTAACACCTCAAGGGAGCAGATCCTAATGGAGATCCAGCACCAGAACCACTTGCCTCCCGCTCCGAGAATGAAAGGCCGACCCGAGAAGCGCAATAGGACCAAATATTGCCGCTACCACATGGACTACGGCCATACCACCGAGGAATGTAAAGACTTGAAACAGGAGATCGAGGAACCAAAAGCCCGAGGCCATCTACGGAGGTATATAGATCCGCAGCCAACCCGGAATCCAGACCAAAGGGATAGGGAGAGGAGTCCGCCCAGGCGCCAGGCTGGGGGCGGACGCTTGGCCGTGATTGAAACCATCGCGGGAGGATTGGCGTCAGGAGGCGAGACCTCAGCAGGCAGAAAGGGTTATGTTCGTGCTGGGAGGGAATACGGACCAGTGAGGGGACCGGCCCCGGAGATGCAAGAGCTCACCTTCTCTTCAGAAGACTTGGAGGGGGTGATATTGCCTCACGACGACCCCCTGGTGATCAGCGCTGAAATAGCCAACTTCACCGTCAAAAGGCTGATGGTGGACACCGGGAGCTCGGCAGAAGTCTTATTCCTAAGCGCTTTTGAGCAGATGGGGTTGGACAGGAGCCGACTCAGGCCGTTGAGGGGTACTTTAGCAGGTTTTACCGGGCAGTTCCACCGAGCCGAATGAGTCATCAACCTCCCCCTGAAGTTAGATGATGAGGATAAGTGGGCGTCGATGCAGGCCAACTTCATTGTAATGGATTGCAATTCCACTTACAACGGGATCTTAGGTCGGGTGGCACTTAATCACTTCAGGGCCGTCCCCTCAACATATCACCAGGCCCTGAAGTTCCCGACCCTGGCCGGAGTAGCCACCATCCGCGGAGCCCAGCTCTCAGCGCGGGAATGTTATGAAAACTCACTCCGGCCCAAATATCAAATCGGCTGGGGACCAGATAGGACCTTCAGGAGGTAGAGCTCTCTGATGAAACTAAGAGAGCAAAGATCGGGAGTGAACTATCTGCCAATCTCAAGAAAGGTATAAGCCAATTTCTTTTAAAGAATGAGCATGTATTTGCCTGGTCTGCCTCTGACATGACAGGAATTGACCCGAATGTGATTGAACATAACCTGAATGCTGACCCGAATCACTATCCGGTAAAACAAAAGCGCTGGCACTTTCATTATGATAAGCAACAAATCATAGCAGAAGAGGTGGACAAGTTGGTGGACACCAGCCACATAAAGGAAATACAGTACCCAACCTGCCTATCCAATGTGGTGTTGGTGACTAAGTCCTCGGGTGGATGGAGACTGTGTATTGATTTCACCGACCTCAACAAAGCTTGCCCTAAGGACTGCTTCCCCCTACCACGGATTGACCAAATAATGGACGCCACCTCCGGATGCCTTCAAAGGTTATAATCAAATCAAGATGGCTCCCGGGGACAAGGAGAAGACCGCCTTCACCACCGATAAAGGACTCTACTACTATGAAGTCATGCCCTTTGGCCTCAAGAATGCTGGAGCCACATACACTCGAATGGTGAACAAGGTCTTCAAAAATTAGATTGGCCGGAATATGGAAATCTATGTAGATGACATGTTGGTCAAGAGCAGGAGGGCGGAAGACCATGTAGCCGACCTGCCTGAGGCCTTCACCGTAATGGAGCACTTTGGGATAAAATTGAACCCGGAAAAGTGCACATTCGGCGTCAGGGCAGGCAAGTTCCTGGGCTTCATAGTCATAGCCCGCGGAATAGAGGCCAACCCAGAGAAGGTCCAGGTGATACTAGACCTGGCACCACCGACCTGCGTAAAAGACGTCCAGGTGTTAGCAAGCAAGGTCGCAGCGCTGAGCAGATTCATATCCAGGTCGGCTGACAAGTGTGCTCCTCTATTCAAAATATTGAGGAATCCTAAGAACTTTGAATGGACTAAGGAATGCCAGAACGCCTTTCAAGAGTTGAAAATGTATCTAGCTTCGTCACCCCTGTTGTCCCGACCTGAGGTGGGGGAGGAGCTAGTAATATACTTAGCATGCTCAGGCACAGCAGTCACAGCGGCACTAGTCCGAGAAGAAGGAAAGGAACAGAAGTCGGTCTATTATGTTAGTAAAACCTTGCAGGGAGCCAAGGCGAGATACTCCTCCTTGGAAAAACTTGCCCACGCGCTCATCACGGCGGCTAGAAAGTTGAAGCCATCTTTGATGCTCATCCAATTAAGGTCATGACTGATACTCCGCTCAAGTCCATCATGCACAAGCCAGAGGCGTCGGGCAGGCTATTGAAATGGGCAGTTGAGCTGAGTCAATTCGACATCACCTACCAGCCCAGGACAGCCATCAAAGCCCAAGCCATTGCGGACTTTGTTGTAGAATGTACTGGCCGAGCAGAGCATGACCCGGAGGACGGGTGGAAGGTCGATGTGGATGGGGCCTCAAGGAAGGCTGGAAGCGGAGCTGGGGTGGTTATCCTCGACCCAAACCGGCATGAGCACCAGTACTCCCTCAAGTTTACCTTCCCGACGTCCAACAATAAAGCAGAGTACGAAGCGGTGATTGCAGGATTGAAAATTGCAGCTCAGCTCGGGGCGCAGACAATTGACCTGAGCACCGACTCTCAGTTGGTCTCTAGTCAGATATCGGGAGAGTTCGAAGCCAAGGACAGTGCTATGCTAGCCTACCTCAATAGAGTCAAGGATTTGACCTCAGCACTCAGAAGGTTCACGATACAGCAGATTCCCAGGGAAGAGAATATGAAGGCTGATGCCTTGTCCAGGTTGGCCTTGGGCGAAAGCCGACCTGCCCTGGTCCACGTGGAGGAAGTATCCGAGCCTAGGATCCAGTTGGGAGTACAGGCGGGAGCCGAGCTCAACTTAAGTCCAGATTGGACCAAACCAATTATAGACTACTTGGAAGGGGGTATGACCCCAGAAGATGAAAAAGCAGCTCGAAACCTCATGAAACAGGCCTCAAGGTTTGTCATAATCGCCGGGTAACTCTATAAAAGAGCCTATACCTGGCCCCTTTTGAAATGTGTAGGACCCGAGAAGGGAAACTATGTACTCCGAGAGATTCATGAAAGGGTATGTGGAAACCACTTGGGGGGTAAAGCTCTAGCTCGGAAGGCATTAAGCAAGGCTATTTCTGGCCAACCTTAGAACAAGATGCCAAAGAGTATGTAAAAAAGTGCGACACCTGCCAGAGGTTCGCCAACGTGCAACGGAAGCCTGCTGTGGACTTCACAGTGATGGTAAGCCCTTGGCCATTCTATCAGTGGGGTATAGACATCATCGGCCCCTTGCCGACCAGTGTCGGCCAACAGAAGCACGCCTTCGTGGCTGTAGACTACTTCACTAAATGGCCCGAGGCTAAAGGTGTTGCTAGAATAAGAGAAAAGACAGCTTGGGATTTCGTATGGAAAAACATCATTTGCCGATTTGGGGTGCCAAAGGTCATCGTCACTGACCACGGCAAACAATTCGACAGTGCATACTTTCGAGGCAAATGTGCTGAGATTGGGATCGACCTCAGATTCTCGTCCGTTGCTCACCCTCAAAGTAATGGCCAAGTTGAAAGGACTAACCAAATCATTTTGCAGGGCCTGAAAACCAAGCTGGAGGAAGCAGAGGGCCAATGGGCATCAATTCTTCCCGAGGTGATGTGGGCTCAGCGGACCAACACCAGCTCGGCGACGGGAGAATCGCCCTTCGAACTGACCTTCGGCACTCAAGCAGTGCTGCCAGTGGAGATCGGGTCTCCGACCAGTAGAACCCTCCACCATGACCCAGAAACTAACGGAGCACGAATCCGTGAAGAGCTCGACCTCGCTGAAGAGCTCCGAGCTAAAGCTCAAATCAGAATGCTGGCCAGCAAAGCTGCAATGAAAAGAGCCTTTTCCAAACAGGTCAAGCCTAAGCCTATTAAGGTCGGCAACCTCGTACTCAGAAAGGCCATCTTTTTGCCACGCTCCGTTAACAAGCTCTCTCTGACCTGGGAGGGACCCTACGAAGTCATGAAAGAAGTCCGACCCGGGACCTTCTACCTTCGCGACAAGAACGAAAAACTGTTGAAAAATGCATGGCATTCAGAACATCTGAAGCGGTATTTTGTCTAAAAATGGCCCCGAGCCGAAATATTTTGTAAACGGCCCTGAGCCGAAATATTTTGTAAACGGCCCCGAGCCGAAGTATTTTGTAAAGGCCCCGGGCCGAAACATTACTTGTACAAATTCAATGCAATGCAATTTTGTAAACTAGTACGAATGCCCGACCTGTGAACAGACACCGGCGCAATGCCCGACTTGGGCCCAAGTGCTACAACAAAAAAATTACTCCAAACTCGGATTAACGCAGTGGCCACGCGTAATCCCGAAGTATACCAGCTCGCCAGCTCGGGTATAATCAATAACTTGATTAAATTTGCCAGTTCGGATTATGTTCCAACTCGGAGTATCCCGGCTTCGGGTCGGTATATTTGTCAACATTAGTTTGACCAATTTTATAACGGACTGACGAGTTCGATTTGGTAACGATTGTAAAGTTGCCCCGGTTATCCCAGCTCGGATTAGGATGGTAAAACGTTTAACCACATCCAGCTCGGTTCATTAAACTTAAGTTTGAATGGTCCGTTAAATTGGTCCGACCCCACTTACTTGAGTAAAAATTTGTGACAAGAAAAGTACGTGTACGAACTCAATTAGAACGCAAATGAAGGTAAAACAAGCATTTCATTAAAGTTGAAAGATAATTACAAAAGCCCAGCTCGGGCGAGATTACAATAACCCTACTCGGGAAACACTGTAAAATCTATTTTTGCGCAGCGGCGGAGGTGGTGGCCTCAGCTTCATCCCCAACCTGGTCCAGGCCCTTCTGGACAAACTCAGTAACCTCATTGGCCTGGGATATCAGGTCGGACGGAAGCTCGGGGATCTCCTAGAATTCGGGCGGCGGAACCTCCAAGATCTCGATATAGTCATTCTTGGAGGCCGGGAAGAAGGTCTTTGCTCTCTCCCGAGCTGCGACTTGACCTCGGAAGTAGAATTCCATTTCCGCGTACTTCGCCATGGCCCCGCCTTCCGTGGCCAACCAATCCACCGCCGCGTCGCTGGACTTGAAGGCCTCCACTGCCTTCTCTCCCTGGACGCCGACCCGCTCCACCAGATCCTTTAACTTAGCCTCTGCCTCCCATTTTTCTCACTTATAGTGGTCGACGTCCTTGGCCGAGGCTTCGCGTCGGTCCTTCTCCAGGTCTAGCTCCTTTTTCAAGCGGTCGACCTCCGCTGTATCAGCCTTCTGCCTCTGAGCGGCCTCCTCCCTCACGGTTTCAAGCTCGGCTCGGGCATCCACATATCGTTGCTCGAGCTCGACGCAGTGAGTTTGGGCCTTGATTAGGAAGTTGGGGGCAGAGAGGATGTGGGACTTGGCCTGTTCAGCAGAAAATAAAGCAATCAGCCGAGCTAAAAATACAACCTTAACAGAAGATGGTTAAGGACTTACAGTGACTATGGCCGTCCTCAAGTCAAGCGAGAGTTGCTCCGCGGGGACCGTCGCCAGCTTGGGGTCGCGATCCACCTTGGACGCCTCCATGAAGTTTTTGTCGGGAGGGCTCACCTCCGTGGCCTTGCCCTTCCCAGAGTGTTCGGGCCGAGGTCACTTTCTGCTCTCGGGTCGGGAGGAAGTACGCTCTGGGATCGCTAGGCCCGAGCCGGATTTCTTTGGCAAAGGGGACCCTGAAGCCCCTTTTGAAGAGACCTCGGGACCGACCTCTCGTCCTTTGCCACTGGGGCGCTGTCTTTGTCCTTAGGCAGTACCGCCCAGTCCTGACCGAGCCGATGCGTCGCCACTGACCTCACTTTTCCTCGGCACCTGGGCATATGCAAGCTTCCTCATGTCCGCCATATCTGCAAAAGCAGAGCAAAAAGGTAAAAATGAGTCGAAGACCCACCTAAAAAGGCTAATAAATAGGACGGGGAGGTCGGACGCCAATCCTACAAACTGACCCTCTTCTGAGCTAGACCCATCATCTCCTTCTGGGTCGAGAATCAGGTGGTGAGGAACCCACGAGAGGTCGGGAAATCCCAGATTCGCTCCCATTTCAGCACGCTGTCAATGTCTATCAGCGTCCTGGGTCCGGGCTTGAGCACTGCAACTTCTTTAAGCTCCTCCTTCGAGAGTTTAGGGTCGTCGTTGGCGGTCTTCCTCAGGCTCGGGAGCCAGTCCAGCCTGCATCCAGGGTTCACAGACGACTCCACCCAATAATAGTCATTATGCCAGCCCTTGTTAGAGGAGTGCCACTTGGTGAATATGGAGTGGCCGACCCGAGCTGCGAAGTGGAACCACCCTGGCTGCTTCGGGTTGGGTTTACACACGAAGAAATGCCTGAATCGGCGCAAGGTCGGCTCCACTTCCTTCTCCAGGCAGAACACGTAGAAGGCCACCATCACGGCCCAACCATTCGGTGACATCTGACCCGGGCTGAGCTCGAAATAGTTCAGAATTCCAATAATGAAGCCAGGGAGGGGGAGTTGGATGACGTCAAAGGCCAGATCATATATGGTGAAGTGGTTGGCTGGGGGATAACACGCCGCTTCTTGCCGACCTGGAACCTTCAGCTTGTGATGCCGGTCAACCGACCAGTTCCTCAGCCTTGCGTTCGCCATCTGCACTGTAGAATGGCACTCATGCTTGCAACAGGCAAACAGCTGCTCGATCCTCTTCCCTAGAATTGAAGAAGCGCTGGCTGAAGCCGAGCTCCGAGGTCGAACAGCACTAACTGGGACAGCCTCGATCGGCTCGGTGGCAGAGACCCCGGCTAAGAACTCTTGTGGTATCTCGATGCCCTCCAGTCAGTTCAGCGGCTCCCCATCCTCCCCGTCATCGAATTCTCCCAGGTCAGCCAAAGGATCCTCCTCTGCTTCATCTCGCACCAATCTGACCCCAATAACTTGGCAGTCGTCGTCGCTCTCCCCGCGATTAGGTTTCCAAGCCAGCCCTGAGGACGAGCTAGTGCTCTCTCCGCCACGGATCCTGTTCGAGGTAGATGCCGAGCTCGACGGACTTTCATCTCCACCATAGGACCTTACTTCCATAGCCTGAGAATCTTCCGATTTTGACCTCCCCATCCTGTCTACAGCAAATATAAATGTACAAGAATGACTAAAGGGAGTCGGGACGTACCTAATGCTCTTAACTGCGGAGTACGGCCGACTAAGCTGGGTCTGAGCTGAATTATCCCGAGAAGATTCTTTCCGAGCTAGTTGCGTCCGACCACTCTGGTGTCTGACCTGAATTCCTTGAGAAATTGAAAGCGAAGTATGAAGTGAATCTCGGAGAATATGGCCCTATTTATAGGCGCCCCTGAAAGTCGCCTCGGGAAGCCCAAACGTCGCGTCTCGTCAGAACCGCCAGGTGACGTGGCAGCCATCCGTTGGGCATGCACCACTGACGTGGCCATCCCTACTCTATCGGGGTCGGGCACCTACAACTCAGGATGAACTTCTATCTCTAGATCTCACCCTCTCGATCTCGACTTAGGGGGGGGGAGGGAATTGACGAGGGGTTCCCGAGCTGATCCAAGTGAGCCGACCATTCCGAGCTGAGACGGGCTAATTCGCGCTCCGTTAACAGCGCGTTCAGCTCGATGTCCAACCTAGATGACTGACCCGACCCCGTTAACCCCGACTCAGTTCTAGCTGTTCCGATGGGACATAAAGCACTGATGGGACATAAAGCTGCATCGCATTAAATGCTGTCAGACCCGAACTTAGTATAAATAGAGCTCCACCCTCTTCATTTAAGGGGATCTCGCTATTAAATGCTCTCAGCTACTTTGCCAGCTCGGACATACTAATCATTTGCACGCTTGAGGGAAAAATCCGGGTCATCACCCCGCCTTTTCCTTCCTTTCCTTGTGCAGGTCCGATAGCCGATCAGGAAAGCACAGCTCGGAGGCCGACCTGAGAAGTCCAGCTCGGCGAAAGCAGCTACCAAATTCAACTGTGAGATTTTCAACCTCGACAATGACTGATGCTATTTCTAAGAAACAAGAAATAGAGATCCAAGCTCTTTTGGTGGAAATAAGAGTTGGATATAAAATGCCAAGTGAAACTAAACTTACAAATAATCAACTAAAACACTTTGCAAGAGAGAAGGATACATTTAGTTAAAAAAATTGTTATCGCTTTTGTGATAACACCTAAATTGTCGTGTTTTTAGTCCTAAAACTTCAATTAACCCACAAACATCACTAGTGTTATAAGAAAAACATAATTGTTTTGAGCCTTAAATCATTTGACACAAAGTAATTAATTCAAGTTATACTTAAATTCACAATACTTATAAACCATTTCATTTTATATATTACACCAATGTGTGGGACACTAAAATTAATCAGCTTAAGTCATATATATATATATTTTTATATAGTTTCCTTAATCCTATGTGGCCTTATCAAATTTGAATATTACCTCAATCTTCGGACAGAATCCCGAATTTAGAAAAATAGTTTGACTTGTAAATGGGCCTTACCACAGTACTTTTTGGGCCTTTGCCCACTAATTCCAGTTACTATATAAGCTGAGTACGTTTTTCTCATTTAAAAGGCCAAGTAGAACAACAAAAACATCATAAAAATGGCGAACAGAAGCAACTTCTACAAGAACCCTTCTTATACATACAACAAACAATTTAATCTCAATTTTGCTCTTCAAAATCTCAGAGGTATTTTTATTATTCATTTAAATTATTTCAGTTCTTTTACTCATTATTTTTCTATAATTATAGCCACTTTTGTTTTGCTTGTGTTTTTTCTTTTCTCATTTTGTTTTTCACTCAATTCTAATCAGCTTACAATGTTGTCACCGGTAATGCTCCTTCTCCGTCTGACGAACCTCTCGCCGCCGCCGCCGACGACAAATCCGTACGCCGAAAACGCCACCGGGAAGTGAAACCACCGCAGCTTTCAAAAACTGACGACGCGGAGAATGATGGACCTATGTCTCATCAGGAGTATATTGAGAAGCGGAGGTTTAATTCTGAATCAATTTCTTGATGTTCCAAATTTGTATCAATTATTTTTTCTTTTTTGCATATTAAGAAGCGGAGGTTCAATTTCCAGTCACTTTTTAATATCCTGAAAATTTCCACTAAAAATTGATTTTTGATTAATATTGCGCTCTTTTTTTTTTTTCTTTTGCATATTAAATCGTGCGAAGACTTGATTTTGTTTATTGTTAATTGATTATTTTGATTAACAGGAAGGAAGTTAGTTCATCTCAGCCATATGAAGAATTAACTGCAGACGTGTTGGTAATGCTGAATTTCCAATAAATTATTTTTCTAGAAATATAACTTTGCTATTGGCACTTACTAAATTTAATATTTAGTTTGTCATTCTGTTCAATGATGTGTATTTGTGTGAATCTGCTACAGGAAGGTTCAAGTTCAGTTTTGAATTTAGTAGCGTATGAAAGTAAGTTCTTGTTCTTGTATATATGACGTGTGTGTGTGTGTGTGGGGTGTACTTGTGGAATATTGGGAAGTGATGCTTGGTGAGAAGGTAAATTACGTAGTTTGGTAAGATATTGACAAATTGAAAGGGCATTTATATTACTGGGACTGCATAGTTATATCAGTGACCTAGGCATTTTTGGAGAATAGAAGTCAAGCTTCTAGATTGCCAATTCCCTTAGATAGAACTCAAAAGCTTTGAATGCTGCAGCACGATAGCAGTATTTCTTTGAATTATAAATGATCATCTACTTCTGTTAATAAATACAGTGAATAAGGCTTAGCATGCTGAACTTGATCCTTCCTCTTGTTCTTGTTGCCTTCTTTTCTTCCCCCTTTTATATACCTTTTCCCATGTCATCCTAGTATTTGGAGCATAGAACTGGGTTTTCTAAATTTTCGCCATCTTTACAATAGTGGTACTTCTTCTTATTTTTGTTTTTCAATTTTGCCCAAAATGCAGGTGATACAAGTAGTTCAGATTGTGAGGCCAACCAAGATTGTTTTAGTAATTTTTCCAAACAATTAAATAATTCTGAGGAAAAGTTGTATCCTTCTACATCTGGTTGGTGCCTGCTCTTTTTGCTGTCTCTTTTATCGTTTTCGTAGTAATTGTCAAATAAACAGTGTTACATGTGATATTCTATATGTAGAATATGCCACACTTCTGAGAAAGCAGTTTTCCGCTGCATGCATGATTCCTTCCAAAAAGAAAGAAAAGGTGCAAGTAGAGAGGGTTGGGAGAGAGGAAAAAAATAATGATGAATACGCACCCAGTTTTTTTATTTTCCATTAGCAATTGGTCTGCTATTTCTGATATCTTATAAATATTTGCCACAAAAGATACTGAATCTTATTTAAGCTCTTGGCACCATTAATAGCAAAATCTGCCTAACTCTTCAGTAAAAATTGATTTGTTTGTAAGATTCATTTTGCTTTTTCTTCATCTTTATTTGCATGCTTTGCTTGACTTTTTTCGCTCAGGAAGCACCGATGAAGATCGAGTCAAGACCCGAAGTGAGCAGCGGTTTCCTCTTCCAGGAGAGCCTGTTTGTGTGGTGTGTGGAAAGTATGGTGAATATATTTGCGACGAGGTGAAGTTCTTGTTTTTTTCTTACAGATGGTTTTATTCACCTGTTGTGTCCTTAGATTTTGCCTACTGAACAAGCTTGTTAATTTATCTATAGACTGAAGATGATGTTTGTAGCATGGATTGCAAAGCTGAGATCCTGCAGAAACTTAATTTCCAAGAGGTACCTCTTCGCTTTTGTTTTGGTGACTGCTAAAACTTGGTGTTTACTTCCTCAGACTTCAAGACTTGTTATATAATGATGTCAGGGGCCACTTTGTGGTCAAATTCCTGTTGTATCCTTTGCTGGAGATAAATACACTTCTGAAGTGGTTGAATTTGGAGGAGACACTTGGGACTATAATCGTCATCGCTGGTCGAGGAAGATATCTAGCCTTTGCACTTATGAATGGTACATGTTACTGCAAGTTTACTTTACTTGCAATGCTTTTCCGATAGAATCCCTGAGTCATGAGTGCATAGTTGCTTGACCACAAAAGTAAACAAAGAAAGTGCATAGTTGCCTGCTGTCTTCCCATATTTATTGAAAACTTACTAGTACTATTGCCAAATAGGTGTCCAGTTATCGATCCACCTATACTTGAGCATTTGATGTATAAGTGTAAGATTGCAGTGGTGCGTAGTAAGCCATTCTTTAAGTCAACAATAAGCATCCTCTTCTTGGGGGACTCCTCAAATTCTAATTTCTTTTAAGTTCTATCTTTGATTGTGATCTTCCCATTTTAGTTGGAAATGTCAGAGGCCAGGGCATCTTGCTGAAGATTGTTTGGCAATGACATCTAATCGTCGATCCTCTTCCTTCGGTGAATCATGCAAACAGGTTTTTTCCTTGTGAAAATTCCACAATTAATTTTCCACAGGGGTGTAGTTTTTCCGTTTATGATTGGTATGCACTATGCTGACATCAGTGATTCTGTAGATATTCTTATTCTATTTCCCCTTTTTATACAGGTGGCAGTAGTTCAGAGTAGCTCAAATTATATATCCAGAGATCTTCTTGAATTGTACAAAAGGTATACTTCACCTGGTCAAGGACATGTTTTGCTATAACGGATTGTTTCTAGTACAAGTATCTTCCCTCTTTGCTAGGTTTCTCAATCTGTACATTGATATTGACTTAAATGAGTCTTTTTATGTTTTCCTGTTCACATGTAATTTATGTAGTGGCACTAAAGGATTTCATTTCTCCCCACTTGCATGCACCAGTGGTTATCAATGACCTGTGTCTCTCTGGAAGGAACACATTGTCTAGATGATCTGTAAAGTTTTGGATTGTTTATCACGTGGCTATATGGCTATACCTATATATTTGAAATTATGCATGAGCCTGTTACATAAAAGTTAATACTTAATATTCAGCCATATACTTTATCTATTTCTCAAGCTCATCTTTTCCCTTTTTGAGAGTCGGGACTAGATCTTAAATATTAATTCTTTTTGAATTATAGTCCTGTAGAGGGCAACCAGACACTATATTTATTGGTTTATTGTTGTTAACTTTTGGTCTTAGGTAATGCAGCCTGCAAATTGACCAGTCTAGAGTTTTTCCAGTGATCTCTTTATTAACTGTTATACTTTGGTTTTCCATAATAAGATGTTTTCACTTATGTCTGTTTTGTTTTATTTATGTTAGTGTTTAGAATTTTCAAATGCGTATGGTCAGTAGTTGGATGATCTAGTGTAGGCCTTGGTTTCTTTCAATTTACTTCTAACTTGCTCGTGGTAATACATGTGTTTCCAGTGTTTGGCCATCAAGAGTCATCAACTTTAAGGTTGTTAATTTTATTCTAGAGATAGAATGATGGAAAACTCGAATGCATGTGACACCTAATCTTTTCATTTGTATTCCCTCGTTTTCTAATCTTTTCATTTGTATTCCCTCGTTTTCTAATCTTTTCTATCCCCCGGCCCTTCAAAACAAAAATTCTGCAGATGCCACCAAATTGGCAAAAATTGGTCAACTGCAAAGTGCAACATATGTCGCTTGTCAACAACCTTGGCTACATGTATTAAGTGCAGTAATACATTTTGCGACAGGTAAGCAGAATGGCTCATGTTTGTTAATTTGTTAAGCTGCTTATTGCATGATAGATTTTGTCCTAAGATATAATGTTAACATTATTTTATGCTTTGATTTAACATTTTTAGTTGTGTACTTTATACTTGTGACGTACCCCCACTTTCAGAAAGTATAAGAACATAATAAATTAGCACACTGATTTAGGACACGGAATTATTTTATTCTAATTGCTCCATACTATCTCCTCCTTTGTAGATCTGGACTTCCGTTTCCAGTTAGCGGTTATTGGCTCAGAGGGGTGGTTTCCCTCTTAGGTGATCACCAAATATGCATCACCCTAGGCAGACAAACTTCAAAAACTTGTCATATGGGATCCACTGCTATTAGAGAAAAATGTTTCCTTATAGCTTCTTGCCCATGTTGAAGCTGGACAAACTTTACTGAGGACTATTTTGGTAAAGATTCAGTTATATAATGGGTGGAAAGTGCACTAGCCTTTTGTCAGATGAAGATATAGAGAGTTCCATGTCATAATTCTTCCTATCATATTCAACGGAAAACGAATAGCAGACTAAAGTGACTTTACCTGAGAATATTAGGATTATGAGAACGAACATCAAGTAACAGTTTGTGGACGGTAGTAAGAAGAAGAATAGGATAAATGTTGAGTAACAATCATAGGGAGGCATATTTGGTACCCTCATGTCTAAATTGATCACAGTTTACATGTCTCCGCCATTGATATCTTACAGCCTTTGCAGTGATCTCATAACATGATCTTTTGTCTTAATAAGAAAGATAAGAGAAACTGAATATATGATGCTTTCCAGTGCAGGTCACTTGAGTGAGCATATCATGACACGGCCCTCTCATCAACAATACTATTCGTATAAGCTCAAGCGTTTGGTAAGGTTTTATTTCGTATTCTTTCTTTTCCCTTTCTCTTCCTTTTTGGTTGGTTAGGTTCTATTTGGTCCTTTTTTTGTTTGTTGGAGAAAAGAAGATGGGGGTTTGGGCGGGTTGTAGCTTTTAGCTTTTAACCATTGTTGTATCTGAATATGTTTTAACCATTGTTGGAGCTTATGCTTTCATTTCCACTTACTTGGCAATGAGCCAATGCTTTGCGTTTGAAATAGGTGAAGTGCTGTAAATCAACATGCAAGGTGACCGAGATCAAGGAGCTTTTAGCTTGTCATTATTGTTTCAATAAGGCGTTTGACAAGTTCTATGATATGTATGCTGCAACTTGGTATGCAACGTATGCTCTCTTTCGGTTTTGCTCCCCACCCCCAAAGAGAAAAAAAATCTTGGTTCTTATTGAAGTGCAAAAGTTGTTCGGTTTATGATCAGTTTCCTGAAATAAGAAGTTTGCATGGGCTTTTTCTGTCTCTGAAATAAGTGAAATGTTTAAAGATTTAAGCAACACATTGACCGTATATCATCACAATTACTATAATGAAAAGTTATTGGAAGTGAATTTTATCTCCATGGACTTGTCTTTCGATAGGCTTCATTATTGTGTAAAACAGAAACTTCTTGAACCCTTGTTCTAAAACTACTAGTAGAAACTCATTTAGGTTCAGCAGCTACATATACATGTTTCATTTGCTTTTGATTAATGGATTTGCTCTTCTAGGAAGGCAGCTGGACTTACAATCATCTGGAATTCTATTTGCTGTGAGGATCACTTTGAATGGTGAGTAGACGTTAATTTCTGTGACTTTCTTTTATTGATATGGCGAGGAGGCGATCATGCGCTACCAATTTTGCAGGCATAGGATGAACTGTGCGAGTGCAAATGTTGAAGACAATGCCTATATTGTGAGGCAACATACCCAGAATAAGAGACATGGTCAACTGAGTGACTTCATCTTTTGAAGTGCAAAGGGAACTGGTGGTGGAGAGCGAAGTATGAGGGAGGATGTTCAAAGCAAGTAAGTCAGCAAGTAAGATGGCTTATCCGTTATTGCACATCGCGCAATTTGTATACTAGGCTGTGGGATACTGCCACTCGTCCAATGCCGTGAAGACTCCTCTACCTTCTCTTCCAATCCATGGCCAAGGAGTTGATGAGACTATCACGAATTGCATACTTACTTATAGCTTGACTTGGTTCGAATCTTGAATTTATTCATGGCGTAGATCCATGTCGGTGTTAGATAAATAGATAGTTGGCATTGTAGGCTTTTGCGAGGAGCATAAATAGAAGTCGAATCTTTAGAATGACGGTTCTCTCACAACATTATTATATTATAAATAAGATTTAACGATTATAAATTGTCAAGATTATTCTATCAGAATTACATTATCCATTAGTACCACTAGATTTTGCACATAAGGGCATAATCACATCCACACCTAATCTCCATGGCATTTAGCTCCTAGATTATGATCTTATCTAGTATTTTTTGTTTTTTTATATAATATAAAGCTACAAAATCATTGTTCAGATGTTCCTAAGAATTTTTCTGGTGGATGATGTGAGATACCATTCAGCTCATTAAAACTTACATAACATGATGTCACCCACCTAAACTGTAGCCACAGGTTAAGTGCTATCATTTGCTCATTTTATCTCAGTGAAAAAGCCAGAGAAATGAAATTTACCCTTTCCAGTTTTCTGGGAAAGATCAAGCTTCTCGAAGCAGATGTGAGAGAAACTTATCTCAAGAGCCATAATCATCACCACCTGACGACAAACTTACGCTAAATATGATCATGATAAATTTACTCTAATATTATAAATTTCTTTATGCAATAAAGTGCGTTGATGTATATTTCAAATCAATTAAAATCTAAATAATATTTATAATGAAAAATTATATGTTCGAGTATTAAAAACCTTTAATCACAACTAATTGATGCTTGATGACCCAATTGCGTTCTATTTACTATTTGAAATTTAAAAATACAAAGTCTCACAAAGCTTTCAAGCGTTCTATCGTTTGAATGGTTTAATGCTTGCAAAGAGGATCACGATTTCAAGAGAACTTTAATCCATTTCCGACTAAAATAATTTTAACACGTCTAGTTATCGAGTAATGCTTCATTGTCTTCGATTTAATACAATATTTTTACTATGTGATCATTTTATATTAACATTACACATATGACCTTTCACCAGACCCGAGCAGACCAACCAAAGCCGACAACAACAACAACAACAACAAAAAAAAGAAAAAAAGAAAAGAAACTCAAGATTAAGACAATAAAATCCCCATTAAAACACTTTAATTTCAGATCCCTTCACTTGTCCACCTCTTCAAAATCAACCCCAGGAGCATTAGGCACCAACAATTTCAAAATCCCATTTTTTATCTCAGCCTTAACACCCTCAGCTCTATTAAATTCGGGTCGAAACTGAAGACTGCCACCATATGTTCTAGGATGGTCAGCCTTGAAGTCAACATCAGCTTTAGCTTGAAAGAAAACAGTGTCATCCTCCACCCAAACTTTGTACCCATTTTCACCAACACCTGGCAAGGCCAACCTCACTAACGTGCCATCGTTTGTGCCGTGAACTTCAACCACCTCCTTTGAGCCTTGTGTTTGAAATGGGTGCTCATATTTGAATGCCTCTGGTGGACCTGTAACCACAACTGAACACAAACAGACCCAAAACACAAATAAATAAATTGATTATAGGAAATGAAATATAATGGAAGAATTTTGATTATAAAAGATGTGGGTAAGGAGATAAATACGAGGGGGGTTAAAGTGTTCATGGCTTTCCCGGTTGTTTTTTTTATCGTCTTTGTTGGTGGTAGAGGCAAAGGAGCGAGTGGTGAGGGAGGGTCGTTTGGGGTGGAGGAGTTTGGTGATAAAAGTTGATGTGGCGGTGGAGGTGGTGGCGGTGGAGGTGAATTTTCTAAGAAGGATTGAGAAGGCCATATTTTGGTGAAAGTGGTGGTGCTTTGGTTTGCAGGGGTTTAACAAGGGTTTATACAAGGGATGGAGATTTTTGGCTATTTTGGTTTATTCTTTTCTTTATTTTTTTTGGTCAACGGTTTATTCTTTTTTATGTACTACTTTGACTTGTGGACCACGTTGCCACATAACAAATCAGACCAAAATTCTAGTTTGAAAGAAAAGATTTTAGATTTTTTTTTTTGTCAAATTTAGGATCTAATAAAGGAATTTTTTTTATTTATTAAAGTTGCGAAGTATTTTTACATCTGAAAGTATGAGACTAATCTCTAATATATTTATGTGGCACACTAATAGACTCATTGATATATAGCAAATGTACTTACGAATAGATACATTTACACAGGCACATTTTATATTACAATATACACACATATTCTATCGAAAAAATAAAAAAATAAAAGTTCTCTTATCCAGACAGGGGCTACTAAAATCGGGCTTTTGCTTCTATATGATTTTTGGCCTTCAATTCAAAAGTGTAGGGCCCACTTTTGTATTAGAGGCCCTTACACATATAAAAATTGTATAAAAGCAAAACTCTTGAAACGTGTATAGAATTCGCTTTTGTATTAGAGGTCAGTACACATACGAAATTGTATAGAAGCAAAACCCCTAAAAACGCTGTTGCACATTTACTTGACCTAGAAGGCAATAGACAGACTTCATTAACTAGCGTTTTTTTGGTCTGATAGAGATTTCATTAATAAAAGAGATCCCAATACAAGCTCAACCAAATTCTGATGGTTTCATGTCAGACAAAAGTAGCCTAATAAGAGAAGGCGGAATATTCAATACCATATCATAGAGGGAAATTTTTTTGATTAGCTCGAACTGATTAGTAAATTAATGATCAATTTAAATTAATTAAATAATTTTATTCTAAACATGCGACAATTTCACGTAAAGACTACAACAAATTTAAAGGAGAAAAACAACAGAGAAGAATATATAGTCATAGCAGCCCACAAAATCCTACCATTTATGCATCTTTGCTTAACAATATATATAAAAACTACAACAAACGTGAAACAGTTTTATATAAAATTACGAAGACAGACAAATTCCACCATTTCTTCTTTGTTGGACGAACATATAAAATACCGGTTCTTCTTTTATGAGATATGTGGTAAATTTGTCACATATACATAGATAAAAAGTGATTTAATTAGTTGACAAATGTTAACCAATTTTCATAAGTGGGACATTATAATAATTTATTTAAAATTCTGTAAGGTCAAATTAATAAAAAAAGAAATTTCAGACATTCTAATATAATATATTTGTACGATACAAACTAATGTAAATTAATTTTATAAAATAATAACTTAACATGTGACTGTGATAAATTTATCACATATCTCATTAAAGAATTTTTCATAAAGCACGTCAAATAATTCTCTTCGCACAACAAATTCCGCCATAGACCACAGAAATCTCACATCAATGTTTAAAAATTGCAAATCCCACCACCGTTCCATTATTGATGCATACACATTTAAACATTAAACATCATATCACCCTCAATCAAATCAAGGATAGACTGTGCAGTCAATAAACGCAAACACACCCACTTGAGGTGTATCCGGACGTAAACTCCATAGTTATGTGAGACTAGTGACAAAGCTCGAATACACATAATTTTTTAAAGAAAAATTAATAATCATATAAAACTTGCAACTTCCACCATTGTATTCACTGATACATAAATATAAAAACACCATAGATCATTTTCCACTTAACCAATTGCATCATATATGCTATGCAGACTTTCATATAAAGATTCAAACACCAAATATTCTATTTCCCATCATGGTTTATAAACACAATATATCCTCACCCAACT
This sequence comes from Ehretia macrophylla, assembly GCA_037974665.1. Taxonomy (NCBI): domain Eukaryota; kingdom Viridiplantae; phylum Streptophyta; class Magnoliopsida; order Boraginales; family Ehretiaceae; genus Ehretia; species Ehretia macrophylla. Next base: position 6,041,005 of record CM075764.1, on the reverse strand, counting down.
AAGTACAAAATAAAGCAATGCAGTTTTACACATAAGTATTCACAAAACCTTCTCCAAAAAGCCCTACAAATCATTTTCGAACACTACATTTTTTTGCCTTCATGCAAATCTTGCAGCCTTCTTCTTCAACTCCAGGCATTGTTGTACTCGCCACCATGCGTTCCTCAAAAAGTTTGGCTTTGGCATTGTAATGGGTGATCATATTTTTTCAAAAAGTTCTAGTGGCCCTTTAAATGCTACTGAAAAAGAACAAAAAAGTAAATAACAATGTAAGTCAAGGAAAGAAGTAAGAGATGTTTAGGTATGGATTTGGCGAGTTCGGGGGCGCCGTGTTCGTCGGCATGGGAGCTGCTACCTAGGGGGATGTGGGTGGAGAGGGGGGTGGTGGGGGTGAAGCGACGGAAACGATGGCTGATGGTTAAAGTGGGTGGTTTCTGACGACGGAAGAGGAGCTTAGAAGGGAAGCGTAAGGCGGCGGAGGTGGTGGTGAAAGTGTTGGCATCTTTAAGTAAATAAAAGGCCATTTTTGCTCAAGGGAGTGGTGGGGGCCGGGTGACGCGCAGGAAACGGTTGCTGATGGTTAAAGTGGGTTGGTTTCTGACGGAGGTGGTGGTGAAAGTGGAGGCTTTGCCTACAAGCTTTGTAGAGCTACAAGTGATATATGGTTACTGATATGGTTAAGGCTCTTTGACAGGCTCTGTAATTTTTTTTCTTTTCTCATGCTTTAAACGTTTTGGGAGTTGAGTTAATATGCAAACTTAAAATTTGATTTTAATGAGAATTTGACCCTTCAATTTGTATATCAAATTGAGTTTTATATTGAGAAAAATAAGCTTTTTTTTTCGTGGAATAAATTCCAAAATTTTGATTCTAAACTCAAAATTTATAATTATAATAGATTATTATTTGATAATTTTACCTAAAAATTCTTAGATCATTTATATTAAAGATTTGAGCTGCTTTTTTTGTAGAACTTGAATTTTTCTAATATGATTCTTGAATTATAATTATACTGTCACTGACACTTAAAAATCACAACAGTTGATCATGTCATTATGATATTATATTGTAATTTTCTTCCTTGTCCAACCAAAAGACTTTTTGCAAAAAGATAAATAAATATTCCTCACTATTCTGTAATGTCTCTTAAGATTTGACAATCAATTACGTTCGACATACTAAAATTCCATTTCATCCTGTTGATAAGAAAAAAACTTGGAAACGATACTCATTTATTTAAAAGATCACAAAATTTGTGTTTGGTGTAAGTCTAACCCCGAACACAAATCCAAGTAACTAAACATTTCTTGATAGGTTTAAAGCCTAAACCCGAATACAAATCTAAGTAACCAAACACTCAGTTGAAACACTTGTTAAAATTACAATGAAAATTTAAATATGTCTATAAACCTTCAAAACATTAGGCCAAATGTACACTATGCCTAAAAATTTGTGTACTTGTGTTGATATTTGATAGGGGTGGGGTTCCAGCCCTGATAATAATAGTCAACCCTGTCTTTTTTCAAGCTCGGGTTTCAGCCCGAATAATAATGGCTAGCTCTGTTCTTCTTAAGCCCTGAATCCAGCGGAGCCACTGGGTGGGTGCGCGAACAAGGGAACCATGAGGATAAGGATAAGATCGAGGATACTGGATGAAGAAGGATTTGTGGGTAATGTATCCCCATGGATTGCTGAGTAAATGAGGACTGTTATGAGTTCCGATCTTAATAGAATTCTTATTCATTTAGGGAATCTCTTTATCACAAATATAAAATGGGAATAGTTCCACAGGAAAAAGGTATGAAAAATAACCATCTCTGATAACTCACAAGCTCCATCTCACATTAACTGACTTGCGCGTCGGAGTGGGCACCGTGGGCAACCCCTTCGGTTCCTTTGTTTTGCAGGTTCTGGTCCAGCTTGAAGTGCAGTTCGGGGCAGTGGAAGTTTTTCACCTTAACAATTTGGCGCCGTCTGTGGGAACGTGCAATAACCCCACTGAGATTCCGCGATGGTTCACACACGAAGTCAAGCCAATACCGGGGAGAATCAAAACCCTCATGAGGAGCATCAGGTTCCTAAAGGTATTGTTCCTCTAGTGGCTCTTGTCCCCGTGAACACAGGAGCACCAGGAGAGACTACCACTACAATCCCCCCAATATTTGTTCCAGGAAATATGTCATCTTCATCCCAGCAGGTCGATTTTCCCACCTTGGTACAGTTATTCAATGGTCTGAGAGGAACTTTTAACCTGTTTCTCCAAACCCAGGGGCTAGCACACCCAGAAGGTGTTTCTCATCAGAGGGAAGATCCGATAGCAGGGAACTTGCCCTAGGTCCCGGCTCTTTCGGCAAATACAACAGCCTCGGCAGAGCTACAAAGTACGAAAGACAAGGGAAACCTCTGTGGCAGGAGAGGCCAGAGGACACCCGCAGTCACGGAGGTCAACATCAAGTCTTGGTGGGACAGGGGAAACATCACCCCTTTGCCAGAGAGGTTATGCGGGAGCCAATGCCATATGGGTACAAACTCCCTAGTCTCCAGACTTATGACGGGACTGGGGATCCGGAGGATCACCTTACCATTTTCGAGCACTACATGACGTTTCAGGATGTCCTGGACGCCATCAAATGCCGGGCCTTTCCTGTGACGTTGGTGGGTGTGGCACGGAAGTGGTTCGTTGGCCTGCTCGCTGGGTTGTTCCTTGCCCGATTTACTAGCAGTAAAAAACCTCTGAGACTCACCGTGTCTTTGCTCTCCATAAAGCAGCAAAGGAGGAAGACCCTCTGAGACAATACTAAGCGATTCAATCAAGTGGCCCTGGAAGTACCAGACCTCGACCAGTCAGTAGCCATAGTCGCATACATGCAGGGTCTGCACTTCAGACCCTTGAAAGCGTCCTTTGGAAAAATGATGCCCCGAGATTTGGAAGAGCTCATGACGCGGGCCTCCAAGTACATCAGTTCGGAAGAGGTCATGTCCGCCAAGAAAGAGGAAAAAAAAAAGGCCACGGGGAAAGGAAAGACTCAAGAAGGAGGCAGGCAAAAAGGAGCCCCGGGTGGTCAATCCGAAGGGTAGAGTAGTGGTAACCAAGGGAGGTTTGATCGGAACTATACCCCCTTGAATATGCCTAGGGCAGAGATATTGCATGAGATCTAGACCTACCATGAATTTCGCTGGCCGTCTAGGATGACTGGTAACCCAGACAAGAGGGCTAAAGATAAGTATTGCAGGTACCACAGAGACCACGATTATGACATAGAAGATTGTAAGCAACTCAAAGCCGAGATAGAGGTCCTGGTGAGGAAATGGTTGTTGAATAAATTTGTCGTAGGAAATCAAAAGCCTCGGAGAAATAGATAAAGGAGCCCCAGGCGAGATAAAGAGCACAACCCCCGACGCGAGAGGGAGCGTAGCCTCCGACGCGGAAGGGATCAAGGTAATCGACACCTAGGGGTAATGGATACTATAACTAAGGGGTTTGCATCTGGTGGAACCAGTAGAAAGGCAAGAAGGTCCGATGCTAGGGCCGTGACGGAAGAGCCCCGGTATCAGGGACAAGGGGTTGGAGATCAGTTGGCATTCACTGCGGATGACCTCAAAGGTGTAATCTACCCACATGATGATCCATTGCTGGTAGAGGCCCAAATCTCCGACTACATAGTTAAGCACTTGATGGTGGATACTGGCAGTTCAGCGGATGTGCTGTTTCTAAAGGCCTTCGATAGATTGGGAATAGGACATGAGAGGTTCCGCCTTTTGAATGGTTCACTGTCAGGATTCACAGGAGAAACTTTCTGTCCAGAAGGGGTTATAAACTTACCTGTAACTCTGAAGGAAAGGCAAAATAAAGTGACGATCATGGCAGACCTCATTGTTCTTGACTGTGAATCGACGTATAACGGAATCCTGGGCCGGGTAGCATTGATAAAGTTCCGGGCAGTGGCATCGTCGCTACATCAAGCCCTGAAATTCCTAACTCTTAAAGGGGTGGCCACTATTAGAGGAGATCAGTTGGCCGCTCATCGCTGCTATGCTACCTCCCTCAAGATGAAAGGCCTGGATCACTGGAGTCCCGATGAATCATAAGGCAAAAAGAGGAAGGAATTTGCTCCAACTGAGGAATTGGAGGAGATAGAATTCTCACAAGTTCGGCGAATAAAAATAGCCCAGAACCTTCATCCGGATCTGCGACAAGGTATAATCAATTTTCTTTCTTATAACCTACATATATTTGCTTGGAGTACGACTGACATGACAGGAGTAGACCCATCTGTGATGGTCCACAAGTTAAACGTGGACCCGATATTTTGACCCATATGCCAGAAAAAGTAAAATTTTGGGGAAGAGAGGAGCAGGAACATCAGGGAAGAGGTTCGAAAGTTGCTAGAAGCAGGTCATATCAGGGTTGTGCAATACCCAGAATGGTTGAACAATGTGGTTTTGGTGGCCAAGAGCCTTGGGAAATGGCGGTTGTACTTTGATTACAAAGACCTCAACGAGACGTGTCCTAAAAATTGTTATCCTCTGCCTCGGATAGATCAGCTAGTAGATGCTACCTCTGGCTGTGAGTTACTCACATTCATGGATGCATTTAAAGGATATAATCAAATCATGATGGTCCCAGAAGATGAGGAAAAAATAGCCTTTACTACGGACATGGGGACCTACTGTTACCAAGTTACGCCTTTTGGGCTAAAAAACGCCGGGGCTACATATCAGTGCTTGATGAATAAGGTGTTTGACAAACAGATTGAGAGGAACATGGAAGTGTACGTCAACGATATGCTAACTAAAAGTAAGCACGCTCACATCCATATGGCAGACCTGGCAGAAGCCTTTGCCTCCCTGGAGCAGTACGGGATCAAGCTCAACCCAGAAAAATGTGTCTTCGGGGTTTGAGCAGGCAAGTTCTTAGGCTTCATGGTTACCAGTCGAGGCATAGAGGCAAATCCAGACAAGGTTCAGGCCATACTGAATCTGAACCCCCGATGAGTGTCAAGGATGTACAAAAGTTAGCCGAAAAGATAGCAGCCCTGAGCAGATTCATGTCTAGGTCTGCGGACAAGTGTGCACCTCTTTTCAGGGTGTTGAGGAATCCAAAAGACTTCCAAAGGTCTAATCAGTGTCAAGAAGATTTTGAGGAGGTAAAAAGATACTTGGCATCACCTCCACTCTTGTCAAGGCCTGAAAATGGAGAAGTCCTGACATTGTACCTCGCTAGTTTAAACAAGGCGATGGCTGCAGCCCTGGTAAGAGAGGAGGATCGGCTCCAGAAACCACTCTATTACGTGAGCAAGGTCCTGCAGGGACCAGAGCTCAGGTACTCGACCCTGGAGAAGATGGCGTTGGCTCTGTTAACCGTAGCACGGAAAGTTAGACATTACTTCGACGCCCATACAATCCGAGTTTTGACGGATATACCCTTCAGACAAGTACTGTAGAAACCAGAAATTTCTGGGCACTTGCTAAAATGGGCCGTAGAGCTCAGTCAATATGACATCATCTACCAACCCCGAACAGCCATTAAGGCACAAGCCCTAGCTGATTTTGTAGTGGAATGTACGGGGGACCAGACCGAGAAAGATGATACTCCCTGGAAGGTACAGGTTTATGGAGCTTCAGGGAAACAAGGGAGCGGGGCTGGGGTTCTAATCACTAACCCCGATGGAACAGAAAGCCAGTACTCATTCAAGTTTTTGTTTTCAGCTTCCAACAATGAGGCTGAGTACGAGTCATTGATAGCGGGTTTGAAAACGGTTATCTCGCTTGGAGCAAGAAAGGTAGATATGATTACAGACTCACAGTTAGTAGCGAATCAGGTGCTAGGTGAGTATGAGGCGAAATACCTGACCATGTTGGCCTACCTTAGTAAGGTCAAAGAGCTAGCCCAGGGGCTCGAGCATTTCCATATCAGCCAGGTACCATGATCTGAGAATGAAAGGGCAGATTCTCTCGCGAGACTGGCTGTGAGTTCCTCAGGGCTAGTGGTAATAAAAATAAGCGAGGTAAAGGCCACATCGATTCAAGCCCCAGCACTGGAGGTTACAGCCATAGCAATATGTAGAAGTTGGATGCAACCCATAAAGGCCTATTTGGAGGAAGGTGATCTCCTCTATGACTGGGCGGAGGCTCGGAGCATAGAGCGACGAGCCTCAAAATTTATTATGCTGGGGAGGCAGCTGTACAAGCGGGCCTACGCCTGGCCTCTGCTGAAATGCGTAACTCAAGAAGAGGGTAGTCAGGTGCTCAGAGAAATACACGAAAGGGTGTGTGGAAATCACTTGGGGGGTAGGGCGTTGGCTCGAAAGACCCTCCGGCAAGGATATTACTGGCCCATGATGCAGAGGGATGCATTGAAAATGGTGAAAAGATGTGATACATGCCAGTGGTTTTCCAGGGTACCCAGCTGCCGGCAACAGAGTTTACCTACATGGTCAGCCCCTGGCCTTTTGCCCAGTGGGGGCTGGATACTGTAGGGACCTCTACCTCTGGCCAAGGGTCAGAAGAAGTTCGTGTTCGTGACAATTGACTACTTCACCAAATAGGTAGAAGCTGAGACCGTCCTTAGGATATCCGAAGGGGCAGCTTGGAACTTTGTTTGGAAATCCATGGTGTGTCGCTTTGGGGTACCTCGGACCTTGATCACAGATCATGGCAAGCAATTTGATTCTAGTTACTTCCGTGGCAAATGCGAGGAGCTAGGGATTAAACTAAAATTTGCTTCAGTAGCTCACCCCCAAACTAATGGGCAAGTCGAGGTAACTAATCGAGCTATTTTGCAGGGCATCAAAACCAAGTTGGGGCAGGCAAAAGGACTATGGGAGAACGTACTACCAGAGGTCCTGTGGGCTCACCGGACAACCCCAAGCACCGCAACAGGGGAGACCCCGTACTCGCTAACATTTGGCACGGAGGCGGTGCTCCCGGTGGAGGTGGGTATTCCAAGTAGTCGGGTGCAGCTCTATGAAGAAGAAATAAACGATCAGGGACTCCGTGAGGATCTTGACCTAATCGAGGAGTTTCGACAGAAGGCACAAATAACGATGCTGGAGGGAAAAAGAGCCATGGCCAGATCCTTTCCCAGGAAGGTTTGACTCAAAGATATCCGAGAAGGAGATTGGGTACTCAGAAAGGCCATCTTCATATCCCAACCTGGATAGAGAAAGTTAGGGCCAAACTGGGAAGGCCCTTATCTGGCGACAAAGGAAATCAGGCCAGGAGTCTTTAGGTTAGAAAAACCTAGTGGAAAGGAGTTAGCTAATGCATGGAATGTTGAACACCTTAGAAAATATTTCATGTAATATCTCCAGAACAATGTTAGTGAATAAATAGCATTCAATAGAAGTCTATGTAATGCTCCTTGAGATAATAAAAGCTCTGTTCCCTCTTAAAGATGTGGTTTTGCTCCTATGTTATGTTTAGAGAACCCTCCTTGAAGGATATGATGCCTTGTACCCAGAAAGGGCTGTGCCCTATGGATAAAATGACTTCTCTCTGCTGACAGGGTTGTCCTTGAAGAGGACCAAGGGCTCCAGGGGAAATACTAAAAAAGAAAAAAGGGCTAGAGGTTCAAAGAACCTGGCGTACATAGAGCAGAGTCGAAAGACAACTAAGATGCGCAAACAAAACTCGTAAAAGAAAACGAGAAAGAGAACTTAAAAAGGGTTTGCATATTAACAGCCCAGGAAGCTCTGGAAATAAATTTTCATTAAAAAGGGAAAGAAGAATGTATAATGAAGGGATCAAAGCCCCCGAATGAAAGCAACAACTAAAAGTTAGCAAAATATTAAAAGTAGGTCCAGGGAAGGCGGGCTTCCTCTGACTGTGCCTATGACTTGAGGAGGATCACAGTTGAATCTTCGGGTCAGGAGGGGCTTCGCCAAGGAGGTTCGACAAATCAATCTGAATGCCCTGGCCTTGCAAGCGGGCCTGCACGTACTCCATAAGGGCAACTTCAGCGTCGTATTCAGCTTTGTTAATGGTAGGGAAAAGCAACTCCCCTAACAGAGCCTTGAAAGCATCACTCTCCTTATAGGCCAAAATGGTAACTTCCCCATGGGGCTAACAGCCTGCACCAATTGATCATAATTGGCCTGGGCACCAATGGCCAAAGCCGAAGTATCTTTAACTCATTTTCGAGCTTCTCGCAAGACTGTAGGGCCAGCTCTTGTTCGGCAAGGAAGCGGTGGCAGGTCTCTTGAGCCTTTGACAACTGCAACCTTAGTGCTACTATGAGGATATCCCCAGAAAGGGATTGATAAAGTCCAGCCTCCTGAATAACAGTGCTTTGCTTCTCGATTAGGGCTTCCATTTTATTGAAGGTGCCCAAGTCATTGTCGAAAGCCTTGACACAGGCCCGGTAGTGTTCCTCGAGCCGTTGTTTATAGGATTCGGCTTTCTTTTCAGCCTGTATCACAGCCAAATAGGAGCTTATCCCGACCCTGTCGTAAGCCACTAAGGCCTTATAGAGTATCCCGTGGAGGTGGTTCAAGTCTAACCAGCTTTGGAAAGATAAAAACAAAACGTTAGGAGAAAGTTGAGTAATCCAGTGGGGGGAAAATGGGATAAATTACCTCATAAAAAGCTTCCCTGACTTCTTGGTCAGCCCTGGCAGCAGTAAGGCGACGAGCGGAAACGTGAGTGGTACCACTCTGCCTATCATAAATTTCTATCTCGTTGTCAAAGTCAAGGATGCGGCCAGGTGGAATAGACCCACCACGCTTGCGTAGGCATGGAGTGTTGATCTAATAGGCCTCGCCAAGGGGGCAACGTTGTTCCTCCCGTAATGCGTCGATCTGAGGGAAAGAGAACGGGGCCCTGGGGGCAACAGAAGATGGGGGCAGAGACGACAAACGCCTATGAGGTCGGGCTGGTGGTGCTTCAGGTAAAGGTGGGGAACCAATAGCCCCAGTTTTGATAGGCCTAGTGGTGGGCGAGCCAGGACAGTCCAAGGGAGGAATCGGGTGCCCCTTAATGGAGACAGGCTTCTTCGGGGCAGGAACAGAAGGCTCCTCGAGGATTTGCACCTCCGCATCACCTCTGGGAGAGGCCGTCCTTTGCTTCTTCAGAACAGGCTGCCCGAAAACCTTTGCCAAATGCCTTCTAATCACTCTTTCACCTCAAGCAGAAGTGACAAGCTCTGAGATTTTCATGTTATCTGCACAAATTAGAGCTTAAACAAAGTTAGTAAGAACTTTATAAACAAATAAAAAGGTGAAAGTAGGTACAATGATAAAATTTAACCCTCAGTGTCAGATGACGAGTGAGAAGTTGGAGGCTCAGGTTTCTCAAGGATAGGGGCAATAACTGGAGGAGGGGTTGTAAGAACCTTCCCTTCAGCCCTGGTGCTACGGTGCTAAAGAGGTAAAGGAGGAGCCCCAACTCTCGACGCTGTAGGCAGCGAAAATAAGCCACTTGCGGCTACCCTCTCGGGAGAGAGAAGGTCCTCACATCTAACGGGGATGGCCCTATTAAGTTCCTCAATGACGAATTTCTCAACTTCATCAAGGGTGGGGGGTCCTTGGCTGTCTTGGAATTATCAGGAACGTCGACGATTAGGGAGTGATGACGGGCGGAAAAATAGTACCGGCTGGAAGATTTGTCAGTAGTCTTAAGGTGATAACATAAGAGAAAAAGCCTGGGAGTGGGGGTATAACCCAGCTCCTTCAACAAAATGTAAAAATCTACCATGAGCCTCCAGCTGTTGGGGGTAACCTGGGCAGGACTAATTTGAAGGTAGTTGAAAATCTCTACCAAATAGGGTGGCAGAGGCAGACGACCTATAAGGAGTTGTTCGTAGTAGAAGGTTTTCTCCTGGGCCAGGCCTGTAAGCGGATGCTGGCCTACCATCATTCGAGACGCAAACCTTGCAGGCAGGAAGAATGGCTCCTATGCCCCTAAGGTGGGTGATGGACCTCTCTTGGGTGGTACAAACCTTACGCTCGGCACCAAAAACCAAGAGGTCATCAATCCTAGCAAGACCCGAGAACGCCGCGCCTGAACGGTAGTGGAAAGTCTTAGACTTAGGTCTCTTGGAACTCTTTCTAGTACCTCTAGTGGGATGAGGACTCTGGGAAATCGGGATGGCAGCGATGGGTTCGGAACCTCTACGGGTACGAAGGACATCTCTGAGGCCATCGCTAGAGCAATCGGCAGTGCCTAACTGAGGGGACCTATCCATTAATGGAGGAGAAGGGAAATAGCGTACCTAGACGGTGATAAGGTGTGGTGAGCGAGGATTGGCAAAAGAGTAAAAGAAAGCTGAAGGATAATGGAATGCGAATGGGGTACGAATCGGGGAGGGCTCCCTTTTTAAAGGACCCCACAGGGCCCCACATACGAATGAGTCAACCCATGTAGGATCGTGGGGAGTGGCGACGTGAATTGCGGGAAACGTGCCTGCAAAATAGCAGCAAAATTGGAGAGACGTGTACAGTGGGTGGTTACAATGGCTAGTAACCGTTGAGGAAGATGAAGACCCCCAATGTTGTGACAATCCCCAGACTTGTGTGCCACCTCAAGGGAGTGAGGGGGCAGATGATAGGGGTGGGGCTCCAGCCCTGGTAATAATAGTCAGCCCTGTCTTCTTTCAAGCCCGGGCTCCAGCCCTAGTAATAATGGCTAGCCCTGTTCTTCTTAAGCCCTGAATCCAACGGAGCCATTGGGCGGGCGCGCGAACAAGGGAGCCATGAGGATAAGGATAAGATCGAGGATATTGGATGAAGAAGGATTCGTGTATGATATATCCCCATGGATTGCTGAGCAAATGAGGACTCTTATGAGTTCCGATCTTAATAGAATTCTTATTCATTTAGGGAATCTCTTTATCACAAATATAAAATGGGAATAGTTCCACAGGAAAAAGGTATGAAAAATAACCATCTCTGATAACTCACAAGCTCCATCTCACATTAACTGACTTGCGCGTCGGAGTGGGCACCGTGGGCAACCCCCTCGGTTCGTTTGTTTTGTAGGTTCTAGTCCAGCTTAAAGTGCAGTTCGGTGCAGTGGAAGTTTTTCACCTTAACAATATTGTTTCAAGTAATCGCGCCAAGGGATCCTAGTTTTGAAGCTCTCAAGAATTGAAGATGGTGGACTTTGTAAATCGCCGACCAATATTGATGAAGGTGGAATGTTAATGTCCGTCCGAACTCAGTGCTTAGTTGAGAGTAATTAATGTGTACCTGATCTCCTCTTAATGACGGGTAAAAAGGGTATTTATACTACTTTCAAGGTCTGGGTAGCAATAATATGCTTAGCTCTGTCCGCCACTGTTCATACTTGTCCGGTACCATCTCAACTTTATATCTTATCGGGATGCCGCTAATAACCAACGAATGACAAGTGTTTTTCCTTGTGTGGATCCTATTTCAATAGGAACTTGATGTGACAGTGGTGCCACGGAGACAACTGAGATCGGATCCAGAGATTGCCACTTAGCTCCAAGTCGGGAGCCTATCGAGCTCGAGGTTACCCCCATCATTCCCTTCCCCCCCCGCCACCCAACCAAATTCAGCTCACTTACAAGTCTTTCTCGATGATTTCCATGTTGCACTCCATGCACAATTAATCAAACATCACCATCTTCATTAAAACATGAATATTACCAAATAAAATCAGTCCTTATTAACATACTAATACTATACTAGTATACTACCACCATAAAAGGACATGCATTTTTCCATAATCTCCATAACATACCACAAAATAATAACACTATAAACCAGTACTATACTAATATTACCATAAACGGATATGCTTTTGGTGTACACTTGTTTATAATGGCTCGATCAAGCATTAGTTAATATGTGTGTGTGGATCTCACAGGCGGGTGTGACCCACGTGCATGACACACCACTTAGTATTTTTTGTAAAATTTTCCTAGAGGTTCAAGATTGAGCATGACAACTAATTCTAAACTCTTGGCAGTAGAGAGTGGGTAGAGATTTTGCAATAGCAAATCAATAACTAGAACACCAGTCAACGCCATCTTTCGTGCCGTGAACTTCAACCGCCTCCTTTGAGCCTTGTGTTTGAAATGGGTGCTCATATTCGAATGCCTCTGGTGGACCTGTAACCACAACTGAGCACAAACAAACCCAAAACAAAAATAAATAAATTGATTATGGGAAATGAAATATAATGGAAGAATTTTGATTATAAAAGATGTGTGTAAGGAGATAAATAGGAGGGGAGGGAAGATGGTGGGGGAGGGTGGTTTGTGAAGGAGGAGTTTGGTGAGAAAAGTTGAAGTGGCGGTGGATGTGGTGGTGGTGAATTTTCTGAGAAGAGTAGTTGAGGCGGCCATGTTTTGGTGAAAGTGGTGGTGCTTTGGTTGCTCCACTATTTTGTCCGACGCCTCAGGGGTTTATACAAGGATGGAGATTTTTGGCTATATATATATTTTTGTTCGTCATTATGTACTACTTTGACTTGGGACCACGTTGCCACGTAAAAACAAGTTGTAATCCAAGGAGGCCTAAAACAAGTTTAGTGGATATTAATCCGAGGAGTCCAAAAGAAGTTCAGTTTTAAAATCAGATTAAAGGGAAAAGATAATTTGAAAAAAAAAAAATTCTGGAATCTATTTTTTTTTTAAATCAAATTAATCTAAGATCTAATAAAGGCAAATTTTTTTGGCTAAGTCCAATTTTACGAACTTATTCTGTGCACGAATGATTGATAGATATACACTAAGTGTAATTATTTGGCGCACAAATAAATACATGAGTCTATTTTGTGATGTATATATATACGCATATTTAATATAACAGTGTATGTATTTAGTCGAGAAAAATAAAAATAAAAGTGCTCTTATCGAGTATACTACTCACTCAAAATTCAACAAGTATTTAACGTGCTAGTTTGCTAGAGCTGATTAGGCAAATCAAATTACTTTCTTGAACATTGATTAGAAAAACACAAAAAGCGAACATAGACTGCCTAATTTGTGTTGATTACAGGTTTTTACTAAATGAATCTTATCCACTAAAACAAATTGTTTAGGAGGGAGAAAATGAGGTCCTAACTCCAAAATACATAAAACACAAACAAGATCGCGAATAATTAGCAAAAAAAAAAAAACCCTGGAACCGTAAACTTTAACAGTAAAACATGTACAAAGTTTCTTCAAACTTACTTAAACATGCAACTAATTCCAAACTAATTAAAGATATGCATTTCTACGCATAACAGTTCATCAAACCATTCCCAAGAAAGCCCTTAAGAATCATTTCAACACACTATAAAGCATAACCTTCCTGCCCCATCATATATCTTTACGATGCCATTTTCATCTTTTGCCACTTTTTGGTCGCCTTTATCGACTCATCGTCGTCGTCGAAGCTGATAACGATGGGGATGTTGGTGGAGGTGGGGGTGATGCTATGGAAACGGTGGGTGATGGTTAACGTGGGTGTTTTCCTACGGAAGTTAACCTTTGAAGGCAAAGGTAAGGCGGCGGCGGAGGCGGAGGTGGAGGTGAAAGTGTTAGTATAAGAGAAAGCAAATATGTGCAGAAGCAAGCTTAATTATATTACTTCACTGTAGGCAGTATATATACAATAATACAACATTGAGTTAGTAATGATAAGGATGAAGATTACAATAGTTTATCCCTTAAGCAATGGGATAAGAGGATATCATCAAAGGAGATATGAATCAGATGGAGATATGAATCAGATGGACTCCTTCGTATTATGCCCCCGCAAGATGGTGGAGCCATCGGCGACACCGATCTTGGACCGAAGTTCGTCAAAACGCGACCTGAACAATGGCTTAGTTAAGGCATCAGCCAACTGGTTGGCAGACGACACATGTTGAACTTGCAAAGACCCGTCAGCCACCTTATCACGTACAAAGTGGTAATCTAGAGCAAGATGCTTCATGCGCGAATGGAAGACAGGATTAGAGCAAAGAAATGTAGCACCCAGATTATCACAAAGAAGCGTAGGAGTAGCCACTGCAGGTAAACGAAGCTCCCGAAGTAAATTGGTCAGCCAAGTTATTTCCGCAGCAGCAGATGCCACAGAGCGGTACTCCGCTTCAGTCGAAGAGCGCGCAACTGTTCGCTGCTTTTTGGAACACCACGATATAGGCGTAGAACCGAGGAAAACAATATATGCTGAAGTGGAAGTGTAATCATCTTTATTGCCGGCCCAATCGGCATCAACATAAGTAGTAAGATCATTAGAAAATGATTTGTGGATGACAAGGCCGAACTGCATAGTGAACTTGAGATAGCGCAGAAGCTTCTTAGCCGCTATCCAATGTTGAGACTTAGGAGCATGCATGTACTGAGCTAATCGGTTAATAGCATATGCCAAATCTGGTCTTGTGAGCAACAGATAGTGCAGACTGCCAATGAGACTCCGATATGAACTTGCATTATCTATCACTGCATCATGACCAAGGGTCAGCTTTGTAGTAGAACTCAACGGAACTGGGGATGGCTTTGCACCAGCCATATTGAATCGGTGCAGGATATCTCGGATGTATTTTTGTTAAGAAAGCATCATGCCTGCACCACAAGGAAGAACCTCAATACCCAAGAAGTATGACAAGCAACCAAGATTCTTAATAGAAAATTTTCTGGAGAGAGCTTCAATTGTGGCATGAATGAAAGATGAAGATGACCCTGGAATGACCAAATCAACAACATAAACAAGAATGTAAGTGATGTGATTAGGAGTATAATGCACAAAGAGCGACGAATCGGATCGAGTTGCTTCAAAACCCAGACTAATAATGAAACGTTGAAGTTCATGAAACCAGGCTCTAGGTGCCTGCTTCAGGCCATAGAGAGACTTAAATAATCGACACACATGTGTTGGCTTGGAAGCATCTTCAAACCCAGGAGGTTGAGACATAAAGACTGCCTCAGTGAGATGCCCATGTAAGAAGGCATTATTAACATCAAGCTGCTTGAGTACCCAGCCTCGAGACACTGCAATAGACAAAACTGTACGAATGGTAGCGGGTTTCACAACTGGACTAAAGGTTTCGGTGTAGTCGAGACCAGGGCGCTGATTAAAACCTTTGGCCACCAATCTAGCTTTGTACCGAGCAATACTACCATCTGGATGTCGCTTAATTCTGAAAACCCAACGACAACCAACCACATTTTGTGAGTACTCCCTTGGTACTAAGGACCATGTACCATTGCGATGAAGAGCAGCCAATTCGTCAAGCATGGCATTGCGCCATTCTTCATGCTTTAGAGCCTGCTTAACAGTGGACGGCTCAATAGGTGGAGGTAAGATGTGTTTGGTTGCAGTGAGAGATGTAATGTGTTTGGGCTTCCTGATATTACTTTTCAATCGAGTCTGCATATGGTGTGTAGGAGGGTTGACTGTAACCGATGAGTGAGGTAAATCAACTACAGGGGACACACCCTGAGGATGTGAGGGATCAGATGGCGCAGACGAATGGGAAGCTGATGATGATCCAATAGCAGATGCATGCAACATGGCTTGTTGTTGTGATGGTTCACGTGGAGCTGACTGAATAACTTGTTGTGCATGCTCGGCGAGTGGGCTAGTGAAAGATGGGACCTCTTGAACAATAGGTGAGGCACATGAGATCGGATTATCTGCTGGGTGGGTAGGCGACATAGGTGGAGGCTGAGACATGTCTGGGGTAAGAGAAGACCAAGTGAACACTATTTTTCGATGGACAAGAGAGTGGGAAGCTAAAGAAGGAAGAGAAGGAAAAACACCTTCAACGAAGGTTACATGACGTGAATGATAAAATTTGTGTCGGGTTGGCTCGTAACATACATAACTATCATGAATTAGCGAATAGCCTAAGAAGATACAAGGTTGAGATCGAGGAGCCAGCTTGTGTGGCGCATATGGCCTGAGCCATGGATAACAGAGGCAGCCAAATATTTTTAATTTGAAAAAATTTGGTGTTGTTTTAAAAAGACATTCAAAAGGTGACTTGCCGTTGAGAACTGCAGTAGGAAGTCTGTTAATTAAAAAAACCGCAGTAGTGAAGGCAAAAGGCCACAAGGAAAGGGGTAAAGATGCGCGATGCAAAAGAGTAAGGCCAGTTTCCACAACGTGCCTATGGCGTCGTTCAGCAGGAGCCACATGCTCAGGGGTATAGGGCGGAGAAATCAAATGCTGAATGCCAAACTTTGAAAAAAAGGAAGAAAGACTTTTGTATTCTGTGCCTCCATCAGAATAGATTGTTACAATTTGTTGATCAAAGTGTTTCTCAACCATGCTTTTAAAAATTGGAAAAATCGTAAAAACATCAGACTTGTAAGCTAACGGAAAAAGCCAAGTAAACTTTGTAAAATGATCAACAAACAAAATATAATATGAATATCCATTTATTGAACGGACGGGGGAAGGACCCCAAACATCGGTAAACACAAGTTCTAACGGACGACTGCTCGTTAAACTGGAAATCCCAAAGGGTAACTTATGAGATTTACTACAACGACAAGCATTACAAGAAAACTCCGACGTACTACAAAAAGAAGGAATATGTTTATTGGACACTAGTTGGCGGACAATTTTGGGAGTCGGATGCCCTAGCCGATCATGCCACAACGACATACTGTGGTGAGTGCTCACATGCACCTGTTTAAGAGGAATAGAAACATCATCAGAAGCCCATTCATATACGTTATTCTTGCTCCGTCCCACCGCGAGGGGTGCCCCCGTGAACAGATCCTTCACACAAAAGGAAGATGGGTTAAACTCAACGGAAGCATTATTACTACGACAAAACTGATTTACGGAGATGAGATTACGATGCATTGAGGGAACATGTAAGACATTATTTAAGGAAAAGGAACGAGAGGCAGAAGGCAAACTGGTATGACCAACATGCGAAATTTTCAAACCTGAACCATCGCCTATGACCACATCATCCGGACCCTCATAATGTTGTCGAATGGAAAGATTGCCCAAATCAGCAGTGACATGATGGGAGGCCCCTGTATCAAGGAGCCAAGACTGATTAGAAGGTGAGGTAGTGGCGACATTGGCAGTAGGAGCAGAAGTGAAGAATAGTTTCTTTGCTTGAAAACACTGACGAGCAGTATGGCCTCGTTTTTCACAGAATTGACAATATATAACAGGCTTTTGAGAATTAGTGGCAGAACCAAACCCATGCTTATTAGATGTAGGGCCATTAGACTTAGAACCACCTCTGTTGTTGTTAAACGACTTCTTGTTTTGACTAGAATTGGATGAAGAGTAGGATGAAGCGTTAATAGTAACTGGACCAAGAACTCCAGTGCTAGCACGCTGCTCTTCACGTTTCATGTACTGCTCCTACTCAAGCAGTTTGTCCACTAATTCATCAAAGCTAATAACTGTGTCGCGAGCTCGAACAGCCGCGGCAAGCTCTTTGAAGGCAGGACCAAGCCCATTGAGGGTGTGAGTGATCAGGTATTGAGGCGGGACAGGGGAGCCAACAAGAGCAAGCTCGTCAGCAAGGTCACGCACTTGCGACAGATAATTAGACACAGATTGAGTGCCGCGAGAGAGAAGGGTCAGCTGCTCCGTGAGACCCATGATACGAGATGACGACGGGTTGGCATAGATCTTCGCAAGACGTTGCCAAGCCTCAGCGGATGTTTGACATGAACGAATAACAGGCACGACAGCAGGACTGAGAGAGCCAATAATGCCAAGAAGAAGGAGTTTGTCTTGGCGCATCCAAAGCATATACTCAGGATTCGGAACGTTCTTGCCGGCTTCAGTGATCTCAGCGGGTGGACAGAGGCGACTACCATCAACATAGCCAGCCAAATCATATCCAAAAAGGAGAGCATCAAATTGGGTCTTCCACGAATAGTAATTCGTGGGGGTCAGTTTGAGTGGAAGCTGACTCGCAGCATTGATAGAGATGAGCGAAGAAGCCGAAGATAACATGGGTTGCTCAGTGGGAAGCCGTGGAGAGGAAGGGGATGTGGAACCGGAAGACATGGTGGGAGAAGAAAGAAAAAAAAAAGGTAAGGTCAGGATCGTGAACTCGTTAGAGCAAAAGATATGCTCTTGATACCATATAAGAGAAAGCAAATATGTGCAGAAGCAAGCTTAATTATATTACTTCACTGTAGGCAGTATATATACAATAATACAACATTGAGTTAGTAATGATAAGGATGAAGATTACAATAGTTTATCCCTTAAGCAATGGGATAAGAGGATATCATCAAAGGAGATATGAATCAGATGGAGATATGAATCAGATGGACTCCTTCGTATTAGTTAGATACTTTTAGCAAATAAAATGCCATTTTTTATAGGTAGAGTTTTTTTTTTTTTTTTTTCCTTTCTTTGGTCAGAATATTTCTACGTAGATCTAGTGAGATGTAGCACTATCTCTGACAAAGCCTAGCTCGAATACTTAATCTCTGGAAAAAATTCTTCAACGCTGCCTACATGCTGTCTTTGGCAGTGGACAACATTACCATCCTACATGTTTTGAGGAAGTGGATGGTGGCGGAACCGCGGAGGAGCTAGCTTGCTGAGTGAAGTGGTGATACGTAGCTTTTTTGGAGGAGCTCTGATGAGGGCTTTTTGGATTTTTGCTCGTAACTGGTGAGGGCTTGAGAGGTGGTGGTAGCTTCTTTTATCTCCTCCAATATATTGCCATCTGATTCAATAAATGAAACGAGTATTCCACCGTATTATCAAAAGAATACAATTTCATTTTAATTTTTGCAGAAATTACAATTTCTTTACTAATATATACATATTACTCTTTTCAGCTTAATTGTGACTTTTTTTGTGCATGCACATTCACAAGTCTAGACCTGTTGAAGAACCTAAATATAGCTAGGGAATTATCACATGATAACATTGTGATGCGTATTTATTTTAATGAGGTCTACGGTCTTTCCAAACCTTTTGTTAAAAGGCCCTAAATATGGTATCTAAAACGTATGTTTTAAATTAGTTTAAAACACTCTCTCTAATGTTTAATTCACGTAGTAGAAAATGTTCAAAATATTTAAGGTTTTGAAATCTCCTCGATTAGTTAAGCATGCATGATATCAGTAATGGAAAATGAAGTTAATGGTTATGTATGTTCACGTTCATCCCTTGAAAGTTGAAACTGCGGTGCTTCCACTGGGGAGGAGTCCCAGTCCGTACAGTTTGCAAAATGATTATACTTGTGCACCTTACTCTGCCGAGGTTTCCTCTTGCGACTACGAGAAGTACTTGGAGAACATGATTGCTGGCTCATGATCATTTATTTATATATAACTCGCATCCAATCTGCTAATTAAAATCCAATCTTTTTACATAGAGAATTTCATTTTCCACTTAACCAATTCCATCATACACTATGACTATGCAATGTTGAACCTAGCTAGCTATCAAATATCAACTCCAAGAAACTACAAGTTACTCAAGAAATTCCTCTTAAATTTGAAGCAAAAGCAATAAGGACAGATTGATAGTAGAATAGGCTCAGGTATTGCAGATTGGCATATGAGTCTCTGTCTCTATTGGCTCTTTTTTGGCTTTACCTGCAAGGCTGCAACCTCAAACACTGGAAAGCTATAGCTATATGACCCTATACCAACACTTTCACCAAATCAAACCAGAAACAAAAGTCGTTCATAAATGGCCTCTCTCATCATCGATCAAACGAGCCATTTAATTTGTCACCTTTCTCTCTGAACTAAAAGGGGTGGTGGAAATGAAGTCGGTGAGGAAAGAGGAGGTGGCGGAGGTGGTGCTTCTTTTGATAAGCTCAAGGACAACTCCCCTTAAACCAAATTCATAGTCATAGCAAGTAGAAAATCCTACCATTTATGCATCTTGGCATTATCATACAAAATACCACAACAAATTAACAACCAAAAATGCAGCAGTTTTATATATATCTTGGTGCATAAAACACTTCAAATAATTTTCTTCAGAAAACAAATTTTGCACCATTAATATTGTTCACTGATACATACAAAATACTAAAACCACCATAGTTAACCAATTCCATCATACACTATGCAAACTTTCACATAAAGGTTCAAACACTGCATACTTTCACATAAAGCATGCATTTTTACACATAAATAAATGTTCATCAAACCTTCACTAAAAGCCCTAAAATTCATTGTTCAACAACCTATCAGATATCAACTCCAACATAAACCATTCAACAACTTCAGACTAACCATGTTAATTCTTTCCCACCTCATCTTTTCCTTCAAACACATAAGGCACAACCTCCCTGTCCTCCTCATCTTTCACCCTGCCATTGCCATCTTTTCTCACTTTTGGGACAAAAATCTTCATAATTCCATTTTTCACATTAGCATGAAGATCCTCAGCTCTATGCATTTCTGGCCTAAACTCGAGACTCAAGCTATACTTTCGCGGTGGTTCTAGCGTCGGCTCCAACCCTTTCTCAGCCTCAGCAACAATTTGCACTACATTTTTTTCCTTCATGAGAATCTTGCAACCTTCTTCTTCAACTCCAGGCATTGTTATCCTCAGCACCATTCCTTCCTCTGTTTCGTCAACTGAAAGTGGCTTCCTTTGGCCTTGGCGTTGTAATATGTTATTGTAGTTTTCAAAAAATTCTGGTGGCCCTTTAAATGTTACTGATAAATAAATCCAGAAAAAGAAAAATAAAAATAGTATTAGAGTTAGGAACAAAAGTGGTACCTATTACACAAGCTATTGCAAATAACAGGGCGCGGAGAATATGAGATACGTAGTTTCTAAAATGAGACTAAATATTCAACATTGAACACATCAATAAGAATCTGAAAAATATTTTTCTTTTAAGAAAAAAAGAAGTAAAATAATGATATAAACGAACAAACTCCAGTAGCGGATTTGGTTTTATCGTATTACGAATGATTTTTTTTTTTAAAGATTTTAACAACAAAACTAAGCTTCAATATATGCACAGAATACTGTCAAGAATAACGACCAATATATATATATATAGACGTCAAGAATGATCTGTTAAAGAATTAAACGGAAAAAAAGTGAAATAATAATGTACATAAAGAGTTAGAAGAAAGAGATGCTTACGTAAGCCAGCAGTGGAGTTGACGAGTTCAGGGTCGTCTTCGTCGTCGTCATCGGAGCTGCCACTGACGGGGATGTTGGTGGAGGTCGGAGTGGTGGGGGTGACGCGCAGGAAACGGTTGGTAATGCTTAAAGTGGGTAGTTTCTGACGGAAGAGAAGGTTCAAAAGCAAGGGTGAGGCGGCGGCGGATGAGGCGGTTGAGGTGGTGGTGAAAGTGGTGGCTTTTCTAAGGAAATAAAAGGCCATTTTTCTGGTACGGACTGAGTAAGCTATAGCTTTGCTACACTCTGAGAGCTTTGAGGCCTTTTTGACTTTCTCTTGTGCATGCAGTATTTAAAAGGTTTTTAACTTTTTGCTTTTGTCATTTAATCGGATTTGTCTTACAAATATTTTTTACCGCACTCTTTTAATTTAGTCTCATTCTTTTAATCTAAGTACGTGGACCTATGTATTAGGATGAGACTCAATATTTGTGTCCGGAGCCAAATATTTTAAAATCTTTTCATTAATTTTTTGCTCCAAAAGTTTTGAGATTTATGCAAACTCAAATGTGTTTTTAATGAGAATTTGACCCGCAATTTGTATATAAAATTCTTTTAGTATATGAAGATCCAGCTTTTTATAAAGTTTGAATATTTCTAACGTAATTTTTGAATTATAATACTATCACCAACACTTGAGTCGATCATATCATTATGATATTATTATGTTACAATCTTCCCCCTTTTCCAACCAAAAGACTTTCTCGAAAAATAAATTTCTTATTTCTTTGGCTATGCTTTCTAAGATATCATCACCAATTACTATGACATACTAAAGTTTCATTTCGTCCAGTGTCTATATATTCGCATTTATAGAATCACATTAAAAAAAATTAATTAATTCAACAAGGTTTTGTAAAAGTTGAACTTCTCAATTTTTGGAGAATATGTGTATTTTCACATGAAATATTCAAATGCAAACACAAATCCAAGTAACCAAATACTCAGTCGTTGAAATTACAATTACAATCTACATATGCCTATAGACCCTCGAAATATTAAGCCAAATGTACACTAATGGTATAGTTCTCGCATTCTTCGTTTAAATGTAAGGAATCCCAAAATTAATTTTCGTAACGTGTAACTTATACCTCTCTAAAATGAAATAAAAAATGTGAACTTGTGTTGATATTGTTTCAAGGGATCTTTCGAAGGTTCAAAGAAATATGGTGGAAACCGTAAATTAACACCACAAATTAAGATTAATGGAAACCATCAATTAACACCGTTCTTTTTTTTTTTTTTTTTGGTCAGTAATTAACACCATTCACATGAAGCAATTAGTCTCTGGTTTTCCAATATCAAAATAAAGCCAAAGTCTAATTTTCATTTCTCACACACATGACATCAACAATAAGGAAAAATCTTGGAACACTTGATACAGCTGTGAATGCCAACAACACATGAGATAACACGCTAGAGATGAATATGAAACCGCAGCCGTTTTTAAACACAATCCCAACAATAAATTACTAACCACAATTTTTTTCACAAACACATGCATTAACCCACTTCCCAAAAAAAAAAAAAAACATAAATTAAACAACACACCAGAAAAAACAAGAAAGATGACTGAAAGACATTGTCAACCATGTAATAGAATTTTCAGTTCTTCTTTTGACTACCACCCTGCAAATAGGTTAAAGGCACAAACAAGAAGAGTATGCCACCCTTCATATAGCCTGAAATCTTCCCTGAAATTACCTCTGGCGACAAATCAACACAGCCTGCATATTTTCTTGGCTCTTCACCTTGATGTTCATCTTCGGCAGTGCCCTCAAAGTGGACAACATTGTCATCCTTAAACCAATAACGACACCCTTTTTCCTCCACACCTGGCATTGCTGCTCTTATCAGCTTAAATGTACTACCTCGTATAACCACATCATTAACTCTAATAGAGTCCAATTCACCAGCTGTCTGAAATGGGTGCACCATCGGGTTATTCAACGTGTAGAACCTAGTAGGCCCTTCAACAGTGACTGCAGTAACCACCAATAAAGAAAAAAGAAAGATTAGAAAAATAATAATAATAAAAGACAAAAGAATAATAAATATGAAATGGGGTGGAGAATGTTTTTTACGAGCTTGTCCTTCTTTGGGTCGAATGAATATTTGAGAGCCCATAGAGCGGGTAGTGGTGCTGGAGATGAGTGGTGAGATGAAGGTGGAGGAGCGGGATTTAGGGTGGTGGTGGAGGAGGTTGGTGAGGAAAGAGGAGGTGGCGGACGTGGTGGTTCTTTTGATAAGAGAGGCCATTTTGAAAATTCTTTGTTTCTTGTTTGATTTGATTAAGGTGAAGGACAGCACATAAAAAAAAAAAAAAAAAAAAACTGTATACAGTATAGTGTAGTAGTGTAGGGTTTTAGCTTTGTCTTTTTATGGGTTTTAGGCTGCAGCTGCAGATAAGGATACGGTCGTTTTTCACTGCTGAGGAAAAAGAAAGCCAAAAGTAGTCAGCAAGAAACAAACCAACGGGCATGTTCCAGCTTTTGTGCCGATTAGTAGTACTATAGTAATCAAGTAAGGCGCTCAGATTTTTCTTTTCATTTTACTTGGTTTTATTTCCTCTCACGAGAGTCTCAAGATCAAATCATTGGAAATTTTTTCAAAACGATGGACGTTTTAGTACGATTGTAAAATAATAATGTAACGATTGTAAGATAATGAAGTAGTCTCTACAAGTGTGGTGGACCTATTTGAGAAAAATTGTATATCTTAAATATGAATTTCTTTTTTATGCAGATGCGATACTTTTATCACAAATTGATAAGACAGGTGAATCAAGGAAAAATAGGCACGTTTTGCTTGGGCCTTGCAAGTCATTAATGGATCTGGTTCACATAAGTAGCAAAAGTCTATAGTACCCTTTATAATGAGAGATGAAATTTATTATATGAAAGTGCATAATGACGAATTGGGAAAGTGAATAAAAAATAAAATAGATGTGAAATGACTTAAATGGGCAATGGACTAAAACCAAAAGTCTTGAATTGCTACTATAGAAAAAGCCTTTAACTTATCCATATGTCCTTTTTTCCTTTTTTAGAACTTACAACAAATGTCATTGACAATTTTTTTTTAATGTCTTTCTAGCAAACCATTTGTTTTTCTTTAATTTTTTTTTGGCATACAATAAATTTCATAAATAATGTGAATAACAACGTAAAATGTGAAAATCACCATAAGTATGCAATTAGCTATTTGAAAATTCCAATCACTATAGTATCATCATAAATGAAGTATAAATTATCGGGTCACATTATATGATTTAAGAATCAATAATGTGATTTGAATAAAAAAATCTGTAAAAAGTGAAAAGTTGAGTTTTTGCTAGATTAGATGCAACAGTCATAACCCTTTTTTTTTGTAATTGTTTGTTGAAGATTGTTGATATGAAATGAATACACTTACTTGTTTAGCAAAAAAAATAAAAAGATCGTTTTTTTTATTATTTGTTTTGGTGGTACAAAACACATCATCTAATGATTAGATGCAACGGTCATAACCCTTTTTTGTAATTGTTTGTTGAAGATTGTTGATATGAAATGAATACACTTACTTGTTTAGCAAAAAAAATAAAAAGATCATTTTTTTTATTATTTGTTTTGGTGGTACAAAACACATCATCTAATGAAAAAATATAAAATCATCTCAACAAACGTAATTAACGATAAAAAATATCAAATTAATATCAAAATCTACGAATATGCATGTAGGTATATACAAATAATCAAAATAGGATCTATGAATATGCATGTAAATGTCTAAAAATAACCAAAATCTACAAATATGAATGTAGGTTTTTTGTGAATATCTATAAATAATTATTTTGTAGACTGCCATTACGAATTTGTAAGGAAGGTATTTGAAGAAGGATATGTGTATGTACATGTTGGTATTCATAGATAATCAAAGTAGGTATCTATGAATATGAATATAGATTTTTCATTGATATCTACAAATAATCATTTTGTAGAGTGTCATTACGAATTTGTAAGGAAGGTATCCAAAGTAGGAATCTACGAATATGCATGAAAATATCTACAAATAACCAAAGTAGGTAACTACTAATAAGAACGTAAATTTCTCGTTGATATATAGAAATAATCATTATATAGTGTCATTACGAATTTGTAAGGAAGGTATTGTATTAGTAAACTTAGCTTATGCTTAGTATCTATTGATTATATTAACAATCAAATCATATTATCAAAAAAATATCATATCAAGTTTAAAAACTCTATTTTAGTTTTGGAAGTATCTCTTAAAAATTGAGGATTTAGTCTTATACTTAAATGTTGTTATTACAGGAATTTGAATTTTGGTGTTGACTTAAATATAATTATAGCATGAATTTGAATTTTATTCGCTTGAATTTCATTAAAGCGGAAATTAAATTATGAGTTTGATTTGAATTACGTTATAGAGGAAAATTAAACTTTCAATTGCATTTGAATTTTGTAAAAGCAGAATCTTTAATGTGGATTTGCACTTGAATTGTTCTATGGCAGGAACTTAAATTTAAATTTATATCAACTTGAATTTTGTTATAGTGGAAAATTAAACTTTTATTTGTAAGCACACTTGAGGCTTTTTTTTTCTTTTCTTTTAGGACAACAAGAGTATGCTTGAAGTTGAGGGAGATGAACAGTTGCACGAGTTGCCTTCTCGTGTTTGGGGTGTATCTATAGTTCTTCCTTTTTATACAATGGGTCTAAATTCAGAAGGGTAATAAAGTCATATCAAAAATTATATTAAGGGTAATGTCGTAATTCTATTTAATATAAAGGTTATAATGGTCAGTTTAAATTTGAATTTATTATAAGGCCAGTTCCGTAATTTTGTTCTGATATGACTTTTTTTTTTTTTTTTTAAGTAGAATTCATCAACCGTGGATGTCCAGGCTTTTTAAATCAATGGCCCAAAATTCATGACGAACCTCTTAAATATTGACCTTCATCCAATGAGGATTTGCTTTGGGTATATATTTTATATAATTCTACCGCCTGTGCAAAGTAGTTTTACTAGTTGTAACCTTTGACTTGGGAGAAAGAAAGACCGGATACATAACGACTCTGTTTGTTCCCCGTAAAATATTTTTAGTGAAAAAAAATATTTTTCTTAACCTTTGTTTGTTTGTCATAAAATAATTTATTAGGAAAAAATATTTTCTTAAAAAATAAAATATTAAAAAATATTTTATATTATTTGAATTTACAGTACTTTCCGTAAAATGTTTACTTTTCCTAGAGGACATGAAAAATATTTTATAAAATTTTATATTAGCAGCAATTGTTGATTGTAAAATATTTTAAAGTTGACCAATTTTTTAGTATTACCAAACACAGTAAAATTAAGCAAAAGTAATCACAATTGTTGATTGAAAAATATTTTACATTTGACTAAATTTTACATCCTACCAAATACTAAAAAATATTATATATTTTTCAGTAAAATATTTTACGGCAAACAAACGGAGCCTACATTTTCAAATTTTAATCGTCCAAACCAAATCTTGTTTTTCCTAATGATGCGTGGTGAAATTGAGTCTTTTTGTTGAATACATCAAATTTAATTAAATATATAGTATCTAACAACTTAAGTTTTTAAATTAAGTTATTATTTAATTTGGTATTAAAGCTTAAGACATGAGTTTATGTGTTGTCACTATCAGACAAAAATATTGCCATTTTGGATTTTTTTTTTTTAATTGGGAAAACATTCCAATTTAACAAACTCACGAAAAATAGATCGAATTAGTTACCATCTACTTACATCGGATGAGATACGCTAGCATTCCCTCATTGGGTTAATGGCTAAATGTGAACCAAACTTCCAGATACAACAGTACAATCCAAGGTATGTACCAAATAAATTAAGGTATAATCTCTAACGATAATAATTATATTCGAACCCAAGACATCTTGACAAAAGGCTTGATATGCCGACTGCTGAGGGTATCTCTAATGGGGAGGGTAAAATACAAAACTTACAATTTTTGACTACCATTAGAAATAATTTAAATATATATGAGATCCACTATTTTTGTCAACTTTTAAGTTAAAATAAAGACCCAGTCACTATTTTTTGCTCTAAATTTAGAGAGCCAAAAATAGTGACTAAATCTCAATTTTAACTCAAAAATTAATAAAAATTGTGGACTCCATATATATTTAAATTATTTTTAATAATTTTTAAAAACTTAAATCTTTAAAAATAACTAAAAATAATAAATTTAATATTTTATTTTCCCTATTACAGATACCTGAGGGTTTGAGATCTGATGTGCTTTGCCACTTGTAGCTTTGTCTAGAAGCTGAAGAAGACAAGGACAAAATAAGTCCGTACACTTAACATTCGCAGAGGTTTCTTCTGCGACTAGCACTACGTCCTCTGCACTTCTACCAGTTATACTCTGTCCACCAAAATGATGACTCACTTTTCTGAAATGTTTCCCGGCCGTCTGATTCAGAAACTTTCTGCAGATCTGTTTTGTTTTTTTGAAATGAATCGAGAGTGATAGAGTACCGTAATCAAATATTTTAAATTAAAATTAATGCCCTATTGTACAAAAATAAATAAAAATTTAGTAGTCTGGTTTAGATTATTTAAATTGATTATTGTACTTATTTGAAATATTTAAACAATTTTTTTGAAAAAAAACTTCTCATTAATTATCTTTTAAAAAAAAAAAAAAAAACAAATCATTAATAATTAATTACCGTTATGGCTTATGATTATTATCTCTATGAGATTATTTTTGTTTTAAACGCTAACACGAGTGAAACAAACTTTCTAGAATTAATTATCAAATGCCTGACGACACCATAAAACTGTCCACATACTCACAATTCACATACAACCAATCAAACCATTCCTTAATCCTAAGAAAGCCCAAAAAAATTACACAAAATTACTTGGATTCGCATTTGCCTTTGAATCTTTAATGTGAAAATACACATATGGTTATTATCTCTATGAGATTAATTTTGCTTTAATCGCTAACACGAGTGAAACAAACTTTCTAGAAGGCTCAGAAGTCATGAACTAAAAGAAATTCAATTATGATCAAATGATTTGCGTATATTATTATTAAATATTGCTCGCTCATATCATTATAATATTATTTATTCCTTTTCCCTTAAAATAAATCATCAATAAAGCTTGAGGATAAGCAAAACTATAATGTTATTTGTTGATTACATATTTTTGAAGATTTTTTTTTTTTTTTTTGGTCGAGAAAAAGAAAAGAAAAAAAGAAAGAAACATCTCTTTGAGTATCACTACCATTGAATTAACAGAGGAGTTGGTCCCAACAATGAGAAAGGATGCTACAGAATGCGGAAGTGATTGATGTTCATCAATTTCAGAATCTAGCCAAATTTTGGTGGTTTGGTTTGAGTTCTCATTTTTCTCTCTTTAATAATTTTCTTTTGTTAGCTTTTATCCTATTTGGTTTAGCAAATTGAAAAACAATATTAACATTCATTCATATTTAAAATGTTGAAGCAAAAAGAACGGTTTGCTACAAAACATGTTATGAATCTCATATTTAGTTGTAATATGTGTACTCACGTACTGATAGAATCAACGGTGCTACAAAAGAAATGTTTCCTCCGTTTTTTACCAAATTTCCAAAAAGAGTAGGTTAAAATACATCCTGGTGATTTTCTTTGGCATCACGTAAATCTTAATGCAAAAGCAATAAGGACAAATTGATAGTACAAATAGGGTTAGCTAGTGCAGATTTTTTTTTTTTTTGTTTGTGAAAAGCTATTGCAGATTGGAATATGCGTATATATGGCACTTTTTTTTGGCTTTACCTGCAACCTTAAACCCTGAAAAGCATTAGGCTGTATGACCCTCTATACTTTTGACACTCTCACCAAATCAAACCATAAACAAAAGTTTACAAATGGCCTCCCTCATCATCAAAAGAGCCACCGCCACCTCATCTAACATCACCAAGCTCCTCCACCACCTTCCTCCTGTCACGCCTCAGCTCCCACCGCTCTGCCACCACCTTAATCGTCTGCCCCAATGAAAACGACCCACCAGGTATTTATTTAATTTACCCCCATCCCAACAAAAAAAACACACACACACACACACACACACATATTAAGGGCTAGGGTCAGAGAGAGATTTTCTTGTTATTCCTCATATTTCTAACTATGTTTCATGTTGTTGTTCGTGTGGATACAGTCACTGTTGAAGGCCCTCCAAGACACTACCTGTTACTCAAGAAGCACACAAACCCACGCCCACACCCATTTCAGTTTGAAGGCCAAATGAACGCTCTCCAAGTCGACAAAATGGATGACCATGCATGGGTGAGGGTAACCGTGCCAGGCGTCGACGACCACGGCCGCGGCATCCATGTCTGGGCTGAGCATGACACTGAACTGCAGTTGGAAGCCACAGCAGAGGTGGAAGTCGAAGGAGAAGAACCAAGAAAATACAAGGGATTTGTTGACTTCAAGCCTCATGTTATCACAGGCTTTGGTGTCAATGGCGCAGGGTACCTAGCTGATGGCATCATTTACCTCAAAAGTGTCTTTTAAGTGAAAAGAACCAAAACAATGGTTTTCTGTTTGGGTCTGTTTTCTTTTCTTCTTTTTTTTTGCTTTTAATTTGTTGTTTGTGAAGTTATTAATAGATAGTTGGTGGTGCAATTAGTCGGAATTGGAAAAGTGTTTGAGATTGTTAATGAAGATTTGGCACAAATCTCTCAGCAAAATGATCAATCAAGACGAGAAGAAGAAATTCGTTTTATTTGGCTAATTTTATGAAAGGTAGAATTCACTTTTATTAATTTAGATTTGTCTTTTGTTTTTTTTGAATTATATCAAAATTAAACTCCTACAATTACTTATTTATTGAGAAAATAACCTACAGGAAGGTTATCTTCTGAAATGTGATCAAAACAAATAATTGATTAGATCAACTAAATAATCTAGTAAAATGAGGGCATAATAAGAGTCGTAACATCCCTCTATTCCAAGATTCTACTTCTTAAACCAAATTCTGTTTCTAGACTCGCTTACAAGTCTATCTCGATAATTTGCATGTTGCACTTCATGCACAATTAATCATACATCACCATCTTCACTAAAACATGAATTATATAACCAGTTAAAATCAGTCCTCATTAACATACTAATCCTATGTACAACCGCCATAAAAGGACATGCATTTGTCCATAATTTCCATATCATACCACAAAATAACACTATAAACATGTACTATACTACTACCATAAAAGGACATGCTTTTGGTAGTGTACACTTATTTATAAAAGTTTGGGTCTAAGCTAGTGAACGATCAGTATGACTCATCCGATTAATGTGCGTGTGGATCACACACGTGCATGACACACGACTTTATATTTTTTGTAGAAGTTTCCTAAAAGTTCAAGATTGAGCATGACAACTAATTCCTAACATACCAAAATACAGTGGTAGAAGTGTCTCAAATTCAGGATCATACGCTACACGAAGAATCAATAGATCCCTTTTTAAGAGTGATTTACTAGGAATCATACGTTTTCATAATAAAAGACTTAATTTTTCATACATAACTCTTTCAACATATCACCTACATCATTCATGCATAAACATCACAAAAACTAAAACCTTTTCTGGTTACAGTAATTGCGCCTTATCCATCCACTACTTGCAGCTAAAACAAAAATGGGTAAATGACCTATTAGGTCCCTTATCTTTTTCGCTATTGTCTAGTTAGTCCTTCATATTTCAAACGACCATATGTCAGTCCTTCATCTTTCCAACTTGTGCCACCGTCAGTCCTTCCGTCAAAAAACTAACGGTTTAGCCACATGCACGGCACATGGCATTATCGTCTTTTGGGGGCAAAATTGTCTTTTTGCAAGCTATTGACTACATAATACTAAAATCCCCAATTCTATTATCAAACCCAATAACCCTAACATTGCTCCAAAAACTTCAACTTATTGCTGCAACTCTTCTTCTCGCTGCAAAATCGATAAAGTGGTTGCAACTCTACACGTCGGCGAAATCATCTTCTTACTGCATATCTTCTTCTCGCTGCAAAATCACGATGGTAACAAGTAAGTAGCTGTAACTTTACTTCGTTCACATTGGCTGCAAAAATTTCAACTTTTCTTCGATTTTAGGGCACTAGCAAATGAAATTAATAAAAAAATGCATAGACTTAGGGTTTCAATTTGGCTGCAAATGAATTAAACATTGGGTTTCAATGACCTAGGATTTCGACAATCTAATTGGCAGTGTATAATAGCTTAGGTTTTCGTCAATTTCAATCATATCAATAATGTGACTTCTATGAATTAAAAGTGCTATATTACTTTATATGTAAGCATGTAGTGTTTCGGTAGTGAGTGTTATGTGACTAAAAAGAAGCATTTGTCCACCACTAGTCCAACAGAGAGTTGTGTATTTTTCATTTTAATGAACAACATGAGAACAAAGGCATCTCTTTATCAAAGAGATATACCCATTTAATGTGGTTGTTAATTATTTGTTTGAAATATTTTTTTGGTTTTGGATTTTTATTGTTGTGTATATATGTTCTTTGTTTTTGTAGATATTTTTTGGTTGAAGGTTCATTTTGGCGGTGATTTTAAGGATGTTAGTGGAACTAAGTTGTATGTCGGAGATAACATTAAATTTGTTGATTCACGTAACTACGATAGTATGTCATTGATTGTATTGGATAGTATTGCTAGGGAATTGGGATATGAGAGTCATTCAGGATTTTGTTATAGGAAACCTGGTATGAATTTAGATAATGGCTTGCAGTTGTTGATGACAGAGAAAGATGTGTTGGATATGAAGGCACTAGCAACTTCAATTGATAAAAAATGCATAGACTTGTTTGTAATTGGGGATCATAATGTATTACAATTGACACTACCAGTCAAGTTGAGTCATGTGTTGGTGGAAATGTTAATGCTGGAGATGTTGTTGGTTGTTTGAAGGAACATGAGGAACCATACCTTTGTTTTGTACCCTTGGGTTGTCCGGATAACCCTACAGCAA
The DNA here is from genome assembly GCA_037974665.1 of Ehretia macrophylla. NCBI lineage: Eukaryota > Viridiplantae > Streptophyta > Magnoliopsida > Boraginales > Ehretiaceae > Ehretia > Ehretia macrophylla. The sequence goes on along the minus strand of CM075764.1, from coordinate 6,008,901 downwards.
GTACACAAAGTACACCAAGTAAACGGAGCAAATCAGAAGTTAAGAGAATTGGACCAATGAGGGATAAAGGCAAAAGAAAGGTGAGTGCGATTGATGAGATTGTTAACAGTGATGGACATGACAGTGATGCATCTGACAATGATAGTAGTGGGTCTAGTTTTCATGATAGTGATAATGACTTAAATGACAATGACGATAACAAGTTGTTTGATGAAAATATAGATCCTGAAGTTGAATGGGCTGGTGTTTTCAAACTGTATGAAAATATGGAAGATTCAGTTCCAGTTGAACATTCTGGTAATATACTACTGGAGAAAGGTTCTTCTGAGGACTTAAGTGATGACAACTTACATAGGTGTCATTCAGATGGTGATGTGGATGCATATGGGAAAAAGTGTGAGAGGTTTGAAAGATTTAGAAGACAAGTGGATATGGAAGATCCTCAATTTGTATTAGGTATGATATTCACAAATGTCGAAGAGCTTCAACTTGCTATCAAGGCACATAGAGTGAAACATCGCAAGAGTGTGAAGTTCGTGAAAAATGACAAGACTAGAGTTCGGGCTAAGTGTGATAGAAGGCCATGCGAGTGGTTCATAAATGCAATATATGTGAAAGAGAGTGACACCTTTCAAATAAGAAGCTTGAGCAATGTTCACAATTGTGGTACTGATTTCGATCACAAGCATTTGACTTATAAAGAGTTGGGTGCGTGATACTTGGATCATTTAAGAATGACTACGCACTGGGATGCAAGTGATTTTCAAACTAAGGTGCACAATGATTTCCAAGTAAATGTGTCAAGGTGGACTGTCTATAGGACATTTGATTATGTTAGAATCAAGTTCAATCAACTAACATTAGTGGTGATATTAACTCTACTAATGTTAGCAGTGTGCAGGTCAATGTCACTAGTAGAGAGGTTCAAGTGGTAGCAAAATCCATCCAAGTCAATGTGGCATCAATATGCAGCGATGTGGGGGTCACAGCAGAGACAAACAACAATGTCAATGTCACTATTAATAATACTGATGTGCATATAGATGCTGATAGTAGTCAAGTAAATGTGGATGCATTGAATACAGATAATAGAAGTGTTGTGACTAATCCTCACATGCCAAGAAAAGTAAGGTGTAACGTATGGTTGAAACAAGGTCATGATGTAAGAAAGTGTCCTTCAAAGGTTACAGATAGTGTAAGGAAGAGGAAAGCAAGTACCTTTGGACTTTTCAAGTCCACCTCTACACATTCAAAGTCCAAAGAAAATGTATTAACATTATTGTATTAACACTATCCTTCAAATTCCACTCTTGACACTTACATTGTTTTTTTGTAGGCTATTGAAGCACCCAAAAAGCCACCATTCATACTAGCGGGAGCGGGTTTGCATGTCAAGGCACCTTTACCAAATACTTGTGAGAAATCGGTGAAGATTGGATCATCTATGATCAAGGCAAGTGCAAGTACATGGAAAGGGAATACATGTGTGAGCCTTAAGTCCTTGCTTGCTGAAAGTTCTAGTGGTACTAACAAACCTGCTACAACTTCAACTCAGACCAAGAAAACAAAAACTAGCAAAGGAACAACTTCGGACTTCATTGACAAGAAGAATGGATGAGTATAAGTTATGTTTAGGTGTATTGACAAACAATTTATGTGTGTCTTAATTTACTTTGTGTTGTAGTACTTTGGCTATGTGAATTGGCTTGTGTTGTACTACTTTGTGTTCTAGTACTTTGTCTATGTGATGGCTTTCATTTTGGGTTGCCGAACAATTTACATTTTGAGTTTGCGATAAAAATGAATATGTACTTTATATTAATCTAATCCTTTTGATTTGGATTGTGATTCTTGTTTTTGGTAGTATATATAAGTTTGTGTTTGCCATAACAAGTTGTTTAACTACTGAATAAGCATAGGACTATTTTTGCAGATTTTTAAATGTGAAGTGGAATCTTTAACAGGTTGTTTAACCATTGAATGTGAACATGAGTATTTTTAAGACAAAACAATATAGATTGGAGGATCAAGCCAAGCATAGATGTATTACTCTTTAGCATACATATTGAATACACATTACATAATAAAGCACCAAAATGCATGTTATAATTCACAAAATTTGACCGTTTTTTCGACTCAACAACTGCATTGGTGCACACAGATTAAGCTATTGTTATACAACAACACATCTAAACCTACTAAATAAACCTACTCTTCATCAGCATTAATCAACATCTACACCTACTAAATAACATCTTTATCAGCATTGCAATGAAACAAACGCACAAGATCAACCACCAGAAGCACTTCTTCAATCACTTTCTCTCAACTTCATGTTGTTCATGCAATTCTTGCAATTCGGCATCTTTCCTATTCATCGCCCTTAGCAAACCGGGAATAATTTGTTTACTCATTTCACAAATTGGAGGATCAACCCAATCAAAATAACCACAGCCTTTACCATCAAGGTAACCTTCGCAACGTACAAACCTTCTCCCAGGATTGAAGTCGGTCCAAGAGGTGATGACTTTGCCTTGTTTTCCACAATAACACTGATATGCCATGGTGAATAGCTTGGACTCGTGGCTGAAAGTCGATCTAACATTATTAAAAAACTATATGGTTATGGTATATTGACTAAAATAATACACTGATATGCCATGGTGACTAGCTTGGAGACACGACCAATGTCTGTGAAGCTAACATATAGATCAGTATGGTATATACACTGAAATGAATACATAATCAACTTAATATCGAAATAACTTAGTGTGGTCAACATTATGCTTGCAGAGAACACTATTCATGCGACGAGTTGTATTTTGCATATGGCAACAGTTGTACAACACCTTGGTGATGACGAGAATGTCGAGTCGTTGACGACGGGAATAGCGAATCAACTGGAATGCAACAGCAACAAACGACCAAATGTGGAGAAGAAGGAGTTAGGCATTTAAAGATTTGGGGGATTTGGGTTTTAGGGATTTAGGAATTTGGTTTTAGGGATTTGGGTTTCAAATTGGGTTCATGCTAATATAGAAGGGAAATATGCTGATTACCCCCAAAAGACGATAATGCCCTTACAAAAATTGGTCATGTATCGTACATGTGACTAAACCGTTAGTTTTTTAACGGAATGACTGACGGTAACACAAGTTAGAAAGATGAAGACTGACATATGATTGTTTGAAAGATGAATGACTAATTAGATAATAACGAAAAAAAATAAGGGACCTAATAGGTCATTTACCCAACAAAAATTAACCCAAGACAAAGATTTTTTTTTTAAAGAAAACAAAAAAACAAAACAGAAGCATCCAGTTGACTAAATCATACTTTTTATCAAACAACAAAAAGCATCCAGTTAAAATTCAGTCCTCGTTAACATACTAATACTATTCTACTACCATAAAGGAACATGCAATTTTACATATTTAATCTCCATAACATACCCCAAAATAACACTAGTATAAATTAAACAGTACTTAATCCAACTAATTAATCTAGCATTAAAGCATGCACTTTTTGGAGATGTCATCCTAATCATCTTCATACATACATCCTCATTTCCCTTTGTCCTCTTCTTCTTTCTCGCCAAACGCAAATGGCACAATCTTCCTCTCATCTTCATCTTCTTCTTCCATTTTGGCACCAACTTTGGGTATCATCAACCTGAGAATGCCATTCTTGATGCTAGAAGAAGCCTTCTCTGCATCATGCAATTCTGGGTTGAACTCAAGGCTGAACGCGTACCTTCTGGGCTTGGGCTCGGGCTCAAGTCCCTTTATACCCTCAGCCAACACGAAGATGATATCCTTCCTTTTGTGAATATCACAATGCTTCTCACTAACCCCCGGTAGTGTTACCCTCACTAGCATTTCCTGATTGGTTTCATCAACTACCATACCACTCTTGCTTCCTTTTACTTGGAACGGGTGGTCTACGGTGAAAGCTCTTGGAGGCCCTCTAAAAGTTACTGCAAAAAACAAATCTGTAAGTAAAATGTCACTTAAAAAATAAAGAAAAACGAAGCAGTAAATATAATATTTAACGGATATTTAATCATACTTGTGGGTACTATGTGTGGTTGGGCATTCTTGGTCTCTTCCTCATTGTCGTCATCACTGGAAGAGCTGCTGCTGCCGTTGATGGTAGTGGTGCAGAGGAAACGAGAAGCAATAGCAGGAAGGGGTTTGTGGTGCATGACGTGGCGGAGGAAGGTGGTAGATAGGGGTTTGTGGTGGAGGAGGTGGCAGAGGAAGGTGGTGGTGGTGGTGGTGGTGGTGGTGGAGGCGCTTTTAAGAAATAGAAGGGCCATGGGTTTTTACAGCTGTGGTGTGTAAGACTTGACTCTTGGCAGGCCTTTAAGCTTTTGAAATTGTAGGGTTGAATTGTGATTGATGCTGTATTTTTCGTTTTTATTTTTTCTTTCTGAAATGGAGTGTCTATTAAAAAAAAGAAAAATAGAAAAGCCATTAGTTGTACTAGATTACTATAATTCATCAAGTTCGCAATATTTAAGCTTTTTTTTGTCACTAATTGGAATACTATTTATATCTTTTTACAATCAATCAAATTTTTTGAATTTTTGTTTGTCTGAGTCAACTTTTGGAATGAGAAAGTTACTCGGTTTTGAATTTAATTTGATTTAGGTAGTAGTAATTATCCATTCAAAATATATCCAACATTTGTTCAAGCAATAATAAGATTATTTCAGTCTTTCTCACACATACATCGATGACGAACTCCTCCCTTGCAGCGACCTGTTATGAAGCCTTCTTTCTCACACAATTATCGTTAAGAAGGCATGGCCCTTTGAATATTGAACTTGGCGACTCGCACAAATATGCTTCAACATTAATTAATTACTCCTACATACAAACAATAATTAAAAGATTAGATTGCTACTTCATAGAAACAAAAATATGAAAATAAATGCGATTTTCAGATATCTAAGAATAGTATATACAAATCTAGAAAACTATTGGACAAGAAAACAAAGCACCCTTGATTCTGCAAGCTATAGTATCTTAAAGAGGCTGAATGAGGAGGATGGATCCTGTCCGGGCGATAGTCCCCCTTTCCTTTATAGTAAAGGGGCGAAAGTTGATGGTGACGATCTTTAGTTCCTTTAGTTTTGCACACCAATCAAGATTTTTGGGGCATAGTCATGAGAATTTGAATGTACTTGCGGGAAATAAATAGATTGAGTAGCACCATCTGCCCAAGGCATCTTCTAACCTTGATTAGCTCCATGAAATTGTTCTTCTACAACTTATAATATTGCTCTTCTTGATAAACCACGGAAGATTTGAGATATGAGAGGGTGAGGTTCGATCTCTTATATAGCAATTCTTATTAGTACACAATACCAAGTGTGCTTAAGAGTCCACCACAGCATACTCACAAGTGAACCTATATATCACCTACATTTTGTTTGGTAATTAATTGTCATGGTTCAAGACTTCGTTTTGTGATTTTTGAAGATAGAAAGTGTGGACTTTTTGTTATCTACAATAATGTGTTCAAGTTGAGAAATTTAATTGGAGCACATCCATTCATTACATGGTTTCAAGCTTTTTGGATTTTGCTACATATTTGGTTCATAAATGCTATCAATAAAGCATATAATTTCTTAGATTAGTCAACGGCAAAAAAGATTGAATTACTCACCAAAAAGTAAGGTGGAATGATCACGTAATAATTTACTATAATTAAAATTTTAAGTTAGAATCACAGTTTCGATCTTCACATGAAAATTAAAAAATAAAAAAAATAAAAAAATCAAAGTTCTAGCTATGTCCTTGCATCTTGTCCAACTAGTTTCTAGTTTTTTTTTTTGGTTAAATTGTCCAACTAGTTAAAGTCTATTACTATCTATGTTATCAAAACAATATTGTCATTAGATGTATAAGAAATTAAAACCAATAAATAAAACTGTTAAGTGTTTGCTATTAAAATATTATAAGCTATGTACAAACTGGAAAAAAAATCACTATGTCTAGACTTGCAAGGTTTATAACTAAAGTCATTAACATATTATTCTCTTTACTTAGGAAAAAGCTTGCATCGGGACGTTCAAATATCTGCTTAAAGAGAAACATAAAACCTACATAGGCGATTTATTTACATGAGTGTCGCACGTCTAGATGTAAGTCTATTTCATTTATGCTCGAATGTTTATTTAGAGAGAAACGAATTTTACATATATATAGAATTTATTTATATAAATATCACACGTATATAAATATAAATATATTTTATAAAAATAAATTTATTATATACATCATGGTTGACGTCCGACTCCTCCGATACCCTCTAACATGTGTGGACGGGACGTTTACGAGGCGGTTTGGAATATTTTTCAATAAGAAAGATATATTGATTTCTCTGCAATTGGTGTTGATTCTTTTGGTACGGTATATGCCAGCAGCTCTTTTTTGGCTTTTTTTTGGCTTTGTATTTAGTCCGTAGAACCACCCTTCAATCTACTCACCACCAAAAGCAAACAAAATGGCCTCCCTTCTCCGTAAACCCACCACCTTCACCAAAACTATCCTCACCACCTTTCTCCACCACCCCACCACCACCACCCGCTCTTTTGCCACCCACGTAATAAACCACCCTTCAAGCCCCGAGGACCCACCTTGTACTTATCTCTACCCAGCACACACACACACACACACACACACACACACACATATGTTATCAATTTATATTTTGTTTCTTTTTGGCATTTTTAAAGAAAATCTTGATTCTATTTTTTTTATTTTTTATTTTTTTGCAGTTAGGGTTGAAGGGCCTCCACGACACTTTATGTACGCGAAAATGGATGTGCACCCTTTTCAATACGAAGGTGAAATGGATGCTATGAAATGTAAGTTCAATGATGAAGATGGCTATGCATTTGTGGAGGTAGTTTTGCCAGGAGTAGCTAAAGATGGGTGTAAACTTCGGGTTCAGAACAACACCATTTGGTTTGAGGCCACGGCTGAGGTTGAACGCCAAGGTGAGGAGCCAAGATTTTACAAGGGCAGCATAGAATTTACACCACCAGGCAGTGATAACATAAGAACCAACGAAAGAATCAAGGCTAATATGAGGAGTGGGATATTGTTCCTCCGTGTGCCTTTGGTATTCATACGCAATGGTAGTTTAAACGACATTAAAGAATGATGCTTTGTTTATTTTTCGTTTTTGGGTCAGCCAAATGTTTGATGTGCTCAACTGTTAGAAATTTCCAGTGTGATCTGTTTAGTTCTATGTAATGTTTCTGGGCTTGTTTAAGGTTTAATGAATGGTTTGATGTGAGTTTATGAGGTATGTGAAGGTATTTATAGATGGTTTATGGCCTCATTAGGAATTGGATTATTGATTACAATTATGGTTTATGATTATCCTTGTGACAATTTAGTCTTTTAGCTCAGCCAAAGTTCTCCCTCAGATTACGTGTAAACTTCTACTCTATGAAGGGTTTTCTCCCTCAATCAAGGCTGTTTAAAAAGTTTTAGGTTCAGTTAAATCTAGGATGAACGGCTCTGGTATGGGACCGTATAGCATTTTCACGATATCATTATAGTCAATTAATAGGACTTGACTGAAAATTTTGCTTCAAAAGCTTGACATGGTTCACCTTAATTAAATCACAAGTGGAACAAAATTTCTTTACGAATTTAGATGCTATAATACCACGAGAGAAATCTAATAAAATGAATTGGTAATTCGATTTTGATAAGATAATTTGCACGAACTATTACTATTAGATCTTCTACTTATCACTTTAAAGAAAGTATCAAAAACGCTTGATGATAAGCAAAATCGGATGTTATTTGTTCCTTCTCTTTTGGGTCATGGATGTCATTTGTTCACTCGCATATCTTGGAATATCACTACCATTGCCAAATTTTGGTGGTTTGATTAATACTTTGTTTAGGACTTTGAGTTATAGTAAGAAAATTGATATTAAGAATTGATTTGAGTTCTCATTTCTCTTTCTTTTATAATTTTCTTTTGTCTGTTTTTTTAGCTCAAACATGATAGATATGGCAAACTGAATCACAATATTGACCTCATTTTAGTTATGAATGGCAAATTGAGATGCGATATTCGCCTATGAAGTTGTATGACTACTACAGAAAACATAAAAAAGAATATATATTTTTCTCAAAACATCTTTTATAGTATTATAATAATTTATAAAAACGTAATCAAAAGCTTTATAATATTTGTAATGAAGATGTACCGGTGACGTACATCATCATAAATCATTAAGAATTAAAGAAGGTTTTTTTCTCTTTTTTTTGGTTAATTTAAAGTGAAGTCTATATCAATATTATATCATATAATTTAAAATTAAATTTTAAAAAAATATAATTAACCTCAAATTCTCAGGCACACACAAAACGAAGCAAATGACCACCTGTGACAAGCTTTCTTTCACAACACGTCAACTTTTATCCAAAAGCAATGAAGGCAATACTCAGTATTGACCAAAAACAAAAGAAACTACACAGCGGTTTTGACAAGAAAAAAGACTCAGCTGTTTTTTTGGCTTTACCTGCAGCCTCTTAAACACTGAAAAGCATTTCCATAGCTAAAACTCTATACTACACTCTGACCCTGAGAACTTTCAAGAATTTAGAAATGGCCTCTCTTATCATTCATAAGATACACCGCCTCCGCCACCTCATCTTTCTTCACCTAACTTCTCCACCACCCAAAACCCCCCTCCACCAACTTTCTCTTGTCTCGCCTCAGTTCCCATCGCTCTGCCACCACCTTCGTTCTCTCCCCTGATGAAAGCGACCCACCAGGTATTTATTATAATACATACATATGTAGTGCTAGGGACAGAGAGAGATTTTGTTGTTATTCCTCATATTTGTAACTATGTTTCATGTTATTGTTTGTGTGGATACAGTCACTGTTGAAGGCCCTCCGAGACACTACCTGTTACTCAAGAAGCACACAAACCCATAACCACACCCATTTCAGTTTGAAGGCCAAATGAATAATCTCCACGTCGAGAAAATGGATGGCCATGCACGGGTGAGGATAGCCGTGCCAGGCGTCGCCGAGCACGGCCGCCGCGTCCATATTTGGCCCGAGCATGGCACTGAACTCCACTTCGAAGCCACAGCTGAAGTGGAAGTCGAAGGTGAAGAAGCAAGAAAATCACCTGCTCGTGTTTTTCAAGCGAGTCAAACTAGAAAACAACCAAAATGCATCATTTGGTCAACAGTTTTTTATTGTGTCTATTTTTCTCTTTTTCTCTTTCCTTTTTTGGCGTTTAGGAAGTTATTAGTGGATGGTTGGTGGTGCAATTAGTTGGAACAAGAAAAATGATTGAGATTGTTAGAGACAATACCAACGTTTTTCTCTTTTTTGTCTATGACAAGGATGCAAAGCTTAAATTAAAGATGAACGGGACGAGTAGCTAGCTTTTGTCCTTCTCGCGAAAATTCTCCACATTATACACCCCAATCGATTGGATCTATCCAAAATTTGCCTCTATGCTATACTTCGAATAACAAAGAAAATATGACAACGAAGGATCCAACACAAAGCCCTCCAGCTTTAGTTGTATGTTGCGCGTATGGCACCCTTATTCTCTAAACTAAAAGGATTCCTCTCTCACAGAAGCTTGTATAACAATGCTTAAGATTTGGGCCATATTCCATCTAAGGTAGATATCTTTCTAGGCTTACAGGGCAGGTTCTGCATATAACTCTCTGTAGAGAGAAATACGAAACTTAACTGTTCATTTGAATTTCAAACGACCAGCGATTGTTATCAATTCTGGGGGAAAAAAAAAAAAACTGAAAAATCCATCGCTCATGCTGTACAAAACTGCATGTGAAAGAAACATATAAACAACGCAAGCACATGAGCTCATCCACACATCACTTGAGCTCATGTGTTGAACGATCGTAAGACCAACCCCTACCAACTCTAGTGAAGGCAAATACGCGGTGAGCAAATTAACTCATTGAGAAGCGCAGAAGGTTTCTACAGGGAGCCATGAACATCGCATCCGCAACAATGTCAAAGAGGGTAAAAAGCGTGCTGATATCGGCACAAGGCCATCAGATGCGGCAATATACATGCTATAAAGGGTTGTTTCGTTTCGAAGAATCATAGCTGAAAGCTTGCAGACACCCAAATTGATGCTTTACAAATGTAATACAAAGGAAACCTATTAGAAACCACCAAAACTTAAACAGAGGAAACACAAGAATTTACATAACTAAGTTCCATTTTCATTGCAAATTTATAGCTTCATTCAGTCTCAGGCTCAGTCTCACGTCCATTTTATTTTTAATCCTAGATGAACACATTAACCACGAAAACAAACAGAGGAAAAATAGAGCTGAAATGATCCCACATTTTTAACATCCAACGTTAAACCTCACTCAACTTTAACTTGGTACACGTCCTTGCGCTCCTCTTCCTTCACTTTGGGCACCACGACCTTCAAAACCCCGTTCTTCATCTCAGCCTTGATCCCATCAACCTTGTACAAATTTGGAGGCAGATCGAGCCTACTCGAATACCTCCTCTTTCCGTATTCCTCACCCTCCTCCTCCGATTCTTTCTCGCCTTCTCCTTTTATGATCAGTGTGTTCTGCTCAACCGAAATCTTTACATGCTCTTTGTCCAGTCCAGGCATGTCAATTCGCAGATACAGCGCGTTGTCATCCTCCCTCACGTCCCACCCTCTCCTTGCTCCGGTCCCCATTCCTTGGGACGCGGCCAGCAACGGATTTTCCATGAACTGATCCATTAGGTTCAGCAGCTGGTTTACACTTCTGGGTGGGGAAAAGGGATCAAACACATCTGCATAAGATAAAGACTTAAACTATCAACAATCATGGAATTAGATGATTTGAATTTCGCACAATCAATGTTCAGAGTCAGATAATTAAACAATTATTTTTTTTTTTCTGGAATTGAACTAAAAAAATATAATTTTGCGCAATTTTTTCACAAGTTGAATATAAAAGTACAATTTCGCCACAGTTAACATTCAAAATAAGGTTATAAAACATTTTCTTCCTTGAATTGAACTATAAAAACGGTAAATAGGAATTGCAGTTTGAGCAATAATATATGTTTTCCCCCTCGTTAAACATGAGGTTCTTGCCTAAAATGTTGAATTTTTTTTAAGAAATTCAAACTTTTTCCTCTAAAATTTGTTGAATTGGGACAGAATAAGAACATTAAAACAAAGTCCAGAATGTTGAAAATGAAAATAATAAATAATATAATGAATCTCTCCCTCACAGGTTAAATTTTTAAATGAGGTGTTCACTTAACATGGTATCATAACTTAAGTGGCAAAAGGTCATAATTCAAAATTTACTGCTACCCATTTAAAAACTATCCAAGTGCAAAACTCAAAATTAATTCCACATGACTTTTAGATGAGGTGCTCACTTAACACAGAAAATAGCTAAATTTGCATTTTAATTTGTCCAATCAATTCAATACATTAAGATTTAACAAAGCGTCACAGAAGGTCAAATAAAAAGAAAACTTGAAAAAAAAAATCGAAAGCTTAGATAATTAAGTGAAATTGAACATTATATTGATAATGAAAATTGGAAAACATAAGTACCTGAGAAGAAGCTAGGAAAAGAGTCACGGCGGCGAGAAACAGAGCGGCGGTCAACATCGACGCCGCGATCGCCTTCATCGTACTTGGTCATCTGAGCGTTAGTGTTGAAGGAACGAGTGGCTGGAGCGGCGGAAACGGCTCTAATAGGATTAACTAGCCGGTTGATGAGAGCCGAGCTGGCAGCTCGCCTGAGAGCAAGTGAAGAAGCCATCTCGAATTTTGATTTCTATTTGATTTGCTTTCGATTTTGTGTTTGGATATGGATGCTAACAGCTATGTATTGGTGTGTTGATAGACATGGCGGGAGGGTTTAATATATAGCGTGGTGTCGTGGGGAAGAGGAAATGGGCTCTAGAAGCTGAGAGATGCTTCTGCTTGAAAGTTCCAGAGATTTAAATATGAAGCTTCTAGTATAATCCTTTTGTTCTCTTTTACCCCCAATTTGGATTGCACATGGGAAAGGAAAGGAAAGTAAAGTAGAGGAAGAAAAATAAATTTCTTGTTTAGATTGTAAAAAAATAATAAGGGAAAAGAAATGAAAGAAATTTATAATTTATTGTTTAAATTAGAGAAGTAAAAGAAAGAAAATGATAATTTTAGATGAAAAATTACTTTATTATCTTTTTTTATAAGATAGTCATAAAAAGAATTAAAGATAAATTAGTCTTTTTATTTATTTTCCTTTCCTTTTCCTTCATTTTACCCTAAATTAGAAAGATTGTAAAATACTTCTCATTAAAAAAAATGGAGGAATTTTGGAACCCCCTTCAATTCCTTTATTGAAATTGAAAATGCAATCCAAACAGGAGGAGTGATTCCCTAATCTCACCCCTTCCTTTACTTTCTTTTAAAAAAACTAATCCAAACAAGCTGTTAATGGATATCATTTTAAGAGGTCACAATTGTCATTTTACAAAGAAGAAACAAAGATAGTTCTAGTCTACCCTTCGTTTTCTTTTCCGGACAAGTAATTCGTACCCCAAAATTCTCACAAATAACGTGGTTAGAGAACATGGGCCCAACTTACAAATGGACCAACGAGAACTGTAATTTTTTTATAGGTGAAATCATTAACGCGTGAGTTAAATTTTATATTTTTTAAAAATATGTATATTTTTAAAGTATTTTTAAATTAAATAATTAATTTAATTTTTATTAAAAACATCACATATGTAAATTTTAAATAATAGAATCTTAGTCCCCATTAAAATAAAATTTGGATCTGCCCTTATTAGAAAATAATACGTGTATTTCACCAAAAAAACAAATGGTAAGTATACGTTCGTTATCTTGGTTGTTAGAAAGGGAAAACCACCATGTTTTGTGAGTGAGTGGTTTGAACTTTTTGAAGAGTTTTTCGATATAAATATTTATACGATTTAGATTTAGACTATAATATTCCCGTAAATAGTAAGATTAGAGAAATGTAAGTGTAGGCAATTTTAATCTTATTGTTAAGAAGATTATTTTTAAATTTGAATTGAAATTAAATATTCAACGATTTAATACTTGATCAATCTACGAATACGACTCTGAACAATAAAGATTTTAGTATGCTTTCTAAATTCAAATTCAAGCTCGACCATTGTCAATTTTTATATATATATCATAATACTCATTCAAAGCATGGAACATATAATGTGCGTTCTAGAACAAGTAATCTAATATAAAATAGGAAATTAGTATTAACTTTCATTCTTCTATTTTTATATCGAAAGAGAAAATGAAATATGACATAAACTAAAGTCTTTACAACTCAATCTTCAAGTAAATCTAACATAATTCTCGTTACCATCTTCACCATCATCACGACAATGAAACTCCTGAAAAGAATAAAGCCTTCCATTCAAATGAGCAGATTAAAATCAGATATAAAACATCCATAAACCAAAGTCGTATAAGAGCCTGCAGGTTCTAAGGCCATAAAACCCAATAGATTTTGGCTTTACTAGTTCTAAAAGAACAAAACGAAAATTCTTCAAGTCTGAGATGAATACCAGATGAAAGAAAGCGTCATTTTCGTAAGGTACCAGAAAATTATTGTGAGCAAGCCAAGAGTGGATCCAAAACACGAACAAAGAACCGATACGCCTTACGTATTCGTCGCGTTTTAACAGCTCCTATGTGTCTGTAATATTAGAGAAATAAGTTAGTATCACAATCAAAAGCTAATAATAACTAAAGAGCACTTGCAGAATACAATTGTAATCAACTCTGACTGCTCTGCAAGCTTGTATAAGATATGTTCAACTCAAAAAACAAAAGCTTCTGCACAGACGCATACATTCATATGTGAGGAATTAATGGAAGGGTAGGAGCTTCACCTCTGGAGATTTGTCACGAGTATCAATCTATGTCTCAGCAATCTTCACGTTTCCAATAGAAGGAGTAGTAATATTAATAGACAATACAGATTGAGTTTAAAATTGCAATCTCTAAATCGTTATAATTCTAAAGAACCTCGAGAACATTTAAATCGACATCTTCAATCTGAGACGCCCTGGAAGAAGAACCCTTGTGATTCCTGAGCAACAGGAGATGACACTTGGGGCGAGGAAACATAAACCACTCTCAATTTGCACTCCTCAACGGAATGTCCTGCCTCCTTCTTCAACGTAATCGTCTCCTTTTAGATTATTGCATTTCAAATTATGTGTTCGCTAAAGATTTCCTATTGACTACCATGTCTGAAGTGATGCCCTCTGGCGTTGCACCAGGTTCTGCAACTAGACTGATCTGAATCTTAAACTTGTCCTTGCATTGCATGTCAGGAGAGGGATCTCCTTGGGTGCTTGCATTTGTTACTATGAAAAGAATTTCCACAATTAATTAGATAAGAAGGAAATGGGAGAAAAAAAAAAACCTATTTAGAGATAAAAGTGGGAAGAAACAAATAATTATTTCACATGTCATTTGAGGAGAAATTATTCCTACTTTCGGTCGAACGCAGTACTTCTTCGCATCTGTTGTTAATACCTTCAAATAAATAATTAACATTAAGATTATAGCATTAAGGATCAGAAGCATAATACTTAAAGTAGTTATAACTACCTTGAAAGCAATATTTTTATTGGTTTTATTTGATAACATCACAGGACGTCATGTCTGATTCTTCAGTACAAACTGATCAAACCAAAAATTTCAAAAGCAAGTATGCAAAATAAACATAGAAATTAGTAAATAAATATGAATAAACAGAAAAAGTAAGAAGCTAAGCAAAGGCATAGAATCACAACAAACTTACTAGGGAATTGAAGCTCTAGAGGAGAATCTACATCAAGAAGACGACGACCACTGCTCATATTTTATCTAAAATCCAATAACACTATATACTTATCTGAAAATCAATTCACCTTTGAGGGAAAAGTTTCTTTTACTATTCTCTTCCCTTTAATCTCTTGGGGGGGTTTGTATTTCTTTAAATTCGAAAAGACATTGATGGAAGTTGCAAGGAAGAATACTGGAGATTATTGAATTCAAGATATTAACTTGTTGACTTTTCTAACAATTATTCTACTAACTAGTTTACAGAAATTCTAGCATATGGATTATAATTATATACTATTGACTTGTTCAAGTAGAATAATAATAATAAAAAAATTAGCTCTATTAGGCTACACGGAGATGGAGAATCTTCACTGGAAAATATATATCATAATTTTCTACAGATGTATTAGTCATAACTCTTCCATTGAAGCTGGATTTGTCCAATCAGCCCCTCATGAGCCAGCAAAACCCAACCCCCGGCCCCACCCTCTCCTCCGGGTACAGATTCTTTCATTTTCTAGATAAAAATTTGAATTGCGACAAATCTTGATAAAGATCGAGTCAATTTCAAAGTTTAAAAATGTACGAATTATTATTTCTCATGTCTAAGGCCTAGAAATATATGTCTACAGACAAGACCCATCTTGAAGGCCTGAGAGTAACAATGTGGAACAAATATCAACTAGGCTAAATGTAAAACCATACTCGTATCATAACACTCAATGTGCCACACTATCGGACCATTTGTTTTTTTGTGCTCCTCACGTGCTAGTTTAGAGCTCACAAGGCCAGCTAGTATATTAAAACTCATAAAATAGCTTAGTATACAAAATTCTTGCTGCACACAAGATTTCTTGAGGGTTGACGTCATTGTTTTGCGAATTACAATTGCAACCATGAGCATTTGGTACATTTACATATTGCAGATCTAGACACTTCCAATTTCCAGACTATAAAGTAAAGGTTCCGTTTATATGCCGTAAAATAATTTATCGGTGAAATAAAATTTTAAGATTTTTTTTTTGTGGAAAACATAATATTTTTTGGTGTTTGGATGATTAGTCATTATTAATTAATTACTTAATTAAAATTATTAATTAAATTACTAAATTTTAAAATAAATAATTAATAAAAATATTAATTAATACATAATAAATAATATTAATAATTACTAAATTTAAAATAAATAATTACTAAAAATTTTAACTAATACATAATAAATAATATTATAAATTAATAATAATTGATTGATTAATTATTACTAATTTATAAAAATTATAACTAATTTAATAAAGTGTTTTTAGTATAATCTTATATTTTATTTTTAGTTTGAAACTTTTTAATTTTAATAGGGAGGCAAATTTGGCTCTTTAGATTTAGGGAGCCAACTAGCAAATTTAGAAACTCTCTTTTTTTTATTCAAAGGGAGGCCATGTATATATATATATATATAGATGTAATTAGTGAGACTTGAGCTCGTAATCTCTCACAAATACTGTAAATATCATGTCGCTAAATCAAAGGGTTTTTGGCATTAACTTTCTATTTTAGAGAACTCTTTAGGAAGGTTATTGGACTTTGACTCTATAAAATAGGTAAGGAAGAGATTTAGAAATACGGTTGGAGTTAACTTAAGATATCAGTTTTTGTCCATAGGGTGGAATTGTTCAAGGCAAACCAACAGTTTTTTAATTTTTCTCGGAGCTTGTAAATAACTATTTTGAATTTCATTTATTTATACACAAATACACATAATTTTCAGTTTTGCAAAAGTATTATCGTTTGAGTCTGACATAATAGCAACACAAAGAGACCAATGCCCAAATGCCAGAATAAGAAGAAAATCAATGCCCGAAGCCACAATTTTTTAAAACCAAAGTCCAAAATAATATAACCAATACCTAAACTCAAGGTTTAGCAAACTACACATCAAGAAGTTGAAAATATGGACTACAAAATCGATTCAATGCTTCGAAAATCCCAAGAAAACCCTCTGGACCATCCAAACTGGTCATTGATGTCCTTGCTGACGAACCTTCTTCTGAGCCCCGAGGTGCTCGCTAGTACCAGCAGGGGTGAAGTTAGGAGGACTCGGTGCCCAAGGTTTTTCTTTTTGAAAAAAAAAATATTTATGTAGTATCTTTAAAAAAAAATTGTCGGTTCTTTTATTTTTTTTATTTTTATTGTCAATCTTTTTATTTGAATTTAAATCCTTTAATATTAAATTTTTAGTTTCGCCAAGTACCAGGTCTGGTGATTCAAAAGTTGAAACGTAAACCACTTTCAATTTTCTCTCTTGCACAACATGTACTGAACCATTGAACTGTACAAAAAAGAGAACCAAGAAGTTAATAGATCATATGTCTAATTCTGCAGGTAACAGGCCAAGATTGGAGAAGGGGACAAATTTTAGTTAACCTAAAGAATCGAGATAAAAATCTTTTGGTCCCTAAGGTTTTGGGAAATAAATTTTTTGGTTCCTCAATTTTAAAAAAATGATTGATAAGGGGTTCTCGAGCTGAGATGAGTCACCCACACCGAGCTGAGACGAGTTAATCAGAGCCGACCCAGTGCATTCAGCTAAATGCCCAACCTGGATGCTGACCCGACCCCGGAAAACCCCGACCTCAGTGCTAGCTGTTCCGATGGGACATAAAGCACTGATGGGACATAAAGTCGCCCCGCATTAATTGCTGTCAGACCCGAATTTAGTATAAATAGAGCTCCACCCTCTTCATTTCGGAGGTAACTCGTCATTAAATGCTCTCAGCTACCTTGCCAGCTCGGACATACTAATCATTCGTACGCCCGAGGGAAAAATCCGGGTCATCACCCCGCCTTTTCCTTCCTTTTCCTTGCGCAAGTCAGGTAGCCGACCTGAAAAGTTTAATTTGGAGGCCAACCTGAAAGTTCAGCTTGGCAAGCGTAGCCGACCAACTCAACTGCAAGAATCCGACCTCGACAGTTTGGCGCCGTATGTGGAAAACGAGTTCTTTTTATCACTCTCCTTCACCACTCACTAAGAAACCATTATGGTACAAACGAGAAGCCACAGTGCACCGGTAGAGGATTCTCCTAACCCAGATGGGGATCTCGAGACCACGCAAGTGCCTAGCCAAAACCCAATCCCAGTTGACGTTGGGAAGAGCCAACGTATACACTTAGCCACTCAAACTAACCCCGCGGTAGATGGAGACCTCAACTCCAGCCTGTCACCGGAGATAAGAATGATGCTGAGGAAGTTTGAAGAACTTAAGGAGCAGGTAGCCTGGCTAGCTGAGGGCTCCCTGGCTCCGCAAGAAGCTAGCCACGGCCCTCGCGTCCACAGTTCCGCATCCCAGACCCAAGGCCAAAGCGAACGCAGGACGAAGAGGGCTTCCTGGAGCTGGTGGCGAGACCCGCGGGGCAAGAGGTCAAAGGGCGGCTCAAGCCGACCCCGAGTAGGTCAAGACCGCGGCTGCCATAGCCAAGGTCATCAACCAGCTCGGTGTAAGCCCACTCTCAGCTGAGGTACTAGCCACGCCACTACCGAACGGCAACCGGATGCCCAACCTGGCCGTCTATAATGGAGATGGAAACCCAGCCAGCCACCTGCTCAACTTTGATCACCACATGACTCTGCATGACATGTCCGACCTCATGAAGACGAAGACATTCCCAACCACCCTGGTTGGCAATACATTGGATTGGTTCCAGAAACTTCGTCATAGTTCAATTGCAAGTTTTCATCAGCTGGCTGAGGCTTTCCTCTCCCGCTTCGCGGGGAGCCGGCGCGCCACCCGCCACACTTCTACATTACTGCTGGTGAAGCAACATAGAGGGGAAAGTTTGAGGGCTTATACAGCCAGATTCAATGAAGAGTCCCTCCGAATCCCCAACCTAGAGGACTCCATGGCGTTAATGGCTTACTAGAGCGGGCTCAGGTCGGGCCCCCTTACATCCTCTTTGGCAATCGACCCCGTGGATACTGTATCCGAGCTGATGGTACGAGCAGAAGGGTACATACACTCGGAAGAAATCTATCAGACAAAGAGGGATGATGACAAGGAGAAGGAAGCTAACAGGAAGGGAGAGACCTCCCGAGCCCAACCTGGGGGTAAAGTCCAAAACGACCGAGGCAAGCAGCCCCAACAGCCAAAGCAGAACCCCTGGTTCACTATGTTCACTCCCCTCAACACCACAAGGGAGCATATCCTAATGGAGATCCTGCACCAGAACCACCTGCCTCCAGTTCCAAGGATGAAAGGCCGACCCGAGAAGCGTAATAGAACCAAGTATTGCCGCTACCATATGGACTACGGCCATACCACCGAAGAGTGCAAAGACTTGAAACAGGAGATCGAGGCACTGATAGCCCGAGGTCACCTCCGAAGGTACGTAGACCCGCAGCCGACCCGGAATCATGATCAAAGAGATAGAGAGAAGAGTCCACCTAGGCGCTAGGCTGGGGGTGGACGTTTGGCTGTGATTGAAACCATTGCATGAGGACTGGCTTCGGGAGGGGAGACCTCGGCAGGCAGGAAGGGTTATGTTCAGGCTGGGAGGGAGTATGGACCGGTGCGGGGTCCGGCCCAGGCATAGAGGAGCTCACCTTTTCCTCAGAAGACTTGGAAGGGGTAATATTGCCCCACGATAACCCACTGGTGATCAGCGCTGAAATAGTCAACTTCACTGTAAAAAGGCTGATGGTGGACACCGGGAGCTCGGCGAAAGTTTTATTCCTCAGCGCTTTTGAGCAAATGGGGTTGGATAGGAGCCGACTCAGGCCAATGAGGGGCACTTTAGCTGGTTTCACCGGGCAAGCCCACCGAGCTGAAGGAATCATTAACCTTCCGCTGAAGCTGGAAGACGAAGATAAGCGGGTTTCAATGCAAGCCAACTTCATTGTGATAGATTGCAACTCCACTTACAACGGAATTTTAGGTCAAGTGGCACTCAACCATTTCAGGGCTGTCCCTTCCACCTACCACCAGGCCCTAAAATTCCTGACCCAGGCCGGCACGGCCACCATCCGCGGAGCCCAGCTCTCAGCCCGGGAGTGTTATGAAAACTCCCTCCGACCCAAATATCAGGTTGGCTGGGGACCAGATTTGCCCGAAGAGAAGAGGGATGCTAAGAGAGGCAGCCCGACTGAAGACCTTCAGGAGGTGGAACTCTCCGATGAAGCAAAGAGAGCAAAAATCAGAAGTGAACTCTTTGCCGACCTCAAGAAAGGTATAAGCCAATTTATCCTAAAAAATGAACACATATTTGCATGGTCTGCCTCTGACATGACAGGTATTGACCCGGGAGTGATTGAGCATCACCTGAATGCCGACCCGAATCACTATCAGGTGAAGCAGAAGCGCAGGCACTTCCATTATGATAAGCAACAAATCATAGCAGAAGAGGTAGACAAATTGGTAGACGCCGGCCACATAAAGGAAATCCAGTACCCAACCTGGTTATCCAACGTGGTGCTGGTAACCAAGTACTCAGGAGGATGGAGATTGTGTATTGATTTTACCGACCTCAATAAAGCCTGCCCTAAGGACTGCTTTCCCCTACCTCGGATTGATCAAATGGTGGATGCCACCTCCGGGTTCGAGCTACTCTCCTTCATGGATGCCTTCAAAGGCTACAACCAAATCAAGATGGTTCCCGGAGACAAAGAGAAGACTGCATTCACCACCGATAAAGGTCTCTACTACTATGAGGTCATGCCTTTTGGCCTCAAGAATGCTGGAGCCACCTATACTCTGATGGTGAACAAGGTTTTCAAAGATCAGATTGGCCGAAATATGGAGATCTATGTAGACGACATGTTGGTCAAAAGCAGAAGGGCGGAAGATCATATAGCCGACCTGGCTGAAGCCTTCGCCATAATAGGGCACTTTGGGATAAAACTGAACATGGAAAAGTGCGCATTCGGCGTCAAGGTGGGAAAGTTTCTGGGCTTCATGGTCATAGCCCGTGGAATAGAAGCCAACCCAGAGAAAGTTCAGGCAATACTTGACCTAGCGCCACTGACCTACGTGAAAGACGTCCGAGTATTGGCAGGCAAGGTCACGGCACTTAGCAGATTCATGTCCAGGTCGGCTAACAAGTGTGCTCACCTGTTTAAAATATTGAGGAATCCTAAGAACTTTGAATGGACTGCGGAATGCCAGAACGCCTTCCAAGAGCTGAAAAGGTATCTAGCTTCGCCATCCCTGCTATCCCGACCTGAGATGGGGGAGGAACTAGTACTATACCTACCATGCTCGGGGATAGCAGTGGCAGCGGCACTAATCCGAGAAGAAGGGAAGGAACAGAAGCCGGTCTATTATGTCAGCAAAACCTTGCAAGAGGCCGAGGTGAAGTACTCCTCCTTGGAAAAACTCGCCATCGCGCTCATCACTGCGGCAAGGAAGCTGAAGCCATACTTTGATGCTCACCCAATTAAGGTCATGACGGATGCCCCACTCAAGTCCATCATGCACAAGCCGGAGGCATCGGGCAGGCTGCTAAAATGGGCAGTTGAATTGAGTCAATTTAACATCACCTACCAGCACCAATACTCCTTCAAGTTCACCTTTCCGGCGTCCAACAATGAAGCGGAGTACGAAGCGGTAATTGCGGGATTGAAAATTGCAGCTCAGCTCGGGGCACAGACAGTCGACCTGAGCACCGACTCTTAATTGGTTTCTAGTTAGATATCGGGAGAGTTCGAAGCCAAGGACAGTACCATGCTAGCCTACCTCAACAGAGTCAAGAATTTGACCTCAGGGCTCAAAAGGTTTACGATACAGCAAATTCCGAGGGAGGAGAATATGAAGGCCGACGCCCTGTCCAGGTTGGACCTGGGTGAGAGCCGACCTGCCCTGGTCCATGTGACAGAAGTGTTCGAACCGAGCATTCAGTTAGGGTTGCAAGCGGTAGCCGAGCTCAATTTAAGCCCAGATTGGACCAAACCAATCGTGGACTACTTGGAGGGGGGTATGACCCCGGAGGATGAAAAAGTTGCTCGAAAACTCACGAAACAGGCTTCAAGGTTTGTCATAATTGCTGGGAAACTCTACAAGAGAGCCTATACTTGGCCTCTCTTGAAATGTGTTGGACCTGGGAGGAAAACTATGTACTCCGTGAGATCCATGAAGGGGTATGTGGAAACCACGTGGGAGGCAAAGCTCTGGCTCGAAAGGCATTAAAGCAAGGCTATTTTTAGCCAACCTTAGAACAAGATGCCAAGGAGTATGTAAAAAAGTGTGACACCTGCCAAAGGTTCGCCAACATACAAAGGAAGCCTGCGGTAGACCTCACGGTGATGATAAGCCTGTGTCCATTTTACCAGTGGGGTCTAGATATCATTAGCCCATTGCCAACCAGTGTTGGCCAAAAGAAGCACGCCTTCGTAACAGTAGACTACTTCACCAAATGGCCTGAGGCTGAAGGTATTGCTAGAATAACAAAAAATGCAGCTTGTGAATTTGTGTGGAAAAATATCATTTACCGGTGCGGGGTGCCAAAAGTCATCATTACTGACCACGGCAAGCAATTCAACAGTGCATACTTTCGAGGCAAATGTGCTGAGATTGGGGGCGACCTTAGATTCTCATCTATTGCTCATCCTCAAAGTAATGGCCAAGTTAAAAGAACTAACCAAATCATTTTGCAGGGCCTGAAAACCAAGCTGGAGGAAGCAGAGGGCCAGTGGGCATTGATTCTTCCCGAGGTGTTGTGGGCTCAACGGATCACCACCAGCTCGACAACGGGAGAATCGCCCTTCGAACCGACCTTCGGTACTCAAGCGGTGCTGCCAGTGGAGATCGGGTCTTCAACCAGTAGAACCCTCCACCATGATCCAGAAATAAACGGAGCACGAATCCATGAAGAGCTCCGAGCTAAAGCTCAAATTAGAATGCTGGCCAGCAAAGCTACCATGAAAAAAGCCTTTGCCAAACAGGTCAAGCCTAAGCCTATTAAGGTTGGCGACCTCGTACTCAGAAAGACCATCTTTTTGCCGCGCTCGGGTAACAAGCTATCCCCGACCTTGGAGGGACCGTATGAAGTCGTGAAAGAAGTCCGACCTGGGACCTTCTACCTTCGCGACAAGAACGGGAAACTATTGAAGAACGCATGGCACTCAGAATACCTGAAGCAGTATTTTGTCTAAATAGGCCCCGAGCCGAAAGTTTTTGTAATGGCCCCGAGCTGAAATATTTTGTAACAGTCCCGAGCTGAAATCTCTTGTTACGGCCCCGAGCCAAAATCTCTTATTAAGGCCCCGAGCCAAAACATTACTTGTAATCGGCCCCCGAGCCTAAGTACTTCGTATACAAATTCAATACAATACATTTTGTAAATCAGTGCAATGCCCGACCCGGGCTCAAGTGCCTCAGCTACAAAGCTACTACAACCGGGGATTAGCGCGGTGGCCACACTTAATCATGAGAAGTAAACCAACTCGGACTAAGTTCCAGCTCGGGAATAATCAACAACAATTTGCTTAACTTTGCCAGTTCGGATTAAGGTCCAACTCGATGTAATTCGGCTTCGGTCGGTATATTAGTTTCGGCCTAAACTCGAACTCAACATTCGTCAGCATTAGTTTGACCAATTTTAAATTGGACTGACGAGTCCAGGTTGGCGACGATTATACAGTTGCCCGGTTAACCAGTTGGATTAGGATGATAATTCATTAATTGCGTCCAGCTCGGTTCCTTTTACTTAAGTTCGAATGGTCCATTACATTGGCCCGACCCCACTTACTTAAGAAAAATTTGCGAAGGGAAAATTACACAAGTACAAACTCGAATAAAACGCAAAATAATAATTCTATTAGAGTTAAAAACAAAACGATTACAATGAGCCCAACCTGGGCGAAATTACAAAGCCCTACCCGGGTTGATTTACAAAAATCTATTTTGAATGAGCGGCGTTGGTTGCATCAGCTTCGTCCCCGACCTGGTATGGTCCATACCTTCTTGGGCAAATTTCATCACCTCTTTAGCCTGGGACGTCAGGTCAGTCGGCAGCTCAGGAATCTCCCATAATTCCGGTGACGGAGCCTCCAAGATCTCGATATAGTCGTTCTTAATGGCAGGAAAAAATTTCTTCGCTCTCTCCCGAGCTGCAACCTGACCCCGGAAGTAGAATTCTATCTCGGCATACTTGGCCATGGCCCCGCCCTCCGTAGCCAACCAGTCCACGGCCGTCTCACTGGACTTGAAGGCTTCCACTGCCTTTTCTCCTTCGGTGCTGACCCGGTCCACTAGATCTCGGAACTTCATTCGGCCTCACGCTTCTCCAGCTTGTACCGCTCGACGTCCTTGGCCGCAGCTTCGCGCCGGGACTTTTCCACGTCAAGCTCCTTCTTTAGGTGGTCGATCTCCGTCGTGTCCGCGTTGCGCCTCTGGGCGGCCTCCTCCCTCAGAGTCTCAGCTCGGCCCAGGCATCTACGTATCACTGCTCGAGCTCGACGCAATGAGTCTGGGCCCTGACAAGAAAGCCGGGAGCTGAAAGAATGTGGGACTTGGCCTGTTTAGAAGAAAGCAAAACGATCAGTCGAGCTAAAAAACAACCTTACCAGAAGTTGGATGAGACTCACCGTGACTATGGCCGTCCTTAAGTTGAGCGAGAGCTGCTCTGCGGGGATCGTCGCCAACTTGGGGTCGCGAGCCACCTTGGACGCCTCCATGAAGTCCTTGCTGGGAGGGCTCACCTCCGCTGCCTTACCTTTTTCAGAGTATTCGGCCCAAGGCCACTTTCTACTCTTAGGTCGGGATACTGAGCGCTCCGGGATCGCCACTCCCGAGCCCGATCTCTTGCGCAAGGGAGACCCCGAAGCCCCCTTGGAGGAGACCTCGGAGCCGACCTCCCGTACTTGGCTACTAGGCCGTTGCCTCTGACCCTGAGCAGCACTTCCCAAACCAGACCGAGCTGAAGCCTCGCCACTGGCCTTGCTCTTCTTTCGTACCTGGGCATACGCGAGTTTTCTCATGTCCGTCATACCTGTAAAAGGTAGAGGAAAGAAATGAAAAAGAGCCGAAGGCCAGCCTAAAAAGACTAGCAGACAGGACAATTGGGAGGTCGGGCGCCGATCCTGCAAACTGACCCTCTTCTGAGCTAGACCCTGCGTCCCCTTCGGGCTCGAGAAGCAGGTTGGGATGATCCCTCGAGAGGTCGGGTTCCCTACCAAACAACTTGGAATCCTAGATCCGCTCCCATTTGAGCACGCTGTCGATATCTATCAGCATCCCGGGCGCGGGCCTGAGCACCGCAACTTCCTCAAGTTCCTCCTCTGAGAGCTTGGGGTCATTATTGACGGTCTTCCTCAAACTTGGAATCCAGACCAACCTGCACCCGGAGTTCACAGCCGGCTCCACCCAATAAAAGTCATTATGCCAGCCCTTGTTAGAAGAGTGCCACTTGGGGAATATGGAGTTGCCGACCCGAGCTGCGAAGTGGAACCACCCTGGCTGCTTCGGGTTGGGTTTGCACATAAAGAAATGCCTGAACCTACGCAAGGTCGGCTCCACATTCTTCTCCAGGCAGAACACATAGAAGGCCACCATCACGGCCCAACCATTCGGCGACATCTGACCTGGACTGAGCTCAAAATAGTTCAAGATGTCGACAACAAAACCGGGGGGAGAGAGCTGAATGACGTCGAATGCAATATCGTATATGGTGAAGTGGTCAGCCGGAGGATAGCAAGCCGATTCGTGCCGTCCTGGAAC
Source organism: Ehretia macrophylla (assembly GCA_037974665.1). Lineage (NCBI taxonomy): Eukaryota > Viridiplantae > Streptophyta > Magnoliopsida > Boraginales > Ehretiaceae > Ehretia > Ehretia macrophylla. Next base: position 5,983,317 of record CM075764.1, on the reverse strand, counting down.
CTTCAGCTTGTGATGACGATCTACGGACCAGTTCCTCAGGCTGGCGTTGGCCATTTGCACCGTGGAATGGCACTCACGCTTGCAACAGGCAAACAGCTGCTCAATCCTCTTCCCCCGAGTTGAAGAAGCGCTGGCTGTGGCTGAGCTCTTAGGTCGAACAGCACTAACCGGGACTGCTTTGATCGGCTCGGTGGCAGAAACCCCAGCTAGGAACTCTTGTGGCATCTCGATGCCCTCCAATTGATTTAGCGGCTCCTCATCCTCCCTATCTTCCAAATCTCCCAGGTCGGCCAAAGGATCCGCCTCAACCTCCTCTTGCGCCAGTCTGACCCCAATAACTTGGCAATCATCATCGCTCTCCCCGGGCCTAGATTTCCGAGCTGACCCTAGAGACGCACTGGTGCTCTCTCCACCTTGGTCTCTATTTGAGATAGACTCCGAGCTCGATGGACTCTCATCCCCAACATAGGACCTCACTTTCATCGCCTGGGAACCTTCCGACTCCGACCTCCCCATCCTGTCTACAGACTAAATATAAATGTACAGGAATAACTAAAGGGAGTCGGGACGTACCTACTGCTCTTTACTGCGGAATGTGACCCGGCCTAGCTGGCTCCGAGCTGAAAATCCCGAGAAGATTCTTTCCGAGCTAAATGTGTCCGACCACTCTGGTGTCTGACCTAAAACTCTTGAAAGTTGAAAGCGAAGTGTGAAATGAATCTCGGATGTCAAGGCCCTATTTATAGGCGCTTCTGAAAATCGCCTCAGGGAGCCCAAACGTCGCATCTTGTCAGAACCGCCAGGTGACGTGTCAGCCATCCGAAGGGCATGCACCGCTAACGTGGCCATCCCTACTCTATCAGGGTCGGGCACCTCCAGCTCAGGAGAAATACCTAATTCTAGATCTCACCCCCTCGATCTTGACTTGGGGGGGGGGAGGAATTGACGAGGGGTCCCCGAGCTGGGGTGAGTCACCCACACCGAGCTGAGACGGGCTAATCAGAGTTGACCCAGTGCATTCAGCTAAATGCCCAACCTGGATGCTGACCCAACCCCAGAAAACCCCGACCTCAGTGCCAGCTATTCCGATGGGACATAAAGCATTGATGGAACATAAAGCTGCACCTCATTAGATGCTGTCAGACCCGAATTTAGTATAAATAGAGCTCCATCCTCTTCATTTCGGAGGTAACTCGTCATTAAATGCTCTCAGCTACCTTGCCAGCTCGGACATACTAATCATTCGCACGCCTGAGGGGAAAATCCGGGTCATCACCCCGCCTTTTCCTTCCTTTTCCTTGTGCAGGTCAGGTAGCCGACCTGAAACGTTCAACTCGGAGGCCAACCTGAAAGTTCAGCTCGGCAAGCATAACCGACCAACTCAACTGCGAGAATCCGACCTCGACAATGATCATTTGGTCTATTTTAATATAAATTTTTTGTAATTTTTCTATTTTACCCTTGGACCATTTTATCTCTCCTACATGACATTAAAGACATGTTTAGGATATCATAAAAAATCATAAAAAAATCACTAAAATCACCAAAAAATTCACAAAATGAGATTAAATACACGTTTGGGATATCTCTTACATGACCATTTTGGGTTATCAAGTTCAAAAATAGGAGATGTTATTGTGGGTTAAAAGTAACTGTTCGCGAACAGTTATCAAGTTCAAAAATTATAACTTATTTTTACAAACAGTTGCTTTTTACCCACAATAACATCTTCTATTTTTTAACTTGAAAATTGTTCCGTTTATTTCTTCTCTAACTGTGGTGGATGATAATGTTGAAGACATTTTGTAAAAATTGTATTTTTTTTTTTGGTTTGGACAGGTATATTTTGTGAATTTTTTAGTGATTTTTTATGATTTTTGGTGATATCTCAAGGGTTTTTTTAATGTCATGCAGGAGAGAAAAAATAAGTCTAAGGGTAAAATAAAAAAATTACAAAAAATTAATATTAAAATGGACTAAATCATTTCTCAAAATTTGAGTGACCAAAAGATTTTTATCTCCTAAAGAATCTCATAAGAACATTAAATTGTTACAGACTTACCATGTCTTTTTTAATGGTGGCTACACTGTGGATCAAAAACTTGTCCTTGCATTGCATGTCTGAAGGAGCCTCCTTCTGTGCTTGCATTTTTACTATAAAGGAAAAGAGAAAATGATAGCGAAAATGTCAAAAAAAGTACCGTGATAATGCCAGAAAAAAATTGAGGGAAATTATATCAATGTTAGATGGTCAAAGTTTCTTAAGGAGACACTTGACACTATCTATCTATTAGGACCAAAAAGATTTTATGGTAATATATAATTGCTTTTCAAAAAGTTTGAATGTCAACTTTTCAAAACAACGAAGCAGGAACACGACAAAAGTTAGGTTCCATTTCAGTGTTTGCCTGCTGTTTCAGCTAAAAAGCAGAGGACAAAAAAGAAAAAAGAAAAAAAAAAATTATAGTATATGATCAATTGACAACCTGTGACATGGCATCAAGATCGAGGCATAATAATCCCCATATTTGGTCGAACACAATAGTTCTTTGGCTTTGTTGCCTTAACCTGAAAAATGGAAAAACCAAATACATGTTAACGTTATGTGTGAAGAATAAGAACATAACCGTTGATATGGTCAACTATCAAAATCCAATGAGTGCAAGAATTTGACAATCAAAAAAATCAAGAAATAAATATCAAACGATTTTTTGATGTAACTTTGATTCAAATTATAAAAATCTTGCTTACTTTAACTAAGAAAAAAATAAAATAGTCGAAATTTACCTTCAAAGCAATACGTTTGTCGGTCTTTGACAATTGAATAAAACAAGAGATATGCTTTTTCGATTCAACTAATCGAACTGTGCAATGATACGTACAAAATAGGAGTTTATAAGAAATAAAGAAATTTCAGCACAGGAAAGAGATTATTGACAAGTGGAGAACTTACAAGGAAATGCGTGCTCTGAAGGTTCAACTTTTAAAAGACAACCATTGCCCATCTTTCCCTATTCTCCAGAACAATGAACAAATGAATTATCCATAAAATAATTCCTTGGAAGCTTGAAATTATCAAATTATTTGCGATGAATGACAAGCGATACTAGAGTTTAGCAATGACTAGCTACTAGGAAAGTCTACATCAAATATTTTCAACCCCAAATAAATAAATAAATAAATAAATAAATAAATAAAAAATCTTCTACACTAGGCGCATATGTTCACCTTCGGAGATATGTCATGAGTATCAAGTAATGTCATTGCAAACTGCATGTTGCCAATAGAGAGAGTATCAATATTTATCGATAATACAAACTGCTTTTAAAACTTACAGTCTCTTAAACACATTTATACAATTTACCTCAGGAACATTGAAGTTGAAATCTTTCAGGCCCGGGAAAACATACACTGCTCTCAATTTGGATTCCTCAACATAATATCCTGCCTCCTTCTTGAACTTTATTTTTTATTTTTTAAATCATTTTTACGATATGAGTTCATGAAAGATTTTCTATTCAACAACTTCTATATATAGTCAATGTTTAACTACCATGTTCGAAGTAATGTCCTTTGACGTAGCACCAGGGTCTGCAAGCATTGCATGTTAGGAGGGATCTCCTTTGGTGCTTGCATTGTTACTATTAAAGGAACGTCCATAATTGAATATTAGAAAAAGAAAAACAGAGATAATGGGGGAAGGAATAGATAAGAATTGATCCTTCTAATTAAAAAAAATCAACATACATTAAATAGACAGTAAAATGTCACGAGTTGGTTACTATCCTAGGAGTCAAGTCATACTGATCGCAATGAATGGTGGAACTAATAGATATATCCTATGTTGGTTTGCTGGCCCTACTGGACCTTGTGATTACAAGGCATACATCTCACCTTATGACTAGCACAAAAAGTAATAGAATGACCAAGGCATATCGGGCAGATGCAATTTATTATTACCCAAGAGTTCGCATGTCGCGTGAGGCAAAATTATTCCCCTATTTGGTCTAACGCAGTACTTCTCCCGATTTGTTGTTAATACCTGTATGCAATTAATCGATATTAAAATAAAAAAATAAAAAAAGATTATCACATAAATGTTTATGTTTTAATCTTTTGCAAAATTAATATACCAAGCGTAAAAACAGATGAGAAACATAAGACTAATAATTATAGTTATAATCAACAGAAATTAATTACCTTAAAAGCAATATTCTTATTGGTCTTATTCGATAACTTAACAGTACATGATGTCTGCTTCTTCAGTACAACTGATCAAAACCAAAACGTTCAAAAGCAAATACACAAAATAAACGTTACAGAAGTTAGTAAATAAATATGAATAAAAAGTATAAGAAATAAACAAAGGCATAGAACTTGAATAACTTACAAGGAAATTGAAGCTGCTCTAAAGGCTCTACTTCAAGAAGACGACCAGTGCTCATATTTATAAAAATTAAATCCGATATCACTATATATTATAATTTATCTAAAAATTATTTAACCTTTGAGGCTAAAACGCTTTACTATCCCTCTTTTTCTATTTTCTCTTTGCTATTGACTTTTTCAAGTAGAACAAAAAACTTCAAGGGTATTAGGCTACACGGAGATGGAGAGTCCTCACCGGAAATGCTTCGAGGATATTATTAAATTAAGATATCGGTGTGTTATTAAAATAAGAGAACTCCAGCATGCTAGAGCAAGAGAACAAAAAATAAATTGAAAGGAACTAGACTAGTTCTAATTCGTCTAGGATAAGGTAATGGGATTCGACTTAAAAACGTTATGGGCTTCTTGTGTTTTGGTGCATGAGGCCTACATCATATAGTGTTTTGGTATGTGAGGCCTACATCATATAGAGATAGAGTTTTTTAATATTAAAGTTTTGAAGCAAAATCTTTAATAATATGGGCCAAAATAACTAAATATGTCAAATAAATGTTATTCGTGTCAAAGTCCGTATTTTTTCTAATCAATTTCAAAAGTTAAGAAGAGTATGAAGCTTAAGGCAGTGATTGGTATGTAAGAATGAGTTAGGAATGTAATAGTATTCTCAATTCTATTTTAATTCTCATATTTGATATGAGGGAATGAACTTGGGAATGTCATTCCCAAAGAAATCTCATTTCTACATCCATGAGAATAGCCATTTCAGACCATATACATAGGAATGGTCAATTCTCATGTGTTTGAGAATAAACTTCACTATCATACTCCTATATAACATAATTTTTATAAATAATCTATTTTCCAATAATAATTATTATTATTATTATTATGAAAATAAAAATAATTATTATTATGAAAATTATAATGAAAATAAAAATGATAATAAAATGATAATAAAAACAAAAATAATGAAAATAATAGTGATTAAATAATAATAATAATAATAAAAATGATAATAATAAAAATAAATAAAATAATAAAATAATAATAATAACAAAAATAAAAACTAATAATAGTGATTAAAATAATAATAATAATAATAAATAAAATAATAATAATAATAATAACAAAAATAAAATATAATAATAGTGATTAAAATAATAAAAAAATACTAATAATAATAATAAAGTAAAATAATAATGATAAAAATAAAACGAAAATAAAAATAATAAAAATACCAATATAATAATGATAATAATAATAATAATAATAATTATTATTATTATTATTATTATTGTTGTTGTTATTATTATTGTTACTATTTTTTTATTTTTTATTTTAATTTTGTTATTAATAATAATTATTATTATTATTTTTATTATTATTATTTGTTGTTGTTGTTGTTATTATTATTATTATTATTATTTATTGTTGTTGTTGTTGTTGTTGTTGTTGTTGTTTTTATTATTATTATTATTATTATTTATGTTTATATTTATTCTTATTTTAAAAACTATAATAATAAAAGGACAATTTTGTTATATTATATAAGTCATTCACATTACTACTCTTAATTCTTATAATATACCAAATATGTCATTCTCATTCCCAATTTTATTTCATTCATTGGTTCATTCTATTTTTGCCCAAATTCATTCAAATGTACCAATCACTATTTAAGAGTAACGGTTTTGAAGCAAATATAAACTATTTCGGAGCTCACAAACCTTCACCAAAAAAATAAAAGAAGCTCACAAACCAACTAAGAAGGCCAGCAAGTCTATTAAAACCCACTGTGCAGATCAACTGAACTCGTGTACATTGCCGATCTGGACACTTCCAATTTCCCAGACCATAAATTTGTAAAATCTGCGGTGAATGGAATTAATTATTTGGAACAAGTACAAAATTCAATTGGTCGTTTGATTAAAAATGTCTACTAAGCAATTAGATTTTGTCTATATTTAATGATCTCTAGTATAATTTGCCTCAATTTTTTAGAGGTCACACTTGTTTTTAAAAGAAATTTGAGTATACCCTTTCCTCATTTGCTTTCTCAATAAACTCATGAGTGAGGTGAAATAGTCAAGTAATAATCTATTGTACTCAAAAATTAAATTTGGTATTCGAATCACGACTTTAATCCTAGTATACCAAAAAGGAAAACAAGATCGAATTTGGTATGCCTTTCAAACTTATTTCCTAATTGACGGTAGTTTACAGTTATCTTGGTTTAATGATCAAAATTCTTCACAATGCAACAAGCCTTATTGATGCTTACAAATATGAAATATCAAAATACTCGGCAAAATCTCAGGGCAAGTAATCCCACTAGCCAGGGACATGTTCCCTGTTCTTGCATCTAAAAAGAAATTGAAATATAACGTAAATAAAAGCCTTTACAACCCAATCTTCAAGTGAATCTGACACGATCCTCGTTACCATCTTCACCATCACCACGATTACGAAACTCCTAAAGAAAACAAAATCAGCAACGTAAGAAACTAGCTTTCCAATGAACAAATTTTCCAGGACTGCTACAAAATCGGTTATAAAATGAATACCAGATGAATGAGAATGTCATTTTCATGAGATACCAGAAAATCACAATCAGCAAGCCAATTGTGATCCCAAACACGAGCCAAGCACTGCTTTGCCGTACAAATTCTTCACTTCTCAATAGCTCCTATATGTAGTAAGCAAGTAAATAAGCTAGTAATAATGCAGATGTTGAAAACTCCTAAGAAGCTAAAGAGAACTCCAATGAAGATAGAGGACACTTGACGAATTCTTGAACAAATGGAGGGTTTCTCATCCGACAGTAGGGCCTGGCCCACATAATCCGAGACAGCATTTTCTTTCAAATTGGTGAGACAGGGCAAGATAAAGTGAGCAGATTGAGATTTAAATATTGTCTGGGATTTTACAGATACCAGCAAATGTCTTGGGGCTGAAAGTGAAACAATATGGAAGAGAACTATTGAGAAAAGAAAACCACCTGATCAGGACCATCCAAATCTCTTTCACTGGTCATTGATGTCCTTGCTGACGAACCTCCTTCTGAGGTGCTCGCTACCAGGTTTGATGATCGGGGTGATGAAACGTAAACCACTTTCAAATTGCTCACTTCAACGACACCTATTGAGCCATTGAACTACACAAAAGAGAACTGTTGGAATATATATTCCTCCCACATCGGAAAATCAGTAAATCAAAGACTTACCATATCTCTGTTAATGTCATTTATGGTGGCTTGGGGGCTCACGACTACACTCTGGATCATAAATTTGTCCTTGCATTTCATATCTGGAGGAGCCTCCTCCTGTGCTTGCATTATTACTATAAAGGACGAGAAATGATTAAAAGAAAATGTCAAAGAAATATGTAGTATTGTGATAATGCCAGAAAAAATAAAGGAAAATGGTATCAATGTTAGATGATCAAAGTTAATATTCTTAAGGATACACCAGGCACCAACCAAAATTTAGCATTCAATCAAATAGGAATAACAAATAAACTAAGGACCAGAAAGATTTTGCAGTCATCTATAATTGGGTTTCATAAAATTCGAGGAACAAGCAGAGGACAAAGACAAACAGATTACAGTGGATGATCGATTGACCACCTGTTACATCGCATCTAGATCGAGGCATAATAATCCCCATATTTGGTCGAGCAGAATACTTCTTTGGATGTGTTGTCTTAACCTGTAAAATGGACAAACCAAACATATGTTAACATTATGTGTGGAGAATAAGAACACAACCATTGATATGGTCAGCTGTCAAAATCCAATGAGAACAAGAATCTGACAATCAAAAAATCAAGAAATAAATACCAACAATTTTTGGATGTAACTTCGATTCAAACAATAGAAATCTTGCTTAATTTAACTGAGAAAGAAACAAAATAGTAGAAATTTACCTTGAAAGCAACATGTTTGTCGGTAATATTTGACAACTGAACAGAACAAGAGATCTGCTTCTTCAACTCAACTAATCAAATCGTGCAATGATACAAAATAGGAGTTTATGAGAAAGAAAGAAATTTCAGCATAGGAAAGAGATTGGCAAGTGGAGAACTTACAAGGAAATGTGAGCTCTGAAGGTTCAACTTTTAAAAGATTTCCAGTGTCCATCTTTCCCTATTCTCCGGAACAATGGAAAAAGGAATTATCTATAGAATAAATCCATGGAAGCTTGAAATTATCAAATTATTTGTGATGGATGACAAGTGATACTATGCCAACTGCAATGAATGAATGATCTAAGTGCTATCAGGAAGTCAAACCGGCATTTAGCAGATAGAAGGTACCATAGCATCTGCCAAGCCATATGAAATCAGCACTGACTACTATGAATACCTACATCAAATATGTTCAACCCAAAAAACAAAATCTTCTACACTAGACGCATATGGTCACACTCGCATTCAAGTGTCAGGGAATAAGGGTGGGAGCTTCACCTCTGAAGATTTGTCATGAGTATTAAGTAATGTTTTAGCAACCTGCACTTGTCAATAGAGATAGTATCAATGTTTATAGATAACACAGACTGACTTTCAAAATTATAATCTGTAAAACGCATCTGTACAACAACCTCAGGAACATTTAAGTTGACGTCATTCATCTCAGACGCGCTGAAAGAAGAACCTTCTGATCCCTGAGCAACAGGAGATGAAACTTGGGGCCGGAAAACATAAACCGTTGTCAATTTGTACTCCTCAACATGATGTCCTGACTCCTTCTTGAACTGTATTTAATAAAGAAAAAAAACATCCAGTTTGAGCATATATTCAATACATTAGAGGAACAGATATTGGTAATTATAGTCCACTTCTTATAGAAGTACTCCATTTCATATTACGAGTTCATGAAAGATTTCCTATTCACTAACTTCTATAGTCAATGTTGAACTACCATATTTGCAGTAATGTCCTCTGACGTCACACCAGGTTCTACAACAAGACTCTGAAACTTAAACTTGTCCTTGCATTGCATGTCAAGAGGAATCTCCTTCGGTGCTTGCATTGTTACTGTTAAAAGAATGTCCGAAAATGAATATTAGAAAAGAAAAAGGGAATGGGAGAAAAAAAACTATTACGAGCTAGATGATGCCAGAAGGAACGGATAGATCAGAATTGATCAATCTAAAAAGAATGAACACGCATCAAATAGACAGAAAAAGCTTAAAAAGTGAAGAATGACCAAGGCATATCAGGCAGATTATGCAATTTATTACCTAAGATTTTTCGTGTCGCATGAGGCAAAATTATTCCCATATTTGGTCGAACGCAGTACTTCATCTGATCTGTTGTTAATGCCTGTATGCAATTAATCGAAAATAAACATTATCACATTAATATACAATATGCCTCTGTTTTAATATTTTTTGCAAAATTCAATCAGAAGCTTAAGACTTATAGTTGCAATTAACAGATATTACCTTAAAAGCAATATTCTTATTGGTCTTATTTGATAACATAACAGGACATGATGTCTGCTTATTGAGTACAACTGATCAAACCGAAAGATTCAGAAGCAAATACACAAAATAAACACAGAAATGAGTAAATAAATATGAATAAATAGAAAAAGGAAGAAACAAAGCAAAGGCATAGAATCAAAACAAACTTACAAGGGAATTGAAGCACTAGAGGCTCTACATCAAGAAGACCACCACTACTGCTCATATTCTTTTGAAAATTCGATAGCACTATGCACTTATCTCAAAAATGGGGAAAAAATCTTTTACTTTTCTCTTCCGTTTTTATCTCTTTGGGGCTTTTTGTCCCCTTCAAATTCGGAAAGACATTGATATAAGTTATATGGAGACGGTTCGGGGAAGAAGCCAAAACATGGAAGATGCAAAGAAGAATACCAGAAATTATTGAATTAGAAAATATGAACTTGTTGACTTTTCTAACATTTATTCTACTAACTACTTTACAGAGACTCTAGAATATTGATCCTAATTATATACTATTGACTTATTCAAGTAGTATAGATTTAGCACAATTAGCTATTCGGAGATGGAGAATTATAAATTATTAGATGTATATATGTCATCACTCTTTCAATGAAGATGGATTTGGCCAATCAGACGTTCTTCGCAGCACCCCCACCCCCAACACACAGGCACGCACCTTTTCTGTGTTATTATTGTTTAAAGGAGGAATAAGCTGCACAATATACCATCAAAGGATATCAAAACGAGGATTGATTTTACCATGGGAAAAAACTATTTTAGTCCTTGAGTAATATATTAAGTTTTAAATAAGTTTTTGTGTATTTAAAAAATTCTTCACAAGTTCTTTACATTTAAAAAACCCTTCACAATTTCATTTTTGTCCTTAGTGGATGCTGACATGGACAAGCATGATTATATTCTTCTTGCCTCTTGTAAGAATATGGCAGGAACTTAAAGAAAAAAATAAAAAATATTGATAAACATTATATATATATTTTTTTTTGGTCATGCTGAATTTTTATTGCTTCAACGAGATTCTATTTTTTTTTACCAAAAAAAAAAAAAAAAAAAAAATGAGATTCCAGTTTTGTTAGTTTTGAAATGCTGAATTTTTATTGCCTCATGCAACGATATATTGGTTTTTTTCCCAGGCTTTTTTTTTGGTTAAAAAATTTATTTACAAAAAACATTTTTTAACCAAAAAAATGCCTTGAAAAAAACCAATATATAATGTTTATCAATATTTTTTATTTTTTCTTTAAGTTCTAGCCATATTCTTGCAAGAGGCAAGAAAAATACAGCCATGCTTGTCCATGTCAGCATCCACTAAGGGCAAAAATAGAATTGTGAATAATTTTTTAAATGTAAATACCCAATTCCCACTATATCGTTGCATGAGGCAATAAAAATTCAACATTTAAAAACTAACAAAACTGAAATCTCATTTTTTTTTTTTTTTTTTTTTGGTCGATAAAAATGGAATCTCGTTGAAGCAATAAAAATTCAGCATGACCAAAAAAAAAATATATATATAATGTTTATCAATATTTTTTATTTTTTCTTTAAGTTCTAGCCATATTCTTGCAAGAGGCAAGAAAAATACAGTCATGCTTATCCATGTCAGCATCCACTAAGGGCAAAAATGGAATTGTGAATAGTTTTTTAAATGTAAAGGACTTGTGAAGGGTTTTTCAAATACACAAGGACCTATTTGGGACTTAATATATTACTCAAGGACTAAAATAGTTTTTTCCCATTTTACAATTCTTCGCACTTACACTGAAAAACATATCACTTAACACACACTTCCTTAATGCGTTTGAAACCCATTTGAAGTTATTATATTATAGTGGCACGGGGAATTGTTGACAGTTGGTCGTTAGGTAACTCATTGCCGGTCTGAACATAAACCTACGTCCGACAAGTTAGATTGGTAATTAGTGTTGAATTATATGCCCTAAAAGTCAATTTAAAGACATAATAATTATATTATTTATTTAATGTAGCAGTCTATTTAAATATAATTAATGTGATTAATTATTTAAATAAGAGTCCTTAGAATAATATTTATATATTTTATTCTTAAAAGTAAGGATATGAGTGATAGAATTTATATTCAAAAATTTATTTTAAAATAGTCTCCGATCGTAGGATAAATTAATTGGGCATTGATTTATCCGGAAAGATCGAATTACAGTCTACTATCCAAATAATATGAGATATTGATTTGGACGAATAGTCTCATATCGTAAGGGTAGATGTATAAGTGCTTGCTGAGAACAAGTGACTAGACATGACCGCTAATACAACAAATTACATGGAATGGTCAATAAATCGTTGTACAGTGTAATGGTGCAATTAAATCCTTAGACCTGAAACACCGCGGTTATCTTGTGTTAAGGGTAACGTGATTTGCTGGTGCAATAAAGCTAGTCCTTATCAAGAATTAGATAATGTACTCAGTGGTTACGATATATTCTAGCATGGAAATAGGTGTGTGTAGATATGAAATCTGTCAATTAGGGATCCTATGCCATCTATTAATCGAGTAACTAAAAATCCTTGGTCAAGGTAGAATAGTGGAAGTTGTTCCACGTATTATTTATAAGTTACTGATTAAATAGATTTGGACATATGATTGAGCAATAGAGTTTTACGACCCTATCCATGACTCTGGCTCAATCGGGATAATTTAGACAGAAGGAATTGATTGCATAATTGTTACTAAAGGGTTCGTAGAATTTCACTTCATTATTAGTTGGGTAGTCGTGATATACTACTAGGTATCACTCACGACTTGCGAGAAATAAATTATAAGAGTTCTAATTAAATATTAATTGGATTAATATTATTTCGCTGCCAATTAATTATGAACCCGAGAGGTCACACACAAATGAAATTTGCAGATTAATTGGATTAGATAAAATATTAAATTAATTTTAGGATTGTCCTAATATTAATTTAACTGGGCTCGTAGTAACTTGATATTGATCTGGTTATTATGAATCCAAGACTGGTCTGTTTAAGACTGGCCCATATATGGCCCTAGGTCATGTATGTTTCCTATATAATGTAATATTCTGACACAGGTTTAGCTAGCACAAAAATTATAATCAGAATAATATGTAGGATTTTTCTAGAAAACCTAGTGGGAGTGAAATCCAATTGAGGGTGCAGATTCTGTGTGGATACTTTCGGAAGCTTCACAATTGGGGAGCTTTGGATTGTTCAGATTCTACAACATATTCGTCACTGCAAAGGTAATTTTGAAAACTTTAATGCGTAATTAATAGTTGATTATTTATGCATGTTATAATCTACATAATTAGCCATGAACGGATGCATGAGTATTATTTGTTTCCGCTGCGTTTATTTAATTATAAAATTTTAAATACCATGCACGATTCCCGACAATTAGAACATAAAAACTAAGTAATTCAAAAATACGGACAGCTTCATTCGAGATGGAATACTTATAAATCTTGATGATCAAATTGAATTACTTAGAACCAATAAGACTAACTTATGAACTACAATGCGTACACAAAATGGCGACTTACCGCAAGTCCCTAGAGCTTGTTGACCATTGCAGGGATGGCCGTACTATACTAGTTGGGCGATGGCATAGTACGCAAGACCCTCTTATGAAAGCCTACCAAGCTTCCTTGCATTATGTGGAACGGAATCGGATTGAACAGGCCTATAGCTAAAGGAACGTACAACAAGTCATATCGTGTCACTCACTTTTTATTATGAAAAATCACACTATCTCAATCTTCTGTTTAACGTTGAAAATGTTGCTAGATCCACAAGAAAAAAAGAAAAAAATGACTCTCGAGCTCTAGTTCCACTATCAAACCATTTTTATTTCTATTTTTTTTCTCCTAAAAAAAAGCATTAATTCCAGTCGAATTTGTGCTCCCCCGCGCACTATTTCAGAGTTCACATACCCAACAAACAAGGCCGGCTAGTATATTAGGGAAATTATTGGAGTTGCCTTAAGATAGCTTTCAAAAGTACAATGGCTTCCTCCATATGGAGGAATGTTGCCAAGGCAAACTACCAGTATCCTAATTTAGCTCGGAGCCTAAAAATAACTGTCTTGAAATTCTTTTATTCGTACATATATACACATAATTTTCAGTTTTGCATCAGAATGACCATTTGATTCTGCAGATATTTTTGATAGATTATAACAGTAAATACAATAGCAACACCAAGAGACACAGCAAAGTGTGAAAAAGATGGAAAATTAAGCATCATTTTGGTGATCTCGATTGTGTATATGACCATTCAATTCTTCAGCTCCTCCATTTGTTGTTCAAGTTCATGTAAGACCTGCAAAGAAAGAGAGATTATTTTTAGTCCCTTGCAGCAATAATAAGAAGCAGACAGTTTTTTGACACTAACCAACTTGGTATCCTCGAGTGCAGCTTCCAATGTCTGGATTTTCTGCGACACAAAATTTGGCAAATGTATTCAATTGCACCCCATATGCCGGTTCCCTCGCGGGAGATTGTGTGTCCATGTGTTCGGTAAAAGTATAGATAAGGGAACTCACTGGTTTCACATCTTTAAGCACAGCTTCAAATGCTTGGATTTTCGCCAAAAAGGACAGATCTGTAGTTCTGTTATCTGTCTGTCCTCTGGAGGTGTCATCTCTTGTTGGTGTAACATCATACACATCTTTAATATGAACATTGTCCTGCATTTAGCAATTTCAGGCTTTAATAATCACATCATTAAAATGCTTGTAATTAGTGCAGTGATGAAGGTACCAATGATGTATGATCATATTGGAAATAGGCAAAGACTTTGAAGAAGTCCACAATGCATCCGTGATGATTCACAGCAGTGGAAATTTTTTTCAGAGCTGCGATTCTGTTTTATCAAGATACTTATTTTTTAATTGGGATACTCACAAAATCATGAGAAAATGCATTTACTGCATCCAGATCCCTTCCTTCTTTACCCTCGTACTCCTCTTCAGTATCAAGCATTGCCTGAAAGAAAGAGTAATGAGGCATTTTGCAACATTTTTGGTCCCCGCTGAAGCCGAGGGACAGTTAATTGAGTAATTTGACAGCGCCAAGTTTAAAAGAAAAACGAGAAAGAACCTGAAGCATTTCTGTGATCTGTGGATCATTCCAAGGTCCTTTTTCACTGAATAGGCAACCACCATAGTCCGAACATGTGCAAGTACCACCCAAAAAACTAGGAAGGTTACTGCAGAAGAAAAGAATATGTATTTAGTGGAGAATTTCATAGAGCAATGCACTTACCAACTAACGATATATGCATAGTTTTACAAGTTCATCTACTGAAACAGCTATGCAAGATAAGGAGAAGATATAGTTACCCTGGATCAATAATTTCAAGCAACTTGCTTTTATAGTTGCTTCCCAGCACCTGAAATTGTAGTCTTGGCAGCTTACATATTTTTGGTTAACAAACGGAGAGACATTGTGAGGGGAAAAAGACCAGAAGAAAACACATATATGTACTTGGATCTTTGCCAATGTGCGTGAATCAAGAAAAGTCTTGATTGCTCTCCAGAGTACCATAAATCCAGAGCCAGCATTAACAATGAAAAGCCGATGCAGAGTCTGCAACATTCAATAAGTAAGAAATTAGAAATGACCATGCATGTTCTTTAAAACCAGAAAAATAATTGCCTTGGTTAGATTAAGCATGATCGGTTGAAGCTTTGTGAATTCTGCAAAGTGACTATCAGTATTGCTGGTCAAATATTTGCCACTGTTGGACGTCATAGAAATCAAAGAGAAAAACAAAATTGATAGTTCTATGAATAAACATCCAAACAAGAGCATGAACTTTAAATGATATTCCAGAAAATTCTCTTTTCTTCTAAAAGTTCTTAAGAAACAAAAAATCAATTTCCTAATGCAAAATCAGTAAACTTGTGTTACTATAAGATTCCAGACTAGCTTTTCTGAATCATAAACAGGTATTAATTGGCATAATTACCAACTCCATTTTCTAATAGAATCCCTGAAATCTCCAGTTTTTCTGGTTTGCATTGAGTTTTAACTGAGCTCAAGTGTATTTATTCCATATACTGTGCATAATAACACTGTACTTCTAAACATACCTCTGGATAATAGCTGCTGTCAATCTTTTGAATTTCCATAAAGAGATGTCTTGCAGGCCTTGAAAAGTTAGAAATTCCCTATGCGAAAGAGATAAAGTAATTTCAACTCGAAGATCACTGTGTGTAATGGTTTATATAAAGGGTTTACATATGTAAACAAACTATTAAAGCATGTTTATGTACACTGGTCAATGACAAATGGTAATCAATAAGAAATCAAGATTCATATTGGTGATGAAGAAGCATCAAATGTTATCAAAGAGAAGGAACACCATCGTCTGTATCCTAATCATGTGAATCCCAAATAGATCAGTTCTGATCAATCATGATCATATAGAATTGTGTATCTGTACTGAAAAGAGGCATCTCTAAGTATTCAATGGGAGATAGAGGGACCATGGTTGAATCATGTTTACTCAAATGATCTACCACCTATGCACCATGAATCAGCCAATGTCAATATTTGCAAAAATTTGGTTATTTAGAGCCATTCTGATCTTCAAAGTGCTCAGAGAGGCAGTCACAATCAGAAAGTTTTATCTTTAATGTTAAAATTGTAAGCCTCAAACAACGTGAATCTTCACTAACATGCAGCGATTTATAGGCTAAAGAAAGTAATGCTATTGAACTAGTAGTGAAGCCTGTTTAGCATATACTGCAAAAGATAGTACCAAGCCACGTTATATATATATACACAGACACTAGTCGGGTATACAATTGGATTTGGCTTTCCAGACATCAATACGGGATGTGTAATGATGGCATTTCACCATCTAGTCATCTACATGCACCAAATTAGTCACCAACCTAGACAGAGGATTTGGAATGTGCATATTAGTTTGGAGAGCAAAAGAAGAACGATTCACTTGCAGATTGTACGAATTCGCATAATATGTTACATGAGATGACTTGGGAATTTGAAGAAAGAAGTTTGGATCACTACCAAATCTTTCACATCTAAGATGCTTGTTGTTGAAGCAATGTGCTTCTTTGCAGCAAATGAACATGCAGGATATCTCCATTTCAATGTCTTTTCTTGTTCAGACACATGATACTTCAGAAATCTCTCAATAGTAGTTGCCTCAAGGAATGCATCAAGATCTACCATTCCAATCCTTTCAATATAAATTGGTCTTCCATATCTATCAACTCCATGAAATCCATGAGGATAACACTTTTTTACCTCTTTATACTCCTCAAATTTAAATTCCTGCAGTATGTATTGATAGAATGAGCTCCACGAAATTTTAAATGACATATCATTAATATTTATATCTATCAAACATGAAAGAAAATCTATTTCATTGTAATTAATCATGTTTTAGAGCCTCCAAGACCATTTGAAGTTAGTATGATTATGCAATACGTCAGATGAGATTCGACTTCACTTGTCATTGACTAACTTCTGTGATAATTCTTCTGAAACTCAGAAATTTCACAATGCTATTGCAAAGTCACAATAATATATTCAGTTCTAAGAAAATTCTGCGGCAGATCATTTCAATATTCACCTGATGAATTTTATCAACACCAAACTCCTCTCTCCATTTAAGATATTTTAAGAACGCGTCTTTGGCTTTAAGTAGATTGAAATCCCTCATCCTAAGAAATCTGCAAATATAGAGTAGATCATCACAAAATGTCAGAAACCGACTTTCCATACAAAGAAAAATCCACCAGCAATACTTTGGAACTTATTCTGGCACTGAAAGTTACACGTACGAGCAAGTGTCGTGCACTATCTACAAAGGTGATAAATGATCCTTTGACTCAATTTAGGCATCAATGAATGTTACCGTAAAAGGGTATGATAATCATGGTACTTTGCTGGTAGCTGACCCTCAACGAAAAGCAATTGACGAAATGAAGTAACAATTTCTTCATCCTTAGGGTCATGGCTTCCTTCAAGAATAATTTTCATACTTTGGCTTCTCTTACTTCTCTTCAAGGATCCGCGCAATTTGGTTAACATTCTCTTGAAGCTACCTTTTGATGCAGAGGAACCCTTTTGCTCTTTAGTTGGAGGCAAATGCCAAAAAGTCTCAATGGGTGGGTGCAGAGTTTTGGTCTTCTTTTTCGTCAACTGAGCGTCTCTAGAACTTGATGCCTCCCTTCTCCCTCCATCTTCTGATCTAATCACTATGTCTCTCATTTTCTTGATGCATAGGAACCTAACAAAAGCATTAAAAAGAAAAAAAAAATTAATCAAGAAAATTATGTCACCCTGCTATTCCTCCATTGAACTTATCGGATACCCAAAAGTAGTTTCTATCTATTATTGATTAAGATTCATATCAAGAAGAGAAATTCAGAAGCATCTCCTCCATCAATCGATCAGGGCACTGAGGATGGTATAATTAACGGTATTCATCAGAAAGAGTTGAATAGGAAAAAAAAAAAACAATTTCCATCACTTCAAAATTAGAGTTGATACCTTACTTATCCAAGTAGCATTTACAGTAAATTCTCAATAAATATAGACTAATTAATAGTACATAAAAAGTATACTGCATGATCTAAAGCAGAACCAATTGACCTGAATTTTTTCGAAACATCACTCGAAAGCAAACCTTAAAAATGCAGACACTGACTTGGCGGCACGCAGCAGTCAGCACTTGCACTATCCATCATGAAACCGAAGATTTAGTATGAAAAATATATAAAACATATTAAAATACCAAATTGTTAAAGATTGAAAACATAAAATATGATAGAATAAAAATCCTACTTTACGATTCGAAAGTTACCTCAGCTCAAAGTCTTGAGCAAAAGTTGAAGTTCAAGAATATTATTTTGCAGTGATCATACCCATGAATGAGGCTGAGATGAAAAAGGAGAGCAAGAGAAGGAAATGAGCTGTTGATGAAAGAAAAAAGCAATAAGGAATTTGGATATATTGCAGCCATGAAATCAACCTTTTGTCAATTTTGGTATCAAATGCCAAGCTTTCTTTTTAATGTTGTCTTGAATCCATCGAATGTTTGAATACTAAGAAACCCCGCGAAAAGGCCTAAACAGCTAACCGCAACTTGGTCTTTTAATGTTGTAGGACGTGACGCCGAGTCCTATATTTGTCTTTTTTTTTTTTTTTTTAAGTCAAAACCTATTTTGAATTTAAAACTTTTATTACAAGAAATGACTATCCCATTTTCCACCCAAATCTTGATTCCTTTACTTGTCTTTAGGTGTCTCTTTGAATCTCTTTTTTGTCTTGGAAGAAGTCAAGGAAATAAAAGACTTTTCTGAAATTCAACTTGTTGGTCTTTTAAAAATAGAAAACTAGATAAATAAAAATAATTTGGTGCGTGAAATATTAGTTATGTACTGAATCTTGGAAAGAGTTGAACCTCTATTTGGGAGAATTATTTTAGGAAATCAAAGATTACCCTATCTCCACCATTCTTTTATCCACAAATCCAAAAAAGAAAAATTCTTGCATGAATTACACAAATCATAAAGGATTTTTTTTAATTACTTCTTCATTTTACTAATTTATCGTAATTCTTGTTAATTGCCTTAATAATAGGAGAAGCCAACATCTTCGTAATCAAATCATTGAAATCTTTCCAGTGTCTTTTTCTTTTCTTTTTTATTTTTTATTTTTTATTTTTTTCTTTTTTTAAGGGGAGAATTTATCCTAATGCTAAGAGGTTTCATATCAACCAAGTTGGGCTTACGTATCCCCAAGGTCCTGAAAGGCACCGGGCCTACAAGGATGACCTTCATCACCAACATAACATCTAACTATACCTTAGTAGACCAATGGGTCCAAACCAATGTTGTTCCCTTTTATCTGGAGACCATGAGCTGTCACCTCAAAGTATCATAAATCGTATTAGTTTTTGAATAGTTTCATTAACATACCAAGAATAAATCTCTCACAAATGCATTTTATTCACATTAACTATGTCAAGATTGGAATAGAATTTCTATGAAATCACATTGCCAATTAATTAATGCCGCGTGTGAATATTAAAAAGTGACTAACATGTAATTTCAGTAGTTTTTGAAGCGTTCTATGAAATCACAATTTAGAGCCATCTTGTTTTCATACACTTCAATGAAAACTTATTTTGATGATACTTCTGCCAAACCAAGATCAATACGATCAACGGTCTAGATGGAGTGTAAAAAGTAATGACGTCGATAAATTTGAATAATACAACAAAAGAATGGACTCTGAAAAAAAAAAAAAAAAAAAATATATTACCATGAAGGTGGGGAGTTTTGCTAAAATTTTGACTCCTGGTGCTAGCATAAACTTGGACGTACCATGATGATATGCAAAGCACCACCGAAAGTGGAAGAGTTATCTTCACATATTTGACAACAGTAAAATGAACAACTACTTTCTTTACTACCCATGTTGAAAAAATACATGATGTTCATAGTACCAGCTGTAGAATATTTTGTTGTCCTTCAAATTTGGATGAACATCATTTGGAATCTTTGAATTGTTTCGCACATTTTACTTGTTCTCATAAAGTGGTGGCCTTGTGTGGAAACTGAAATAAAACCACTTGGTAGTATGCTGACCATATGTTTCACCTGTGGTACAAAAGATGAACCTATAGTTTATTAAAACCACTGTTGGAAGACTGTAAAGAGTATTTAATTTGGCCAAGCATCTTAGAACTAAGTTTTTCACGTTTATCGTGGAGCAAAAAATTTTATTGATTAATTGATTAATTTTAACTTATTGTTGTCTATTGATTGTCATATCGTAACTCATTTCTAAGTGTCATTATTATCACTTTTAAAGAAAGATAAAAGAAGTCAAAAAATTTCGAAATAGATGTTATGTGATCCGAATTTTACTAATAAGATAGAAAAAAAATGAACCAATGGCAAACCTTAACAGTACGGGAGAAGCAAGTACATAGTGCAAATGGTATAAATTTATGAAAAATTTGTTCCTTTACGACACAAAGTATGGCTCCCCAGCCCCCACCTGAAAATTAAGAGCGTAAAATTGACAATTCATAGTAGTCCTCTGTATATGGTATTTGAGAAAAAGTTGATATTTTCATAATATTGCCTGAGCAAACATACAAAAAACATGGATTCGAATCAAAAACCATAATGGGTCTATGCTTTTGCTTCTTGTTTTTAAGTGGAAAATGCAGTGGTTTTGAAACAAGCATATCTACTTAATATATTCATGCCGGATGTGAAATCATATGCCAAGTTATGGCTGGCCGAAGCTAGAGTTATGGGAAGAAAATTGGAAAAACAGTAACAAGTATACTATTTTCTACTGAGAATTTATAAAAATGAATTTTTATAAAACATAAAGATGTTTTAAGATGAGGGCAGTATATATAGTTTTTTTTTAAATACATTTAATGGGTGTTTCCTTCCTATTTATTTTGAAATTGATTATTGATAAAATATATTTGTCGTTTGAAACGCCGATACTCATAAAAAAGTTTAGTTCTCCCTATGATAATTTAAAATCTTCCTGAACCATCCGGATCCGTTATCACAAAAAAACAGAAAATCAAAGCTGGCAATGAATTTTCTCATGAAGCAATATTGTTTTGTGCCAAAGGGAGAAATATAAAAGAAGTGATCAACATAGTGAAGCAACTTTATTATATTTAATTTAATTTTTTTTTTGGTGTTTTAGATTGTTTTTAGGTGTGTGGCTATATATAACGTTTTTCCCAAAAAAAATATATATATATGGTACTTGATCATTATATTTTGCCATTATATATCATTTGTTTTGCTCTTTTTCTTCGTACACATTTGCATGATGTTAGAACTTTGTTCCGTTTTCTCATTCATTTGAATTAAACAAATGTAGAAATGTATATTTTTGCTGAAATACTTTTCTCTATTTTTCGTCATCGATTGAAATATAATGATTCCTTAAAATTCAGTTATTGGATCATTTTAAAAGAGAAAAAAGAAAAAGAGAGAGAAGAATTTATTTCAAGTGTGTTAGTGAAACAAACTTTATTTAGGTCATATAGTAATATAATTAGCAAAAAAAAACTTTATTTAGGTCACAAAACTTTGTTTTTTTTAGTTTTTGAACATAGGTCCAAAAAACATTTTATTTTTTAGGAAAAATTACACAAACAGTCTCAATTATTTTTTAAAAATTTTAAATTCGTCTCTATTGTTTAAAATTAATCAATTTAGTCCTTGTTATTTAAAAAAAATTCAAATTCATTTATACTATTCAAAATTAGCCAAATGACTCCCTATTATTTAAAAAAAAATTAATTTAGTCACTATTTTTCCCCAAAGAATTTTAATTTAGGCAATTTAGATAGAAACTAAATTAAATTTTTTTTATGAAACAACAAAGACTAAATTGACTAATTTTAAATAATATATACGAATTTGAATTTTTTGAAATACAATAAGGACCACATTGACTTTTGAATAGGGCACTTTGTAATTAGTGGAAACTAACTGAAATCCTCTCATAGTCTCAAGCATTTTTTTTTTCCTTGTTTGTTCGATTATGATGTAAGAGGCTTGGCCTCCTTGTATTTTTTTATTGATAGTGGAATGAAACTGATACTTACTGATTTAGTAAAACATAAAGACCACATTAATTAATTTTGAACAATAAATAATAAAGATCATTTGGACAAATTTTCTTATTTTTAATAATACAAAAAACATTGTAATACAAATTCAAAATATATAATTATAACAAATTATCTTACTATTTCAGTTGAACTTCATTAGTCGTCCATATGTTGTGGAAAAGGAGAGGGGTCATGAGCTAATCCACAGGCCACTCGTATGGGAGTGAGACCACATAACCAAACTTGAAGAAGTATCTAGAAGCAGTATGTATGGCAATGGCAGACAGCTAGCTATGAGCAGACACACATTTTAATTTGGCCTTTGAAAATGATTACACACTTGACGTCAGGTTCAAGCCCCAGAATTATTCATTATCGGCGGCGTGTTTTGTCCTTTGTGCGCCCAGTTGTAAATATCTCCAACTCTTTTTTTTTAAAGTAATTTATTGAAATGATCTTAAATTTTTGTTTTTTTTTATATTTAAGTTTTTTATTTTTTATTTTTGATAAAATAATATTTTATCTTTTATTTTGATAATAACTATTAATTTTTAGAGTAAAATTTATCAAAAAATAACATTAATGAATACGTGAATAGCACGTGGTTGCAAAATATATAAACTTTAGGATGCTTATCTTTTATCGTGTGACAATTTTACCTCTAAAGATTTGTAAATTTTACGACCACGTGTTATCCACGTGCTTACTAATAATATTTTTTCTATGGATTTTGTTCCAAACACTATTGATTGTCACAAAAATAAAAAATGAAGGACTATTTTATCCAAAATAAAAGATAAAAAATTTAAATGTGAAAAAAGACAAAAATCTATGATCATTTCAATAAATCACCATTTTTTAAAATATTTTTCATTTCTTTTTTGGGATAACACTTGCTATAAATTTTAGCAAATTCAAAATAAGATTGTGAGTATCCAATGAAAAAACTTATATTGTATTTTGTATACAATAAAAAGTTCACTTACTAAAGCATAATTTGTCCAACAAGCCTCATAAATTGAATATTTGCTTTTCCATTGTCTGCGATATCACCGTGAAGATATCGAATATTGTCACTCACGAATATTATCTAACTAACTTGAATTATATATATTTCAGACGAAATTATGTATTTTTTAAGACTTGACATCCCTGATGTGAAAATGAAAAACTTCCAAAAGAAACTTCCACATTATTAAAAAAAAAAATGAATTAAGATAATTACCTAGCTATTGGAGATGGTAGTCAAGTGGTAAAACCAGGGGATGAGCAGCCACGAAATATACAGTGGCTAAAGTTGAAATTCAAGCATTCGAAGTAAGCCTCTTAATCCATTTGCCTAACAGCAAAACCAAAAATAAAAACCTCATGCAAAGAAAGTTTAGACAAGCTACGATTGGAGAGTATATTATAAGTCCCACATGTTGATGTGGTAGGTTCCACTTATTTTCTACAATGTGAGTTTCAAAACAAAATGGCCCTTCGTTTGCCTTTTCTTCAACTTTCTTTTGTTTGTCTTTAGACTTTTGGGGTCCTCTGAACTTTGAAATAGGATCAATAATTCCCAATGGAATGGAAAAAGGTGTTAGCAGAAGCATATAATAAAAGATTCATAGGCATAGAGCTGATTGTTTCTTTGCTTGGTCTCCATGGTTAACCAAAAACATTATGATAGTGATCAAGAATTTGAGAATAAAATATAGATGATATGATTGAAGGGTATTTAGTAAGAGGCGAATGGTGGTCCTGCTGCACTTTTCATTTTTGTATTCGCATACAGTAAAGATCAAAATTATCTTTTAAATTTAATTTAATCATAATAAATTATTATTTAATCATTTTATCTAACTCTTAGATATAAATATATATATTTTGGTGTTTAATCGGGATTACACATAAGGCATTGATGATAAGTACCTCGGTGATTAATTATTGTTTCTGAGACTATGAATACAGAGATGGAATCGATAAGAACTGATTTGCTAGTGAAAAGCTTAAATGCATCTATAGACGCTTGCAACCGCTGCATTATTAGGTCATCCTTATCAAAGTCTTTAAAATGTAATTATAACATTTTTTAGAGATTCCAATATAAGATAATCCAACTACAGCAGATAGTTTGAAGACCCAAAACTATATATATATTTTTTAAACTGAAATAACAAAAATGGAGAAGTTTGTAAAAAAAATAGTAAATTTGGAGACTCACTGTAGCAGAGTCTCCAACATGTCTGTAAGATTATAAACCTTAAAAAAAAAAAAATTAGAAAATTGTTTAGCCACAAATTTTATAGTCGTTGAAGGTGAACGTTGGCAACGTTCACATTCAACGTTCAGTGTATACATATACATATACCTGGGTGCCATGGGGGGCGCGTGTGTCATGTGGGGGTGGTGATGCCGTAGGGAGGGGTTGGGGTGGTGATGCCTTGGGGAGGGGTGGGGGTGGTGATGCCGTGGGGAGGGGAGGGGGTGGTGATGGTGTGATTGAAGAAAGAAGGGGGGGGGGGGGGGGGGTAGGGTTTGTGTTATATATATATATATAGGGTTTGTGTTATATACACAAAATATATATATATATAGGGTTTGTGTTATATATATATATATATTTATTTATTTATGTATTTTTTAAATTGATTGTTTTTGTTGCTTTTAAAAAAAAGATTTTATATTATTTAATTGTTGTTTTTTATTTTTTAAAGTAAGTTTTTTATAATTTTATTCATTTAAGTTTTTTTTAAATATTTTTTCTTTATATATATATTTTTAATTTTATTCATTTAATTGTTGTTTATTATATATATACATTTATATTTTTCTTTTAAAAATCAGATTATTTTCTTTGTAAAAAAAAATCTATTGCTTTTTAAATAAAAAAAAACAAATTTTATGTTATTTAATTGTTGTTTCTTATTTCTTAAACTAAGTTCTTTTATATTTTTTTGTTGAATATTTTTTCTTCATATTATTTAAATTTATTTTTTTGTAATTTTATTCATTTATTTTTTTTTATTTTGTTGATTTTTTTTATTTTGTTGAATTTTTTTCTTGATATTATTTAAATTAATATTTTTTGTAATTTTTTTTATTTTATTGAATTTTTTTTCTTCATATTAATTAAATATATATTTTTTGTAATTTTTTTTATTTTGTTGAATTTTTTTTCTTCATATTATTTAAATTAATATTTTTTGTAATTTTTTTATTTTGTTGATTTTTTTTTCATATTATTTAAATTTATATTTTTTGTAATTTTTTTTTACTTTGTTATATTATTTAAATTTATATTTTTTGAAATTTTTTATTTTATTGAATTTTTTTCTTCATATTATTTAAATTTATATTTTTTTGTAATTTTTTTTATTTTGTTGAATTTTTTTGTCTTCATATTATTTAAATTTATATTTTTTGTAATTTTTTGTAATTTTGTTGAATTTTTTTTCTTCATATTATTTAAATTTATATTTTTTGTAATTTTATTTATTTTATTTTTCTTCAGCTATGAATTCCAGCAAAGGAGTTAGGTGCCCCAACTTTACCATTCAAGAAGATATCGCGTTATGTTGCGCATACCTTACAATTAGTGAAGACCCAATTACAGGCCGAAACCAAACATCAGCAACAATGTGGGAGCGAATCGTACAAAAATTCGAAGAATTTCACCCTCCAACGACTCTGTTTCAAAAGAAAACTACAAAATCTCTAAAATCACGATGGACCCAAATAAACAAAAAATTTACAAAATTTGTAGAGTATCTTGCTCAAGCTCACATAAGACTGCGGAGTGGAGCAAATGCAACATATAGTGTGTGTTTTGCAAAATATGTTGAATAATAGTTTTATTTTTAAAAAAAATACTCATGGTGATCTTCTTTTTTGTTTTTTCAAGTTGATGATACCAAACGACTTTACGCTACTATTACAGGGGATGTTCAGTCTCGATCATTATTGGTCGATAATACAGTAGAGAAAGATTACTGAGCTCCACTTAGGGCAAAGTGCATCTCAAGAGGATAGAAATATAAATATGATGCATGCCAATACACTGATTTCTTTTGAAGATAACTCTCCATATGAGTCGGTGTCCGAAACCCAATCTGAACTGTCATCCTCAAGGCCAATTGGAAGAGAAAAGACAAAAAAATTAAAAAAGGGCAAGGATGTTGCGACAAAGATCGTTCAGCAAGGAAGAGAAATACAAAAACTTATGAAATAGTACAAAGAAAGTTTTGACTGAGCAATAGAGTATAGTATAATGTCGATGAAGACTTCAACCATCGAGACTTCGGCTAGAAGAGTGTAGATGATTGACCAACAAAACAAAATCATCGCCAATAGGTTATCTCGTTCTATAAAAATTAAGTACTAAAATACACAAAAAAATAGCACAAAATTAAATTATGTTGAAAAATTAATAGAGTCTCTAAAATAGAGACCCAAAAATCAATATAATTGAAAAATTTTTAAAAACTTAAAAAGTAATTATAATTTTTAATAGAATTCCTATTTTGTTAAAAAAATTTAAATTATAAATTAAAAATTCATTATTTAAAGACTTTGATAAAGATAATCTTACGATCCTAATTAAATTGCTGACATCGAGGACTGCAACATTTATGTCCACAGTGTAGAGTTTTTGATCTCATGATCAGCTGTGCATCATGATAGCCATGGGTCACACGCATAGCACTTTAGAATCGAACCTGACAACGTAAGAGTTTTTTATGCATTACTTTTCTGAGGGTTCACTCCACGGCTTTACGCGTTCCCTTTTGGGTAGTAGAGGATGATGCAACGAATCCTTCATTGTCTTTCAGTTGTGACAATCACAATAACTATTCTCTTTCTTTTCCTTTCTTCCTTTTGTGCTTATAACTCGTATGAACTCCAAGAGAACAATCCACTATTGAACGCTGGGGACGGTATAAAAGATTTGTTCTCGTTTTAAATTTAAATTATTCGAAAAAATATTGAATTTTGTATTTATCTACCTTAATTCATACCTCCTCCAATAAGATCATTGTGTCATAATTTAATACACATTTCAAGAGAAATTACTCGTTTTCTAAAACATGTATAAAATAGGTCAACTTTATAAAAAAATAATCATTCTATAAACATTTAAAAATTAAGTAAAATTATTCAACACCACAATTTCAGTCTCTATTATACTGTCAAAAAGAAAACCATTGTACCGTCGGCCAAGATAAGATTGAGAGTTGGACCAAACGTGGATATGCATATGTTAAATATGCGAAAGAATCATGAATAATTGAGGCGTGTTATTTTAATATCTTTTTGGTAAATTGGAATGCGTATAGTATATCAAGAAAACTAGAGACAATTCCTGGCCTGTCTATTATATTCACAAAAGCAAAATGTTTGTCATCTCTTCTACCACCGAAACTAAATGCCTAGACCATTAACTACTGCAAAAAGTTTGATTCACTTTAATAAGATGAATAAGAAATTCCACACTCTGATCATTTCGCAGTCCATTTTTTGCTTCTAAATTTTGACATTATTACTAAACTATGTACCACTATCCATATACTATACAATCGAAAACTTGAAACAGAAAAAATTAGAAGCGGAAAATGAAGAGCAAAACCAAGCAGCCCATATACATTGACCCCACGCGGTCAAATTTCTCTTCAGACCCCCTTTGACCTGTGACCAAAAGTCAAAGTCAACACTAGAGTTCAGAAAGTAAGCTCCAAAAACACATGGAGTTCACCCCAACGCCGGCAGTAGCGTTTTGAAGCATCTTCCTCAAACTTAGCTCAACATCACCAACAACAATGGCGCGCGCGTTAGTGCTGGTTCAAACTATCCCACAAAGATGCGCACTTCCTTCTTGCAAATCCAACCCTTTTCTTCTCCAAATCATAAACCACCTCAAAACCCTGCTGCTGATAATTTCCCAGCAACCCAGCTGGTCCACCACCAGACTCCTCTTCATCTCCACCGTTCATTAACATCATACAACCCACCTTCCTCTTCCTCTTCCCATCATCTCCACCGTCAATAAACTCATAAAAATAATTCTTCCTAGGCATCACCACACTTGAATTCCCACCAAAATGCAACACCAACTGTGGTACAACCTTCCCAACCTTAACATCATCATCGTCTATGTAATAACAAGGACTCAACCCTGTCCTATCCTCAATATCACTCGCCCGAGTATACACCGGGTCAACTCGATCAACAAATTCGGCCACAACCAAGTCATAGAATCTCTTAGGCAACATAGTGAAAGTCGTCCCTGAGTCCACTACCATTCCTCCGTTCCCTCTCCTATCCACCCGTTTCAAACTCTCCGGCGCCGCAATCTTCTTCTTCCCAACCGATACACCCTCCAGCCCAACACAGTAAAAATACGGATGCTTTGGATTCTCAAGCATTGGTGTATAAACCATGCTGTTGTTGTCATCACCAAATTCTTTCTCTTTATACTTCTCGTCGGCGAAATACCGGCCTAGAATGAGTGGACTCGGCCTGCGAACCCGGGCGGCATCAAACGAATGAGAGATTAAGCAATAAGAAAAATGGTTACCAATTTCAGGTGAGGTAGTAGCAAGCTGAGCTGGCAAAGATAGCGCACCACGGCCAAAGCCGGCCACACCAATGGGCTCAGCAAGCGCGCTATGAGCACAACCAAAGGTGAAATTTTGCAGTGTAAGTGATGGCCATGATAAAGTGTCGCTATAAAGCTTTGCAATGAAGCTTCCATCGGCATATGCATAGTAAAAAGGTGGACAAGAATAGGAAGCACAATCAGAGACTTCGATGTCCTCCAAAGGGCACTTCGCCATGGCACAGAGGTCGGATGAGGAGCGAGACGAGTGTGCAGCAGAACATGCACGTGACTTGCACGTGATAGGAGAGGCGGACGTGATGTTGAGTGGTCCAGGATTGGGGATGGTGGAAGGGTTGTATTTGCCTTCACACATGATGCAGCTAAAAGGGTGACAAGGGAGCCAAATGATGTCGCTTCCAGTGTCCATGTAAAGAGAGATGGTTTGTGAACCTAAGGAGAAGGAGAGGGTGTAGTCACTGCCTGGAGTTAGTGGGAGAGACACTTGCCTGTGGCGATGGCGGTGGTGGTTTAGCCTGGTGGTGGAGTGGGTGGTGGTGGATTTTAGAAGGTGGTGAGTACTGGTGAATTGGGTTTTGGATAGAGAGTGGGATAGGGGTAAAACAATAAGGTTTGCTGAGGTTGAGAAAGAGAATGACAATTGGATTAAGATGATGGTGAAGATGATGAAGAAAACAGAGGAAGCCATTGAAAAAACAGAGCACTTGTGAAACAGAGCAACACTGTACAAATATAAGTAGTAGCACAGTGTATCAATATATATATATATATACACAGAGAGAGAAGTAGGTGGATAAAGCCTAGAGGTGTTGTAGTGAGAGTTGAGTGGGAGAAGGGAAAGGGTGGCTTATAAGGTGGAGGAGACGAGGACGAAGCTTCTGGTTTGGCGTGTGAGTGGGTTGGGTGTTAACTTTCCAATTTTAAAATTTCGAACTTGCAAATTATATTTATCTCCTATTAGTCCAGAACCTTCAAATAAGAAAAAAGAATATGTCCAAAATTTTGGATTCATAACCATCACTCTAAGTTTGAGAATCAAGTTCATTAAGCTCATTTATACTATCTTCATGTTATAATAAGAAGTTTTGATTTAAAATTATCGTTTCAGTCTGTATTATATAAAAAAAAATATTATTGAAGAGGAGATTTAAGGTTTGAAAAAAAAACAAACATGTCAAGAAATTCAAGTCCAGTTCAAAGCTTCAGTAGTAGTGTGGTACATATGCTTCAATATCAATGCTAAATTATGATATTATTTTGTACTAAGAGTTTATATTATATCTCTTACCAATACAAATCAAAAAGAAGGATTTACTTTATCCAAAGGTAAAGATTTGTTGAGCCATCCATAATTAATACAATAGCAAAACATAGGAATCCCTAAAGAAATCCAAGTACTATATAACATCATAAAATAAGTAGTTAAATTAATTAGGCTCCCTTTAAAGACTTAAAACTATTAAATAGTCTTAAGATCTTGAGACGTTAAAATGCATACCAAGAACTCACTTGGGACCCTGAATCTAACCTTGAAGTTCACAAGCTCAAGATATGATATCTTGATGCCACCTCAACTTGGTATTTACTAGGCTAAAAGTGGGTTGACAATACCACACTATGAACTTATCTTACAAAAGGTGTTCACTTTCAATGCATCAAGTGGGAGATATATATTGTCCCCATTAGGAGAATTTACTCAAAGTAAAAAAAAAAAACACCATGTTCCAACCCTTAAAAAAACTTACTGTGCTCGACAGTGTTTTTTTTTTTTTTTTTGGACTAATGCTCGATAGTTGTAAAACAGACAAATAAGCGGGACTACTTAAAGATTAAGATAAACACTTTTATGTCATATCAAATTCTTGGTTATTGACCAAAAAAAAAAAATGGTTGTTAGATATATTAAATTAATGATCGATGTTTCTGATATTAATGTAATGAAATTTTTTTTTATGAGGCATGTAGTAAATCTGTCACAGTAATATATTAAGTTGTTATTTTATAAGATTAATCTATATTAGTTTGTATCGTACAGATATATTATATCAGAATGTCTGAAATTTCTCTTTTTACTAATTTGGTCTTATAGAATTTTAATTAAATTACTATGATATCCTTACTTATGATAATTGGTTAATATTTATCAATTAATTAAATTACTTTTTATTTATATATATGTAACAAATTTATAACATATCTCATAAAAAAAGAACCCTAATGTAATATGATCCTTCGAATTTAAGTAATTTAACTTGCATGCATGTTGATTAAAGTCAAAGGTGCATAATTAAAGTGAACTACCAACTCTGATGTCTATCTTTAGAAGCAGCATTCTCTGCGGCCCGGTCATAACCAAGCCAGGAAATACCCTCAACATCTGACCGCATTAAAATGTCAAACACTTAATCCAAAGTCAACTGTATCAAGATTAAACATCAGGGGTTGGTTCATTACTACTCAACAATAAGTGTTTTTTTTTTTTTTTTTTAATGTCAATTTTGATATGTCTTATATTTAATTAACTCAAATTATATTTCTTTCGGATAAGTATGTTTCGAAATTTGAGTTATAGTGTAAATTTTTAGATTTTTCAGAGGTAATTTATATTATTTTTTTTAAAAAAACCCACCAATATATGAGCTGTATCAAGAACGAACTAACATTCGTTTTCAATATATGGGACGCCCAGCTTTTTAATTGTATGGTTGAAGAAAAAGTTTTGAACCATTAATTGCCTTAGCTCTTAAAGCTTGACATGAAACGAGGGACCTGCATCGAAAATTTCGTGGATGTATCGTGTGTTCCTACGACAAGTCAAGTGCATGAACTTTGGTTCGACTAGAATTGGTCCTTTCATTGATTTAATGTGACATAATCGAGAGATTTTCGTAATCTCTTGCAAAAGCCAACGTCTCTAGCTAATCCATTCACTACAAGAAAAATTATATTTTATGACGGTCTGTCACCATTTCATCTCTAAATTAGCGACATAAATGAGACGAAAATTATTGTAGCCAAGAATTGTGACAAATTAAAGACAAAATGGTGACGATGTAGCTAAGTTGTCACCATTCTGTCTCCAAAAGGAGGCGGAATGACGACGGTTTAGATTCCATCTCTTAATATAACCAGATGGCGACTACTTGAAGACGGCTTAGCTATGTCGTCTTTATTCTGTCTCCAAACCGTCTCCAATTGGTAATGACATGGAGACGACTTATCTATGTCGTCTCCATTTATTCATGTATTTATTTAATTACATTAATTATTTCAATTAATGTGAGTTAAGATTTATATTTTGATAAATCTTTTTAAAAAATTATATAATTGGAAAGGCACTTTTAATTAAAATAAAATTAGTTTAAAGTATTTTAATAATTTTTTTTTAATTTAATATATTTTATAGTACTTTATTTTATTCTTCAATAAAATATATGCTAAGAGACAAAACTTTAAAAAAATAAATTATATATATATATCCTTATTGGAGACGGGCCAGGCCGTCTCCAATTAGGAAAAAATGAATAAATAAAATAAAATAAAAAATCAATTCTATTCTATAATTGGAGACGGACCAGTTGGAGACGGCCATGTCCGTTTCCAAATTTGGAGACGGACCAAGCCGTCTCCAATTAGGAAAAAATGAATAAAAATAATAATTTTTTTTCAATTCTATTATATAATTGGAGACGGACCAGTTGGAAACGGCCATGTCCATCTCCAAATTTGGAGACGGACCAAGCCATCTCCAATTAGAAAAAAATGAATAAAAAAAATAATTTTTTTTTTCGATTCTATTCTATAATTGGAGACGGACCAGGCCGTCTCCAAATTTGGAGACGGACCAAGCCGTCTCCAATTAGGAAAAAATGAATTAAAAAAATAATTTTTTTTTTCGATTCTATTCTATAATTGGAGACGGACCAAGCCGTCTCCAATTAGGAAAAAATGAATAAAAAAATAATTTTTTTTCGATTCTATTCTATAATTGGAGACAGACCAGTTGGAGACGACTATGTCCGTCTTCAATTAGGAAAAAATGAATTAAAAAAATAATTTATTTTTCGATTCTATTCTATAATTGGAGACGGACGGCCGTCTCCAAATTTGGAGACGGACCAAGCTGTCTCCAATTAGGAAAAAATGAATAAAAATAATAATTTTTTTTTCTATTATATTCTATAATTGGAGACGGACCAAGCCGTCTCCAATTAGGAAAAAATGAATAAAAAATATATATATTTTTCGATTCTATTCTATAATTAGAGACGGACCAGGCCGTCTCCAAATTTGGAGACGAACCAAGCCGTCTCCAATTAGGAAAAAATGAATTAAATTTTTTTTTTTTTTTTCGATTCTATTCTATAATTAGAGACGGACCAGGCCGTCTCCAAATTTGGAGACGGACCAGGCCGTCTCCAAATTTGGAGACGGACCAAGCCTTCTCCAATTAGGAAAAAATGAATTAAAAAAATAATTTTTTTTTCGATTCTATTCTATAATTGGAGACGGACCAGGCTGTCTCCAAATTTGGAGATGGACCAAGCCGTCTCCAATTATGAAAAAATGAAAAAAAAAATTTCGATTCTATTCTATAATTGGAGATGGACCAGTTGGAGACGGCCATGTCCATCTCCAAATTTGAAGACGGACCAAGCCGTCTCCAATTAGGAAAAAATGAATAAAAAAATATATTTTTTTTTATTCTATTCTATAATTAGAGACGGACCAGGCCGTCTCCGATCCGTCTCCAATTAAAGAATATAATCAAAAAAAAATTTGACTGATTCGTCTCTCTATTGGGCTAGGGCGACGACCCAGTTTGAGGCTGGGGGATATTTTTATGAGGGCAGTAGCATCTGCCCTCATATTCTCAATTCAAAAAAAATAATAAAAGCCCCCCACCCCACAGCTCCCCCACTTCCTGTCCCCTACCTATCCCCCACCCCATAGCGCCCCCCACCCCCCATTCCCCGTCCACACCCTCACCCCCACCCCCACCCCATTGCGCCCCCCACCCCGTGACCCCCACATACATAGATCTATACATATATACATTATATATTCATAACATATTTGTAGTTATATATATATATATATATATATATATATATAGATAGATAGATAGATAGATAGATAGATAGATAGATAGATATTTTGTATTTATTTTGGGAATTTATTTATTTTGTTTTTTAATGTCTAATTTTTTATGTTTTATATTTGAATTTATTCAATTTTATTTTTGGAATTAATTTTATGTTATTTTTGGAATTTATTTTTCTCTTTTTTTGGATGCAGATGTTTTTGGAGGATATATATTGGTCTTCTTTTTTTATTTTTTGTTTTTCATTTTATTTATTTATTTATTTTTTTTTTTGTAGGGGTATTACATGCGAGGTGCGGTGTATTTGGCAATGGGAAAATTTAAAGAGGCCCTTAAGGATTTTCAACAGGTGATTTTGTTTTATTAATTGAATGTATCAATTTATTAACATTTGTATGATTAATGTTATGAAGTGTAAAATTATTAACTTTGGAGAGCTTCAAAGTGGATACTACAAATTAAGTGTAGGTCGTTGTATATGGATATATGAGGATGTTATGAAGTGTAAAATTATTGAATTCCAGATTGTATTTTTTTTGTTTCTTTTACTAATGGTATATGCACGAGATGAGTCATGAATGATGCATGTTAGATATTGAAAGATCAGTTGCAACATCCAATAGTCATCATGTAAAGCATAAAGTCTTATTAGCTTTTCTCGAATTCTTTATTCTTTGCAAATGTTGCAACATTTAGGAGCTCATGGCACATAGTACAATATTTTTTAAACCCATTAGAAAATCTCATTGATTTTTTTGTTAAATATCTGATGTTATGTTGGCATTGCTTGACATATTTATGTTTCTTTAGAATTAACACATAATATAATCAGCAAGATCATACTATAATTGGGGTTATGAATTGATTGACTGATATGATTGTTAAAGTATGAAGCTGTATGAATTAAAGGTAGAAGGTTGGTCACGGGTATATGGTATAATAACAGGCTATGGTGAAATTATGATGTGACATCTTTGGTGTTTGAAGAATTGCATGTAATAACTAAGTACGTGGCTACTATAATCGGTTGTGTATGTGGTATCTATGTATGCTTGGGGTGTATTATATTGATGGTAGCATAATAAAAGTACAGATTTCACATATGTGGAGTGTAAGAATGGAGCAAGTTTTGTGTGCATGTGTGTGTGTCTACTGTGAATGTGTGTAATTGTGCCCCTATGCATTAGTGTGTACTCTACATTATGCAAAACTATTGTAGTCTATAGTTTAGTTGGGTATTGCATAGCGAATTCATTTTACGTTATATATGCTTAATGAAGTATTGATTAGGAATGTGCAAATAAACCTTGGGAAAATGTGAGTTTAGATGGTGTTTTACATAAGAGTATTAATAAGCTAATAATATCTTTATAAACTTGTCTGATCCATGGCTAGGTTTCACCCAATGATTAAATATTCTTAATTCTAATTGGGATTAGTTATACATGATAAGCAAATGAATTGTTTGCTTACTGTTAACAAAAGGATTTGTTTGTTTGTTGTGTTTATGGAGAATTAACGAATGAGGTATGATATCTCTCTTACTAAAATTAGGAAGTTGAATTTGAGGAATTTCACCACTTTAGCTTTGGACTGAGGTAAGTAGAACTCCATTTTCATAGCTTATCTTCAAGGTTTGTTGTGTATTGCATTTATCTTATAATTTAATTTTGTTATTTATGGTTATAGTCCTCTAGGATCAGTCATGTTGAGTGATAAATGAAGAATAACATGAGGTGAAACTTCAATCTAAAAGGCTATCAAAAGTTCATCAATGACAAGAGCTTCTGGAGATTCAAAACTCGTGAATAGTTTCGGTGAAGAATCAAATGCATAGGGTTAAGTTAAATTTGTGGGTAGTCAATTTGTAATTATATATGTAATTAAAATATTTTGTAATCATATATGTAATTAAAACATTTTATAATTTTAAATTTAAATTGAATTTTGATTGTCAAATTTTAATTAATTTATTTTTTATATGAATTTCATATTTGTAAATTCTACCATTTAAATTTGTTATTCTAATTAAAAAAAAAGTTTTTTTTAAAAACTTATTTAAAAATTGGCGACGGCTAGGTGACAGTTTGTTTTCGGAGACGGCTTGTGTTTGGAGACGGTTTGGAGACGGAATGGAGACGACTTATTTTTAGAGACGGCTTGGAGACGGAATAGAGATAGCTTGTTTTTTGAGACGGCTTGGAGACGGAAATGAGACAATTTATTTTTGGAGACGGTTTGGAGACGACGTTTTATTGGTGACGGTATGGAGACGACACTTTTGGGAGACGATTCGGAGACGAATTTGGCGACAGACTAAAATGCCGTCGCCAAAGGTGATGAATTGGCGACGGGGCGACAAATTGGCGATGATACTTTTGGCGACGGTCAATTTTCATCTCCTCGTTGTCGCCAGCCGTCGCCAATACCATTTTGGCGACGGCATGGAGACGAATTTTGGTTGTCGCCAAAAATAATTTTTTTTGTAGTGATTGATCAACGTGCATGAGATTACGCCACTAAGATAAATAACTTAATATTACAGATTGCGGTTTTCTTATATCAGGACGAGTAAATGACTAAGCTAATATTTTTGGTAAACATGAAGAAATGCTTGTGTGATTTTTGGAGACAAGTTATTATGTAGACATAAGTATCCATTAGAACATGACAATCAGGAGAGAATAAGATTTATAGATAGATTTACAGCATAAATTATACTTACATAGCAATTGTCTACTAGTATATTCAATGGTCAAATTAGACCAAAAGGATGCTAACAAAGGCATATGATTTGTATCAACAAAGGCAGGCATAAGATTGCTCCTAAAGATATTGACAATATCGATGAATGTAGGCTTGGATACAGTTAAGAAGAATTTTTTTTTTATATAATATTATAAAATTAGAGTACGATTTAATTATTATAAATTATCATATTATGTTATTATAACTGTATCAATAATTTATAATTGTTAAATTTTATTCATAATATCACAACGTTATAAATAAATTTATTATCTTGCATAAAGGCTTTTACGTGGGACTGTGTGAGAAATATCAATGTGAAATATATCTTTAGGCATTTTCGTCACGAGAGAGGTTTAGTGGACGAAGACGAAGACCATTTTGAAATTCAAGAACTTGACAGCTCATCTGAGACTGTGACCCAAATCGACACGTGGCACTTGAAGTGGCAGTGGGTCCTCTTTTGAGGGTCCTGAGATTAGGTCTCTTGGACTCCAATCATTTATGTTTGTATTCGACGTAGATTCTCGTGAACCCAGAACCCATCCTACCTATCAACAGCAACTACAGCCCAAAAAACTACCAACCATGGGCCAAGCATTGTTCATACGTCATATAGTATTCCAAGTCACATAATTGTTTTTCTTCTTTCCATTTTTTTTTTTTTTTTTTTAAGGGAGAGAGTTCATCTAACAAGTTCTTTGGGGTTACAATAGATTTAAATTTCTGTAACATAAGATTTTAGGCTCCGTTCAAAAAAAGTATAATCCAAAATAATTAGACACAAAGTTTATTAAGACGTGCCTTAATGAAATAATCATCTTGACTTATTTAAATTTGATATGTGAGTAATTTTTTTTCTCATGTTACGAGCGCTTCACCACCAGACTTATCTCTCAAATTAAGAACATAACTAAAAACAGAAAAAAAAAATGAAAGAAAAAGAAAGAAAACACAGCAAAAGACACCATCGTTATTGTTTGTTACGCAAAGCCAGTTGGCAAGCATGGCAAAGCGTCTAAGGTTGTGGAGCCTAGTCTTCTCACCTATATCTTTTAGATCACAAGATGAAGTCAAATACACACAATCAATTAAATCAGCAATGGAACAGTAAATAGCTAAGCCAGCTATTCAAGTGTCACTATCCATTCACACGTGAGATATAGACACTGTACAAGTAAAAGAGTTTTATTTTGATGCGTGTTCTCATAGAAGAAGAACCCAAACTTATGATAGTCATTGTATAATGAGGCCCAGAGGTGGTTCTTGAGGGGGGGAGCCCGAGCCCCCCCAATTTTATATATATTTTTAAAAAAATTAGTTATATTTTTAAAATAAATATTTATTGCACCCCCCCCCCCCCCCAATAATATAAAAAAAAAAACAAAAGAGAGGGATGAGCTTATTGTACTGCACTAAGTCCCAACGCTGTGAGT
The DNA here is from genome assembly GCA_037974665.1 of Ehretia macrophylla. Classification (NCBI taxonomy): domain Eukaryota; kingdom Viridiplantae; phylum Streptophyta; class Magnoliopsida; order Boraginales; family Ehretiaceae; genus Ehretia; species Ehretia macrophylla. The sequence continues at coordinate 5,944,911 of CM075764.1, read as the reverse complement.
TTGATCAATGACATTACAAAGTCAGACGTGCTTCTAGTTCTAGCTAGATGTGAAATAATTTGAACATGTGAATTTAAGACATATAATTAAATGCCTAAAATAGAGTCATATATACGACATATATAAGGGCCGAGATTTAATTAAAAAAATTAATAATATAATATATTATAAATACAAACACATATAAAGAATACTATTTAATAAAATGACACAAAATTATTTATATGTGTCATTTTGTTAAATAAAATTCTTTACATATATTTATATTTATAATATATTATATCGTTAATCTTTTTAACTAAATCTTGGCCCCTCTACGTTGAAATCTTGAGACCCCCCTGATGAGGCCCCTCCTCTTTCTACATATTTGGGAAACTTCTTAAAGATGAGAGGATGTTGCAGTGGCATTTCAGGGTTGGTACTTGATTCCAGCCATGATTGCCATACTTAACAACACTAAGGACCATGGTCCCAACAGCCTTCACACCAATCCTTTTCGTCTTCATTGTAGGCTCCAGCTTTCAAGGCTCACCAAACTTGGCTGATAAATACGTTTAATATATATAATTTCTTTTGATACGTGGCCACTTGATTGTTCCCACGTAAAATGTTGATAATCATTGTAGACGCTGGAGTTTGTCTCGTCTGCTACTATCTCTTTGATAATCGATGTTGATAAATAAAGTTGTATAATTAATTTGATGGTTAATTTTTACAACGTTGACATTATTAGTGGCATATCTTATGTACATATGACGTTTATACTCGATACTCATATTAAATCTAGACATCTCAAAACATAATAGCACTTTTTAAAGGTTTTTCCTTAATTCAAAAGTAGATGTGATTTTTTTTTTTAATTTATAGGTAACAAAAATTTCATGCGTCTTTATTTTTATGCAAAACAATGTTGCTTTTGTAAAGTATTCGGCCACTGAAACGTGCACCAAACAGGATTCTCATATTCGGCAATAAAATACCTAATTCATATATTAAACAATTCTTTTCTTGAAAGGGAAGGTTGGTGCTTTAATAAATTGGTGTTAAACTACAAATCCCTAAAAAGGAAGAATAACCTTGTCCTTAAACTAGTCGTACTTTGCATTATTGGACGCGTTAGCTACTTTTAAAATCCAATCTATGCCAACATATATGTATTTTATTTTGGGTTTTGGTCAAAAGATATCTATACAAAATATATGTTACATATAAGTTCAAAGGGTTAATTTAAATGGTAAGATTTAGACAGTAAAATTAACAAGTTCTGGATTTGAGTCCTTGGGATACCGGAAGCTTAACTGGCGGTCAACCACGGCGTCTATAGGATTAGTTGAGATGCGCGTAAGCTGGTCCGAACACCCTTATTATAAAAAAAAAAAAAAAAAAGATATGTTACATAGATAATAATTTGGCCAGTTTATGAATGGACTTGAAATAGTGGTATGTATCAATTGACTTGACAGTTCCAACAACCTCATGGTACGTATCATGAACAAACCTAGATTCTATTCTTTGACAATTCATCCCCTAAAAAATAAGGTTTAGTTTTTATAGCGAACTCTGAAATAAATGATCCAACTGAATAACAAAGAAAAAACTTAAAAAAAAAAAAAGATGAATCAAGGATAATAAGATGTCTGGAGAAATGTTATATAAATACTATCTTTGTTTTATAATCATTTTCTTTGTAGATATTTAGTTAGCATACTTAGTAAAGAGAGAGAAATAAAAGCGTTTAGCACGTTAAGTAAGTACGATAAATAAGTAATAAAAATATGATAGTATTGAGAAGATTGTGTTACTTGCTACTTTTCTTTAATTTCTTTTTTTTTTTCTTGGTTTAAGCTACTTTTCTTTTATTAAATGCCACTTCTCATACCTGATTTATAAGCTTTGACATCACTCCTTAATTTCTAAATCTCAAATTTATAAGCAAAACTAATATTATATAAATTTAAAAATAACTGTCTTAATTCGAAACATTACAATCTTACTGATTGCGTCTCATCCCGGTCTCTGAGAGTTCACTGTTCAACCAAAAGAAAAGTCGAGCAAAGTTGCTGCCAACTGTTAGCCTTTAGCTATAGATATCTACAAGATTAGATTGCTGCAAACTGGTGACCAGCACATTGATGCTCATAGTTGCCCACAGGAGTGGAGTTAAGAATTTTTGTCAGTAAAAACTAAAATTCATAATTTTTAAATTATACAAGTACTTTTTTTTTTCAGTGGAGGCTAATTAATTTTTTAAACTAAAAATACATAGATATCTAATTTTTTATAAAAAAAATACATATAAATTTTAATATTTTTATGAGTCAGTAGAGGTTAAAATTTATAATTTTTAAACTATAAGAGTACTTTTATTTTTTCAGTGGGGGCTAATTAATTTTTTTTAAACTAAAAATACATAAATATCTAATTTTTTTTAAAAAAATACATAAAAATTTTAACATTTTTATAAATCAATGAAAATTACAGCCCCTACTAGCCTATATGTGCCTCCGCCAGTGGTTGCCCATACTAATCATACGTCACTGGAACACTGCAGCCAAGGAAAATATCCATGCCTTATAATTCACTTTCTTCTTCAGATGATCAGCAGCAACTTTCCTAGTTTGGGCTACGTGAGCTTGTTTGGTTGGCTTGGTTTGTTCAGACCACCCATTTGGGCCGTTCTGTGTGTTAGACCACCCTTTGAAAAAAAATAAAAATAAAACGGCCCAATAAAATGACGAATTGGATCAACCCGTACTGTAATAAAGTCGACACCAAAGCATTTGAGATTTGAGTAATAAATTCGCAGGGGAAATGCTGTGCCTCTTCCGTAAACCCCTAAACCCAAAACTCCCCCGTGGCAACTTCACACTCTTCACCACCACTTGCTTTCCTATAATCAGAAGCATGAGCACTGAGTCAACTCAGCCGCAGCGCATGTTCCAGCTCAAACTCGACCCACTCACCGGAAACTCAGAATGGGTCGTCATTGAAGAATACCAAGATGAACAATCTTCTAAACAACCCCTTTTAGCTTCGACGTCGTATCTCGACATGCTCAATGATTCTCGTAGGAATAAAGCCTATTGTCAAGCCATTGACAACACTATTACCAAGCCTTGCCATGTTCTTGATATTGGGTACTTAAGCAAATTCTTCATTTTATTTTATTTACTTAACACCATCATTATATTTTGAGTAAATTACACACAAAAAAAAAAAATCCCAAATGCTATTTCAAATTGCACGTTAGACTTGTAATACTGTAACACTCAAATATATATATAAACTGACATCATTATCGGATTATTTAATTTGTTCTTAGATTACGGTATCACAATCCTAATGTGCAATATATTAAGTGGCCGTATGAAAGCGAGGACATTTAGTTGATAGAATCATTACTGAGAGAAGAAAATGGATGGTGAGTGAGTGATAAAGAACTTGGGGTTCCGTCCTAAAACTAGTTGGACATTGCATGGTGTAATTGAGGATCTTGCATACTGAGTTTTGAGTGCGTAGCTATTCAGAAGTTGGGAATAGGGAGAGATGGAATGTTGGTATCTTGGGTAATGCTAGTGTTTACTCTCGAATTATCAGTGCAACTCTATATACATATGGATTTTGGCTGAATACTTGATATATTTGTGGATAATAAAAGTTGTTGCAGAATGTCATTATTCACCCAAGTTACATATTATAGTTCATCTCATCTCATATTACTCACTCTTACTCCACTAGAAAGTGCAAATCTATAGGTTTTCTGTTTAAAGAACTCTATGTAGATTTTGACTACGTCAAGCACTTAGGTACACTACAGAAAAAAATGATCTGGAAAGTTTTTGGTCATCTTCCGCTATTTGTATTTGATTGCTGATTTTGGAAAGGAAGAGGAGAAAAAAAGGTTTCTGACAAGCGGGGGTTGGAATTTATATTCTGTGGTTTGTTCTATCTTATGAGTAAACAGAAAATTAGACAGTTTTGTGCAATTTTGATTGTTTTGACAAGTTTGTCTTTTAACATGTGAAATTTCATGAGGTTTTTATGTTATGGTTGTAATATTTGGTTGCAGTGCTGGAACCGGCTTATTGTCTATGATGGCAGCCCGAGCCATGCGTGTAGGTGATACAGCCACTAGCTCTGGCTCCAAGGGTATAGTAACAGCATGTGAATCATACCTTCCCATGGTAAAGTTGATGCGGAAAGTGTTGCGTGCCAATGGTATGGAGAGGAAAGTTCGTGTCATTAACAAGAGGTCAGATGATCTAGAAGTTGGGGTTGATATCCCTTCTCGTGCCGAAGTTATTGTGAGTTCCTGCAATCTTGTACTTGCATTAAACTTTTGCTTCTTCAGCTTTGTGTTGTAGATAGGACTATGTCAGAGTGACTAGTGAGCTTGATCTTGTTTAAAAAATACTTGATAATTAAGGTTGTCTATGTGGTAGACATGTATACTCGAATGGAATCGTATTAGCTTATCCTGTGAAGTTTTCACTTAATAGATTATCTCTGATATTAGCCATATGCTGCTCAGTAATTTCTAAAACATGTATAGTTTATCTGGTTATAGCTTTGTGCAGGTTAGTGAGATACTAGACTCAGAATTATTGGGTGAAGGGCTGATTCCAACTCTGCAGCATGCCCATGACAAGCTATTGGTGGAAAATCCACTAACTGTACCTTACCGAGCAACAACTTTTGGCCAGGTGTTTCACCTGTTTCAACACCATTTTGTTGTTTGAGTGTACTTAATATATCTACATTGATTCTATGTTTTTGTGTTTTTATTTTAACTTGTCCTAGATCTATGCATGTTTATATGCTCATCCTTAATCTCTCTCTCTGTGATATAATTTGAACATTGAGGTGTGTCTGTAGCTTCTTTCACATTATTAGGATAAACCTGCATGTGAGTTTTATATTACAGTTACGAAATGAAGTTGATATACCTCAATCCACGTGCCCCGAGCCTCCATCATTTGTCGTACCATGCTCTTGTTCAGAACCATCTGGAAAAGGCTCATTCTCTGATGTTCACTTGCATGAATGTACGTTACTTAAAAGTAATCGGGAGAGCGAACCTTGATTCAGTACCCTCCTTTCTGTGTGTTATGTTGATAGATCAATTTTCGTGTCAATTGAGATGTAACCATTATATATAGTTATTAGATTGTGAATCAGAGGATCCTAGTCAAGGTCTTGTAGAACATTTTGTCAGCCATCTGTTAAAATCTGCGGAAACTGGAATTGAACATGGATGAATTTTCTTGGGATGATAATTCACCTTATGATACCTTTCCTACCCCTTGTGGGTAGAAACTACAGGGTCCGTTGAGGAATTGGTATTAGGTAATTGATATTACGTTGATCTGTTATGCCACTGTTGATCTGTAGGGTGATGCTTTCTGCATTAATGCCTTGTGCTTTCAGGCTTCAACATATTCTTGAAGGTTTATCTATAAGAGTTTCTCAGTTATTTCAGAAATGCTCAATAGCCATTGATAATGCTTTGGACTTTGACACAAATTGGATAATTGACATGAATTATCTTAGCATCTTGAAAATCTAACAGTGTCTGCATCATAGAGCAATGAAAGAACTTGATGCAGCACCTACAGCCCCAAAATACCTGGGAAAAGAAGGGCGGCTGGGGTGGGTGGGAGGTAAGGGCCCTGCGCAGAGAGCAATACTCTTAACTGGAAAAGATTTAGGAAAGTGTAAATTATACCAAAACTTGTGCTGTTGCAATCCTGCAGTTTCCTAATTTTATTATTAGAATTTTAGATTTATAGGCAACCAATAAAAGCAAAATTGGTTCAGGATCATCTTATTCAACATTGGTTGATCCGGTCAGAGTTTCTTAAAAAGGGCTCAGATATTTTAATTATTAAAATTTCTTCTTCTGGTAGCCATATTCTTTGATCCATACAGTGTACTATATTTCTCATTTCCATTACTCAAAGTTGACAATTAATGTTTCGATTTTGGTGCTTATAGAGTAATAAGTTCTTTTTCTCTTTTCCATATTTCCCTCTCAGCTGGTAGAGAGCACATATTTGTGGAAGCTGCATGATTTGTTTAACCAAGAGTCAGAAGCGTCGGATGGTATTCAACTTGTTCCAAAAGGGATGCAAACCATTTTAAGTGTTAAAAGGCACCAATACCCCATGCACTGTGATGCAATTACAGAAGAAATGAAGCTGGTATTAATGTGTTATGTTTGGGAAACATATGTTAAAGTTATAAACGGTTTACAACCTTACTCAATTTTAGTATTTCACTCAGCTGTCAGAACCCTTCAAAATTTTTGACTTTGACTTTTGGAAAAGGCCAGAGAGTTGCAGGGAAACTGAGCTGTGCATAAAGGCTATTAGTCATGGGACAGTTCATGCTGTTATTTCTTGGTATATATCCCATCGCAGAAATGATTATGGTATGTATTTCGGATCCTGGCACACTGAGGATAATGTTATGCTGTCTTTTTAGGTGGTTGCTTCAACTTGATAGTGAGGGGACAATCTTTTATTCAACAGCGCCAAAATGGATAAGTAATCCACCTAATGGTAAAGAGTTAGAATCATCCATTACAGGTAATTGGAATTTTATATATCACTTTGACATCCTTATGGAGCACAAGTATCTAAAATAGTGGCTTAACAAAACAAGCAGCTCAGGTTATAAGTGGGATGCTGTACTGTAATTCTTGCCAAGAGGAAATTAAAGTTAGATGAGATGTTAAGTATTTTTCCATAATGGAAAACGATCTCTAAGGTTTTTGCTTCAAAATTTAGATTGAAATGTATTTAGATAAATTAATTTACTTTATGTCTCTCTAGGTGCTGGGTATTGGTGTGACCACTGGAAACAATGCGTTTGGTTCATCCCAAAAGAGGGATTGTCCGTTTACAAAAATGATGATGTTCATTTACATGCTACCCATACTGATACAAGCATCTCATATGACCTTAAGACTTCACCCCAGAAAATGCAGTTTGAACAATATGACCTTTATACAGAAGATTGTCAGGTTTTTCTCTCGCCAGAAAGAATTGCAATATACGGGGATAGCAGTTGGAGGAGTTCAATAGTGAAAGCAATCAAGAATGCTGTAAGATCTTCTTTATATTGCTCCTTGGAGATGACACTTGTTATTAGTATTGTAGTTATTATTTTATTACTGTTGTCATGTTGTTGTAACTGTAACTCTTTCTGGTGTCAATAAGTGGACCATTTTGCAGTATAATATTGTTCATGTACACTGATCTTAGGATTCCAGCTGTATTGTAGCTAACACTTAGCTTCATGTGACCATCCTCTTCTCGTCTGTTTCTTAATATCTTCCTCCTCTCCTTCCCCCAACCAACAAAAAGGGAAAAAAGAAAAGAACTCATGACCAACTTTCTACACCTCCATCATGTTGAACAGGTTTCCTTGCTTTTCTTTCTGGCATTATATTGCCAATTTTGTGTACCACACTCTGCTCTATAGCCTAGTACGTGTTAAATTTATTCTACCTTATATGATCTCATGAATCTGGGTTGCACTTCGGCTTCTTCAGATTGTTGCTTCATTAATCTTATTGGACTTCACTAGTAGTTCAGTATCAATGCCCTGACTGTAGAAATTATTCAATGGGATCACTTTTTGTCGAGTTTTAAAAGATAGGATACATTGTGTATATCTCTTCTTATCTATTTATTCCACTTTAAATTCTCATTTACAAGTTACTAGAGACTTGTTTCTTGCAGTTGCAGCAGAAGGATTCTCCTTTGTGTGTTGTTGCAGATGATAGCATTTTTTTGACAATTGCCATCGCCAGTTTTTCCAAGACATCACATGTTATATCATTGTTCCCAGGACTGAGAGAGAAAGGTATGGAATATTTGCAGGCAGTTTCTGCTGCAAATGGTTTCTCGATGGATCGCGTAGAAATTACAACAAAGAGGAACCTGGAATTGACCATGTGTGATACTCATCAGAGAAAGGTATAGAAAACAGGAATAATATTACAGAGGTTGAGGTTGAGCATAGATAATTTTTTCTCTGTACAGCTCCTCTTTTTACCAGTAATTTGCTACTTAAGCTACTGCAAAAGAATTATGGATTTCATGATTGACATGCAGATTGACGTATTGGTTGGAGAACCCTTCTACAGTGGAGGTGATAGTATGCTTCCGTGGCAATATCTGCGCTTCTGGTAAATAGCTCTTCTTACTGTTTATGTGCAGTATATACCTCAGTGGAAAGAGATGATATGCTTATGTTCTCAGCCTTGAAAAATGAACTTTTGTTATAGCAGTATCCGTCCCCTATATCACGGTTTGAGTGAGAATAAACATGAATTCAAGTAGTGATTGTAGTTATGTCTCTGAGGAGAATCCTGATGATTCTGGAATTCAAATTATTCACTATTCTACTAATATGTTTATCTTTACATTAATTCATGATTCTAAGTTCTAACAGTTTTGGTCCTTGTTGTTTAGACTTCATTTAGTTCGAAAAAGCAAATTGTGCATTCATCGTTTGAATATGGGCTAACAAAGCATGGGGATCCTTTTGAAATTGGGACCCAAAGGGAACTTAATGAAAAAGGTGGATAAACGTCCTGTGCTGAAAACAAGGAGAGCTAAGTGTTGATGTGTGGTGTGTCATGTTAATGGATATACGAATCTTGTTGAGTAAGCTTTTTCATGATGTATCTATATGTTAAGTTCATCTTTGTTTTACTGTGGATATCTGCATGTATTTAGAGAAAACGCTAGCTGCATTTTTTATTTTCTTGTTCTTTTCTTTTGCTTTTCTGAATTCGTAGAACAAAGAAGCCTTCTCTCAGGTCTCCTGCTTTCTGTTTTCCTCCTCCACTATTCAGAACCCATGTTGTGGCAACAATGTGGATTGATAGCACCTTGGACTTCTGTTACTGCTTTGACAATGAATTTGGGATTCTTCCATTAACTTGGTTTTTCTTAGTCTGATTTGAGTATACAGGAGAGTTGTACAATATTTTTTGTGCAATCACAAAGGACAAGTATTCCCGACGAAATTCAAAGGTGTTTTAGTCTATAGAGTTGAGCAATTAACGTGTTAAGCAAGCCTTCTTTATTGATGTTTTCTTCCATCTATTCAAGATTGTCATAGAATGACAATTACAGAACAAAATAGAAAGAGAATGAAAGGAAGTCCTGGTATTCTGATGGTTCGTGAATGATGGACTTTGGTATTTTCTCTTGTCATCCTTTTTGGGTGAGCTTACCTTCTTTCCCCGCCCCTGCCCACCCCCATTCTCTGGCAGGGTTTGACAGTTGCTTGATTGCTGCCGGCTTCTGCTTCTGCAAGTACCATTTCCTGCTGTTTTTTGTATAAACCAACCAAACCAAGCCTGTTGTCTTTTGTATATTAGTAAAAATTCCCGTAAAGATGGAGGTTGCTTGTTTTCTTGTTTGTGTGGTCAGGAAAATGTTTAAGGTGGCAGCTACTTTAATATTATTGGGGAAGCACTGATATTCAACAGTTTGTTGTTATGCTGACTTTTGTGCTGGACTGTTACCTTGTTTACTGTGATGGAAGTGTTGTAGCATTGGGTTCCTAATCTTGCATTCCAGTTTGGACAGTTCTTCTCGATTTTTTCTTTCTCATATTGGTTTGGTTTTTAGGAAGGATAGAACATTGTTGGATCCCATCCTATCAGAAGATGCGCTAATAATGCCTTGTAAAGGAATTTTAAGGGTTTGTGCAATGTTCCTTCCCGTAAGTTAGCATGGTTGCTTTTGTGCATTCTATTTTGCTCTATAACCTGTATGGAAATAGAAATTACAGGATGGTAGCATAAATTCTTTTATAGGATCTTTGGAGAAGCCGCCAATGTTTGAAAGAAATTGAAGGTTTTGATCATTCAGGTGTCAATAGTACACTTGGAGCGTGTGGTGATTTACCCGCTGGTGAAGAAAGTCCTTGTTTAACTTTTCCTGTCTGGCAGTGTGGAGAAATCAAGGTAATCTGTAATCAAATTTTACCATTATGGGGACATCCTATTAACAAAGCAAGATAACTTTCCAATGCAAATTGCTGCTATACACGTATATTGATAGATCTGTGATGCAAGTTGCTGCTATACACGTACATTGATAGATTTGCGATAAAATCATTTCAGATGCTCAGTGATACAATTACTATCATGGAGTTTGATCTATTGACACCAATAAGTCCATGTTCTGGAAATGCCCAGGTATTCTATGTCTGTATTCAGTCTGCACGGCAGCATTAGTATATAGAAAAATTATTGAACTTTTGTAAAAGTAGGCATCACATGATGAGCTAACAAAGAAGATCTTTACAGGTCGAATTCACTGATTCAGGGACTTGCCATGGATTTGCCCTTTGGATTGATTGGGCGATGGATGCAGAGAACGCAATCATATTGTCAACAGGACCGGGTATGTTATTGTTCCGAGGGGTAACTAGTAGGATACTGCCTTTGCTTTTGCTTATGTATACCAGTACACCACCATAGGCTACTTAAGATTACTTTGGTCTTTAACCCTTGTTGATCCAAGGGTAAGACCAAAAGGCCTCATTAGCTGAGATGCTCATCTTTTGTATGTTTCAGACAAAAGACATTGGAAGCAAGGGGTGAAGCTTTTGGAGAGACCTGTAGTGGTTGGAAGCCGCGGACAAACTGTTGGTTGTTCATCAGTAAATATCAAAACATCATTCGATCCATCTAGTGGCGAGCTCATTATAGAACACGCTTTTTCATAGCGATTTAACATTCTTTTTCGGATGCTTTTGTTGGCTTGCTACTCCCCAGTGTGAATATAGAATAATAGCCAAAGCTACCATCAATTGATATTTCGCATGTACTTTGCGAGATTAACAATTCAGTGGCTCAAGTTATAGGTTTTCTGAGTTTTTGAGTTGAATAGAAGGTGAAGAATTGACTCGTGTCTATTATTATGATATATGATACGTCGTAGCAGCTATATCAAACTCGCATTTTTTTATTTTTTTATTTTAATTGAGTCCCTGTTAATTTGTTGTATAGGATTTCTGTTATAAACAGATATCAAGTAGGTGATTGCTGTGAAACTTCAAACCGAATGTTTAACAATAAACACTCCATAAAGAGTATTACTATAAATTATCCCTTCAAAGAGGGGCGGTACCTTCCGTCTATATTACCTTGTATACCAATTACAACAGAGAAAGTATATCAAGTGGAGAATACTATCTTGCATATGCATGAGACATTAGAAATGAGAAAAGATTGTAGCCACATCTATAAAAAGCAAAAGCTAGCTTGTTGGTGAGGTTTTTCCCAATAAACTTTCAGAATGTGTTGGTTTGATTCCAATTTGAGATTACTCTTAATCTACTATCTCTGGATGCAATCAAACGTGAAAAGATGGATGATAGGTTGTCCAAACTAATACATGTTACAATAACACTTAGAGAATTATGCTTATTGTGATCACAAAATTTCATCCACTTTTGCTCTTGTTAAGGAATAACAATGTTTTTTTACCTTAACATAATAGTATACCAACAAAGGGAACTATTCTGATTTCATTTAAGTTCTAAATTCGAATAATTTTATGATGCTCAAGAAGGTCTGGGTGTACTGTTTCATTGCCCATTTTTAACACTAAAGAAATTAAAAAAAATAGAATGCACTTCTAAGGATTAAACATCATTTAGCTTGTATATATATATCAATATCTATTCAAATAAAAAAATTTAACTCAAAACTGTTAATGAAACATAACATATATATTTAATAAACAATAGGAAAAAAAACACGGAAACAACATAATAATGGGCTAAAGAAAATAACGTAATGTAATAAAGGACAGGAGGAAAATAGACAATTTTAAAAGGGCAGTTCCCATTCATACTTTTGGTTCACTGACGGACATCATCATTAGCCAAATTCTTTTATGAGATATGTGGTAAATCTGTCACAGTTACATGTTAAGTTGTTATTTCATAAAATTAATCCACATTAATCTGTATCGTACAGATATATTATATCAGAATGTCTAAAATTTCTCTTTTTACTAATTTGGCCTTACAGAGTTTTAAATAAATTACTATGATGTCCCCACTTATGATAATTAATTAATATTTATCAACTAATTGAATCACTTTTTATCTATGTACATATAACAAATTTATCACATACCTCATAGAAGAAGAACCCTTCATTTCCCTCTTGTTTCATACTTTTTTTCTCTCGACTTCTAAATCTGTCTCTTTCATGTCTGCAATCTATTTTGTGGTCGCGCAACCTTAAAACTCAAAAGCTTTGCCCCCCACCTGCTACATACTCATTAACAGAGATCGAACCAAAGCATATCCAGTAACTTATATAAAGGGTGTTTTGCTCATCTACTCAAGCAGCTTATCTACTCACAGCTCACAAAACTTTCAAAACTTTCAGAAATATTTTATAAAATATGATTTTAAAAATATTTGCAAAAATAATTTCAAACTCCTTAACTAAGTTGTTTGGAAGCAAGAAAGTAAAACAACAAACATTTCTCAGGAGCCAATCCTATAGAATAACACACCCCAACAATTGCAAACTACACAGAAGTGAAAGTCTCTCGTATACCACAAGCTCAGTGGTATGTAAAAAAGACCCCCTTGATTTTAAAAGGAAAAACCCGTGAGCTTCTAGTACACAAGAGACTTTGGCTTATGCGTAGTTTGCAGTTGCGGGGGTGTGTTGTTCTACAGGATTGGCTCCTGAGAAATGTTTATTGTTTATCCTTCTTGCTTCCAAACAACTAAGTTAGGGAGTTTGGAATTATTTTTGCAAAGATTTTTAAAATCATATTTTGTAAAGTATCTTCGAAAATTTTGAAAGTTTTGTGAGCTGCGAATAGATGAACTGTTTGAGTAGATGAACAAAACACCCTTTATACTATTGGATATGATTTGAAAAACAGCATTCGATCTCTGTCGATGAGTTTGTAGCAGGTGGGGACAAAGTTTTTGAGTTTTAAAGAGCTTTGAGTAGTTTTTCTCATTGAAAAAGATGATTTGCGCGACCACAAAATAAATTGCAGAGATGAAAGAGAGATTTCGCAAAGATTTTTGAAATCATATTTTGTAAAATTTTTCTGAAAGTTTTGTGAGCCGAGTGTCGCCGTGGTTGTGTTTGGAGATGTACTAGAATTATCAGCATCATCCAATAGGGCTCGTTGTTCAAAGACGATCAGTTTTGCACGGAGTTGACTGAAGGTTGGAGGAGTATCCAGGTTTTCTATAGTGGTGACAAAGGAGCGATATTCTTTGGGCAAGCCATCAAGTGTGCACTTCCTGCACTAAAAACCTGTAAGAAAGAAGAAGAAATCATAACATAAACATTTATTATTCCAAGGTAATACTTAGTTTTACGACATTAACTTATAAATCAAATTTATCTCGTTTCTCCAATCAATATTGGACATTACACATCACTAACAAAGGGATTCAAACATAGCCAACAACATTACAGTCAACCAAAATTCAACTAATCTAATTATGCATAGTTTTATCAATTGTAGTCAAGATTGCAGAAATAGAGATAAACAGTATGATAACAATTAAAATAATGAATAATGTAATCTCTAAATAAATTACAGATATGTTATTGGATAATAAAAAGTATACCTCAGTAAATGCCTTCTCCACCTTTTTCATTTTCTTGAACTTTTCTTAACATCTTCATAGTTATACATGTAATCCAAATGTAACCATGTTTTGTTTGTATACATTTCCTGGTTTACTACAGTTGGGATTCTCAAACACCTTAATTTGGTTTACCAAGTATAACCAAATGATGATAAACATTATAAGCCCAAACAGACTCTTGAATGACATTTATAACAACTAACTTACCAAAATACCAGAAAGAATCATAGAAGCTCTACAATGAGGGCTGAAGCACCACCTCCTCCACAGAAAACATCGCCAACTCTGTATTTCCTAGTCTTCTGCTTCAGTACTTGAAACATTGAAATTGCATTAAGAAATATAAAAGAGCAGATCCTTCCATCTGAATATATTTGAATGTTAACTCCACTCCCAACAATCCCGTTTCAGCAAAAAATACAGATTAATAATCTGCAAAAGTTGAAACTCACCCCCAAAATCATAATGATTCGAAAATAATACTTCCATTTCAATGCGCGTGTTTGCAAAACTTTTTTTCGGCAAGCACGTCTTTCTTCACCTCGAATATGAGCACAGATTGTACTGCAACCAAAGAAGCAAGTTTAGCAACGAAATTGTACAATTATATAACTCCTGACTGCGGAAGAAGAACATATTAAATATTGCAACATAAAAATTGTATTGAGTGGAATTAGGGTATCCTCAATGGAGTCTTTAAAGGGTCTCTAAATAGTAATAATTACTATTTTAGAGACTCTATTGATCAAAATTTATCACTAATGGGGATCTCTAAAACACTATTTGATAGTTTTTGACAAAATAATGATATCACTCAAACTTTGAGTCTCTAAAATAGCACCTAGTCTCCATTTTTTTCAACAAATTTTTTGAAAAAAATGAAAACTATACAAGAAGACAAAAATGAGTTTCTAAATTTGACAATTTGCCATGTGATGATCTGACGCTCTTGTCAGAACGTCAGAACTGAAAAAAAAAAAAAAAATTTGATCAGACAATAAAACAAAAAAAAAAAAGGACATCAACTGACAATATAGCCGTTTGAACAACCTGCAAAAGCTGGAAAAAAAAATAAACGTTGAATTCAACCTATATATGCAACCAGATATGAAAAAATCAACAACAAATTCACAAATCTTCATCCACAACAAATTTGATTATATACCACAGAAAAAAAAGGTAAATAAACAGAAAAAAAAATTGGTTGATGGTGGGGGGGAGGGGGGGGGGGGGGGCAGTGAATGGGACGCGATGGTGAGGGTGGTAGGGGGCAGGTGGGGTGGTGGCGCGATGGTGTGGGGGGGGGGGGGCAGTGGGGTGGGGGGTGGCGCCCGTTGGTGAGGGGGGCGCACTGTGGTGGGTCGCAATGGTGAGGGGGGGGGGGTAGTGGGTGGGGGGTGGCGCGCGTTGGTGAGGGGAGGGGCGCAGTAGGGTGGGGGGTGGTGCGTTATAATGAGGAGGGGGGGCAGTGGGGTGGGGGGTGGTGTGTTATGGTGAGAAGGGGGGGCAGTGGGGTGGGGGGGTGGCGCTGTGGTGAGGGGGGAGGGGGCGCTGCAGTGGCCTGTGGAGGGGAGAGGGAGGCGCTGCAGTGGAGGGGAAGGAGGTGGGGGGGGGGGGGGTGTTTTATAGTTAGGGTTTTTTTTTTAATTAAGTTTTTTTTTATTAAGTTTTTAGTATATTTTTTAATTAATGTTTGTCTTTTAATTTTTTTATTTAGTTTTTTGATTTGTATAATTTTTTACTTTTTTTTTTTAATGTTTTTTATTTTTGTTTTTTTAGGTTGATTATTTATTAATTGCAATTAAATTTTTTTTAGCTTTTATATTTTATATGTTTTAATTTAAGTTTTATATAAAATTATTTGTAATGATATGATTTTTTTATAGTTAGGGTTAATTTTTTTTTAATTACGTTTGTAGTATATTTTTTAATTAATGTTTGTATTTTGATTTTGTTTATTTAGTTTTTTGGTTTGTATAATTTTTTTAGTTTTGTTATTTAATGTTTTTTTATTTTAGTTTTTTTAGTTTGATTATTTATTAATTGCAATTAAATTTTTTTTAGCTTTTATATTTTATATGCTTTAATTTAAGTTTTATATAAAATTATTTGTAATTATATGATTTTTTTATAGTTAGGGTTAATTTTTTTTTAATTAAGTTTTTAGTATATTTTTTAATTAAAGTTTTTTTTTTAATTTTTTCATTTAGGAACTTATATTTTTTTTTAAAAATTAGCTTTTTTAATTGAATTAGTATTAGTATATTTTTAAATAAATCAACCTAACTATCATTATTTTCCTCTTTATAGATTAGCAGATATGGAATGCACAAACGGACTTTCGAGGGGACGTAATTTCACGCATGAAGATGATAAGGCTTTGTGCCGGGCCTATATCGCGATTAGCAAAGATCCTTTGATCGGGATAAACTAAACATCAGGAACGATGTGGAATAGAGTTCTACAAAAATATGGAGAGTTTCACCATCCCAACAATCCAACTGACAAAAGATCAACGAAAAGCCTTAAATCTCGATGGACGCAAATAAACCAAAAATGCACAAAATTTGCGAAATGTCTTGCTCAAGTTAATATGAGACCAAGGAGCGGAGCAAATATCGTTGACAATGTGAGTTTTTTAGCCAAAGTAATTGTATTTTTATAGAGTATATTGTATTTAATACTTAACATATTTTAAAATTAAATTTTGAGAGATATTTAATTGTTTTGTAGATAGATGACGCAAGACGCTTATACACAGCTATGGGTCAGAATTTCAACCTCGAACACTGTTGGTCAATTTTACAACACGGGAAAAAATGGCGATCAATAATCGATATTGCGAGTCCAATGATGAATATGAGTCCACCTGAGACGGATTTTTCTCTTGATAATGATGATCCCGTGGAATCAGTGCCGGAAACCCCGAGATCGTCAAGGCCGATTGGAAACAAAAAGGCTAGAAAACAAGCAAAGGGTAAGGCCGTTGCGGATGATCTTAATGAACAAGCGAAAAACATGGCAAAAACAATGAATGAGTACAAACAGGAAATAGAAACTTCTAACGATTATAAGATTATGATGACGAAGACTTCGACAATCGAAACTCCAGCTAGGAAAGCGTGGATGATTGAGGAACAAAATGCAATTATGGCAAAAAGAGCATCCCGTTCCATTAACTTTGATAATGATGTTTATCATCCTCATATGACTTCACTTGACGAAGAACAATAGATGTATTTGTATTATTTATCAGCTATGTGTTTGTAATTCATATTTTAATTAGTTAAATTATTATTAGAAATTTTTAATTAGTTTTTTTCAAAATGCAATTATGTAATTAAAAGTAATCCTAATTTTTTAAACGTTATGTTCGTCACAAATTATATTTTTTTTTCTTGAAATATTCGTTAAAAAAATTGAGATAATCTAAATAACAATTAATTAAAAAAAAAGTAACACACGAGAAAAAATTATACATAATCAAATTATTATGTAAAATTAAAATTAACACGATATAGGGACTCAATTTTATAGAGACCATCACTGAATATTTTTTTTTATCTTGGTCTCTAAATGAGTCTCTATAATAGTTTTTTTGCCTTAGTCTCTAAGTGGGTCTCTAAAACACTATTTAGTCTCTATATGGGTCTCTATAAATGATTTATAGAGACCCATATAGAGACTCCATTAAGGATAGCCTTAGAACGGATTAGAAGCCTAAACATGAGCAAGGGCCCGCATAATGTACGACAATCGACCTTTTTCACCTAGAACTGCAACAATGATGTTTCTTTTTTTCTTCTTTTAACTAATTACAACAGACACATTATAGAAAAAATACTGCATAAGGAATGCGAAAAGAAAAGCAGTGAAATTGCAAGAGCTAAGCTTGTTTGGATTCACAATTTTAAAAGAAAGGAAAGGATGTGGAGGGAATAAAGAATTCCTCCCTTTGTTTGGATTGCAATTTAAAATTAATTAAAGGAAATAAAGGGGTTTCAAAATCTCTTCATTTTCTTTAATTGGATGGATTTTACAATCCTTCCAATTTGGAGTGTTTGGAAAGGAAAGGAAATGTTTGAACATAACAAGTCTTTTTTATCCTTACATATCTCATGATTATAAAAATAAAATGGGTATTTAAGTAATTTTGCATTTAAAATTATCATTTTCCTTTCCTTTCCTTTCTCCTATCCAAACTGTCGAGGTCGGAATCTCAACGTTGATGTTGGAAGCTACTCCTGCCGAGCTGGAAATCTGGGTTGGCTTTTCGACTTGGATTTTCGGGTCGGCTACCTAACTTGCACAACGAAAAGGAAGGAAAAGGCAGGGTAATGACTCGGATTTTCCCATCGGGTGTGCGAATGATTAGTATGTCCGAACTGGAGAAGTAGCTGAGAGTATTTAATGACGAGTTACCTAAAAAATGAAGGGGTGGAGCTCTATTTATACTAAATTCGAACCTGACAGCATTTAATACGGTGCAACTTTATGTCCCATAAGAACAGCTAGCACCGAGGTCGGGGTTTTTCGGGGTCGGAGTGAGGTTGAATCAGCATCTAGGTTGGGCATTAGCTGAATATGTCCGACTTGGCTCGGATTAGCCCGCCTCAGCTCGGTGTGGGCATCTTACCTCAGCTCGGGATCCCCCTCGTCAATCCCTCCCCCTAAGTCGAGATCGAGAGGGTGAGATCTAGATTTGGGAGTTGTTCCCGAGCTGGAGGTGCCAGACCCCGGGAAAGTGGGGATGGCTACGTCAGTGATGCCTACCCTTCAGATGGCTGACACATCACCTGACAGTTATGACAAGATGCGACATTTGAAATTCCCGAGGCGGTTACAGGAGTTGCCTATAAATAGGGCCTTGACATCCGAGATTCATTTCATACTTTACTAACGAAATTTGGAGCTTTCAGGTCAGCAACCAGAGTGGTCATACACTTTTAGCTCGACAAATATCTTCTCGGGTATTCAGCTCGGAATCCACTACCTCGAAGCCAATTAGGTCGGAGGCAGTTAGATCGAGTCATCTTCGACAACTAGAGCGGTAGGTATGTCCCGACTCCCTTTAGTTATTCCTGCACATATTTTAATTTGTAAAAAGGATGGGGAGGTCAGAGTCGGAAGATTCCCAGGTGATGGAGGCGAGGTCTTACGGAGGGGATGAAAATCCGTCAAGCTCGAAGTCTACCTAAAATGGAGGTCACGGTGATGACAGTGCCGGCGCATCTCAAGGATCAGCTCGGCCATCTGGGCCCAGGGAGAGTGACGACGATTGCCAAGTAATCGGGGTCAGACGGGTGCAAGAAGAAGCCGAGGCGGATCCTTTGGCCGACCTGGGAGACTTGGATGATAGGGAAGATGAGGAGCCATTAAACCAGCTGGAGGGAGTTGAGATACCTCAGGAGTACTTAGCTGGAGTCTCCACGTCGGAACAGATTGAAGCAGTCCCGGTTAGGGCAGTCCGACCTCGGAGCTCAGCTACAACCAGTGGTTCGTCGACTCGAGGGAAGATGATCGAGCAGCTGTTCGCCTGTTGCAAGCGTGAATGCCATTCCACGGTGCAAATGGCCAACGCCAAGCTAAGGGATTGGTCGGTAGACCGACACCACAAGCTGAAGGTTCCAGGTCGGAATGAGCCTGCCTGCTATCCTCCACCCGAATACTTCACTATCTATGACCTCGCATTCGATGTCATCCGGTTTCCACTTCTTGATTTTATCGCCGGCATTTTGAACTACTTTAAGCTTAGCCCGGGTCAGATGTCACCAAATGGTTAGGCTGTGATGGTGGCATTTTATGTATTCTGGCTTGACAGGAAAATAGAGCCGACCCTGTGTCGGTTCAGGCAGATTTTTGTGTACAAGCCCAACCCGAAGCAGCCAGGGTGATTTTATTTCGCAGCTTGGGCCGGCAATGCAATATTCACCGTAGGCACTCCTCCAATAAGGGCTGGCACAACGACTACTATTAGGTCCAGCCAGTTGTGAACCCGGGGTGCAAGGTGGATTGGAATCCCTCCCTAAAGAAGAATGTGAACGATGACCCCAAGCTCTCAGAAGCCAAGCTCGCCAAGGTCGGGGTATTGAGACCTGAGCCGGGTATGCTAATAAATATTGACAATGTCCTTAGGAGGGACAAAATCTGGAGATCCAAGTTATTCGGGAGAGAACCCAACCTGAGGAAAGAGCACCCCCATCTACTTTCCGAGCCGAAGAGAATGCGGATTTCGGCTCAGAAGAGGGTCAGTTCGCAGGATCAATGCCCAACCTCCCCGCCCCCTTATCTACCGTTATTCCCTTAAGTTTGCATTTGCCTATTTCTCACCTCTCTTTCCTTCGTTCTTCGCAAATATGGTGGATATGAGGAAACTCATGTATGCCCAGATGAAGATGAGGACTGAGGTTAGTGGCGAAGTCTCAGCTCGGTCTGGCTTGGGGTCTACCGTCCATTAGGAGCAAAGGCAGCGACCCGAGATCTCTTCCAAGGGGACGTCGACGTCTCCCCTGACCAAAAGATCGAGCTCGGGTGTGGCGATCAATGAGCGCTCAGCATCTTGCCCCGATAATAGGAAACGGTCTCGGCCCGAGTACTCCGGGAAATACAAGGCCACGGAAATGAGCTTTCCCAACAAGGATTTCGTGGTGGCAGCTAAGGTCACCCACGATCCCAAGTTGGCATCGGTCCCGGCGGAGCAGCTTTCGCTCAACGTGAGGACGGCCATAGTCACGGTAATACATATTTGACCGTGTTGATATGGTTAAGTTTTTTGGCTCGGCTGATCATTTTGTCATCTTTTGTGCAGGCCGAGTCTCATATCGTTTCGGCACCTGGCTTACTCGCCCGAGCCCAGGCTCACTGCGTCGAGCTCGAGCAGCAATTCATTGACTCTCGAATCGAGCTAGAGGCCCTGAGGGAGGATGCCGCCCAGAGGTGCAAAGCAGACGAGACGGAGATTGACTGGCTGAAGAATGAGCTCGAGGCGGAGAAGTCCCAGTGCGAGGCCGCAACCAAGGACGTCGAGCGCTTCAAGAAGGATAAGCGCGAGGCCGAGGCGAAGCCTAAGGATCTGGTAGATCTGGTCAGCCCACAGGGAGAGAAGGCGGTGGAAGTCTTTAAGACCAGCCAAGAGGCCGTGGACTGGTTGGCCACAGAGGGTGGGGCAATGGCCAGGTACGCCGAGTTAGAGTACTACTTCCGGGGCCAAGTAGCTCGAGAAAGAGCGAAGACCTTCTTCCCTGCCACCGAGAATGATTACATCGAAATCTTGGAAGCTCCACCGCAGGAGTTCTGGGAGATTCCTGAGTTTTTAGCCGACCTGACGTCCTAAACCAAGGAGGTGATTGAATTTGTTCAGAAGGGCATGGATCAGGTCGGGGATGAAGCCGATGCCACCACCTCCGCAGCTGCTCCTAAGTAAATTTTGTAATCGCCCGAGTCGGGCTTTAGTAGATTTGCCCTGGTCGGGTTTTTGTAATTTCGCCCAGGTTGGGCTCCTTGTAATTGTTGCTCTTCAGTTTCAATGAAATGAACATTCTAATTTTATTTGCGTTTTGTTCAAGTCTGTACATATGTACCTCTCTCTTCGCAAATTTCTTAAGTAAGTGGGGTCAGACCAATATAATGGACCTTTTAAACTTAATTTAAATATAAAGAAGCGAGTTGGACGCGATTAATGAATTATCATCATAATCCGAGCTGGTTAATTGGGCAACTATATAATTGTCGCTGACCTGGACTCGTCAGTCCGATTTCAAATTTGTCAAACTAATATTGACAAATGTTGAGTTCATGTTTAGACCTAAACTAACGTCCCGACCTAAAGCCGGATTATACCAAGTTAGAACTTAATCCGAACTGGCAAAACTAATCAAATTATTATTGACTATACCCGAGCTGGTTTACTTGGATTATTAGCTCGTAATTAAGCGAGGCCATCGCGTTAATCCGAGTCGGGAGTAGCTCAGTAGCTGAAGCGCTTGAGCCCGGGTCGCGCATTGCACTAGTTTACAAAATATGTTTGCATCAAAATTGTACATGAAGTACTCGGGCTCGGGAGCCGATTACAAGCAATGTTTCGGCTTGGGGCCTATACAAGAGTTTCTGGCTCGGGGACCGTTACAAGAGTTTCCGGCTCGGGGGCAGTTATAAGAGATTCTGGCTCGGGGGCCGTTACAAGAGTTTCTGGCTCGGGGCCGTTACACAAAATATCTCTTCAAGTGCTCTGCGTGCCATGTATTTTTCAATTGCTTCCCGTACATGTCGCGGAGGTAGAAGGTCCCAGGTCGGACTTCTTTCACGACTTCATACGGTCCTTCCTAGGTCGGGGAGAGCTTATTGCTCGAGCGCGGCAAAAAAATAGCCTTTCTGAGTACAAAGTCACCAACCTTGATAGAATTAGGCTTAACCTGCTTGGCAAAGGCTCTTTGCATTGCAGCTTTGCTGGCTAGCATCCTGATTTGAACTTTAGCTCGGAGCTCTTCGGCGAGGTCGAGCCCTTCACGGATCGATGCTTCGTTTATTTCTGGGTCATAGTGGAGGGTTCTACTGGTCAGAGACCCGATCTCCACTGGCAGCACCGCTTGAGTATCGAAGGTCAGCTCGAAGGGCAATTCTCCCGTTGCCGAGCTGGTGGTGGTTCGCTGAGCCCACAACACCTCAGGAAGAATCGATGCCCACTGGCCCTCTGCTTCCTCCAGTTTGGTTTTCAGACCCTGCAAAATGATTTGGTTAGTCCTTCCAACTTGGCCATTACTTTGGGGGTGAGCAATAGATGAGAATCTGAGGTCGATCCCAATCTCAGCACATTTGTCTCGAAAGTATGCACTATCGAATTGCTTGTCGTGGTTAACAACAATGACTAGTGGTAGCAATTGGGCCAGCCCAGCCCGGCACGGCACGGCCCGGTCGAATTGTGTGTTAAGAAAATTGAGCCCGGCTCGGCACATATGTTTGGTGGGCCGAGCTGAGCTGGGCTCAATTTTTAGAATATAGAACCCAGCTCGGCCCACGAGCCCGCTATCACGAGTCGCGAGCTGAGTTGGGCTGGGCTGGGCTAGCCCATATACATATATACATATATATTAAAATTTGAACTTTTTTTTTTAAAAGAAAGTTAATTTAACTATTAACGAAACAGTACACAAGTTGATTGATGATATTAATAATTAACTTAAACAATAAAATACAACACAACATAACAAATTACAAGTTAATGAGACACAAGTACATTAGTGATATAAATATGAAAATAAAATATTACATAAATGCTTGAGGAAAGCTACTGTAAATTGATAATATCAAATTTACGTAGAAATATATATTGATGTTGATAATAGTTACAAATTACATACCCATGTTTTTTAAAGTACGTAAGATGATTCCAAATTTCTAACTAATGTAATCATCGTGAAAGATTTTATTCTTCCATGGACATAGTTATATATAATGTTGTAGACTTGTAGTAAAATAAAGTTGAATATACTAAGTGAGTAAACACTGTTACTAAGTATTTATAGGAAAAATTATATGTACAATGATAAAAATTATAAAAAAATTGTACCTAAGATCTTTTAAAAAAATTTGTACGAAGGGATTTAAAGTTGCAAGTTGCAAACTTGCAATGTTATAAAAAAGGTTTGATAACAAGTCATTTAATATTAACTTAAGAAATCCATTTGCTACTTTTTATTATTAGTTTGTTAAAAAATATAATTACTACGACTTGCTAGTTTGTTTTTAAAAAAATAGTTACTACGATTTGCATTGCATACATAAAGTATAATATTTTAATTTATTTTAATAAGTGAGCTCAAATGTGTTTAATTTGTGTTGAAATCGAGTTGAGCTCGAGATGGGCCTTATCTGAGCTCAAAATGGGCCTTATTTGGGCTCGAGCTGGGCCTGTGCTGGGCTCGAGCTGGGCTGTGCTCCGAGTTGGGCTGGACTCCGAGTTGGGCTGTGCTCCGAGCTGGGCTAGGTTCATGGGCTGGGCTGAGCTGGGCCTGAACTCAAATGGGCATGGACTCAAATGGGTTGGGTAATAAATTATAGGACCCAGCTCGGCCCACACATATGTAGTGGGTTGGGCCGAGTCGAGCCCACTACCAACTGAGCTGGGCTGGGCTCGAATTTTCGTGTGCTGGGTTGTGCTGGGCCTGTGTCGGCCCAGCCCAAATGCCACCTCTAACAATGACCATTGGCACCCCAAATCAGCAAATGATATTTTTTCACACAAAATCCCAAGCTGCCTTTTATGTTATTCTAACAACACCTTCGGCCTCAGGCCATTTGGTGAAGTAGTCTACTGCTACGAAGGCGTGCTTCTTTTGGCCAACGCCAGTTGGCGATGGGCCGATGAAATATAGACCCCATTGATCTGGCCACGGGCTTATCATCATCGTGAGGTCTACCGCTGGCTTCCTCTGTACATTGGCGAACCGTTGGCAGGTGTTGCACTTTTTTACATATTCTTTGGCATCTTGTTCTAAGGTTGGCCAGAAATAGCCTTGCTTCAATGCCTTCCGAGCCAGAGCTTTGCCTCCCAAGTGGATTCCACATATCCCTTCATGGATCTCCCGGAGTACATAGTTTCCCTCCTCGGGGGGCTAAACATATTTCAAGAGAGGCCAAGTGTAGGCTCTCTTATAGAGTTGTCCGGCAATTATGACAAACCTTGAGGCCTGTTTCATGAGTTTCCGAGCTGCTTTTTCATCCTCCGGGGTCATACCCCCCTTCCAAGTAGTCCACGATTGGTTTGGTCCAATCTGGGCTTAAATTGAGTTCGGCTCCGGCCTGCATTCCTAACCGGATACTTGGTTCGGATTCTTCTTCCACATGGACCAGGGCAGGTCGGCTCTCGCCCAAGGCCAACCTGGACAGGGCGTCAGCCTTCATATTCTCCTCCCTTGGAATTTGCTGTATTGCGAACCTTTGGAGCCCTGAGGTCAAATCCTTGACTCTGTTGAGGTAGGCCAGCATAGTATTGTCCTTGGTTTCGAACTCTCCCGATATCTGACTAGAAACCAATTGAGAGTCGGTGCTCAGGTTGACTGTCTGTGTCCCGAGCTGAGCTACAATTTTCAGCCCCGCAGTCACTGCTTCGTACTCAGCTTCATTGTTGGACGCCGAAAATGTGAACTTGAGGGAGTATTGGTGCTCATACCAGGTTAGGTCGAGGATGACCAACCCCGCTCCGTTCCCAGACTTCCCTGAGGCCCTATCCACATGGACCTTCCACACATCCTCCAGGTTATGCTCGGCTCGACCAGTGCATTTCACCACAAAGTCCACAATGGTTTGGGCTTTGATGGCTGTTCTAGGCTGGTAGGTGATGTCAAATTGACTCAGCTCAACTACCCATTTCAGCAGCCTGCCCGACGCCTCCGGCTTGTGCATGATGGACTTGAGTGGGGCATCCGTCATGACCTTAATTGGATGGGCGTCAAAGTATGGCTTCAGCTTTCTTGACTTCGTGATGAGCGCAAGGGCGAGTTTCTCCAAAGATGAGTACCTCACCTTGGCCCCTTGCAAGGTTTTGCTGACATAATAGACCGGCTTCTGCTCATTCCCTTCTTCGCGGACCAGTGCCGCCGCCACTGCTGTCCCTGAGCATGCTAAGTGTAGTACCAGTTCCTTCCCCACCTCAGGTCGGGATATTAAGGGTGGCAAAACTAGATAACTTTTCAGCTCTTAGAAGGAGTTCTGGCATTCCGTAGTCCATTCGAAGTTCTTAGGATTCCTCAATATTTTGAACAGAGGTGCATACTTGTTGGCCGACTTGGATTGAATCTGCTCAACGCCGCCACCTTGCACGCGAGCACCTGGACGTCCTTTACGCAGGTCGGCGGTGCCAGGTCAAGTATCGCTTGAACTTTCTCCGGGTTAGCTTCTATTCCACGGGTTGTGACCATGAAGCCTAGAAATTTTCCTGCCTTGACGCCGAATGCACACTTTTTTGGGTTCAGGTTTATCCCAAAGTGCTCCATTACGGCGAAGGCTTCAGCTAGGCCGGCTACATGGTCTTCCGCACTTCTGCTCTTAACCAACATGTCATCTACATAGATCTCCATAATTCAGCCAATCTGATTTTTGAAAACCTTGTTCACCATCCAAGTGTAGGTAGCTCTTGAGGCCAAAAGGCACCTCATAGTAGTAGAGACCTTTATCGGTGGTGAAGGTAGTATTCTCTTTGTCTCCGGGAGCCATCTTGATTTGGTTATAACCTTTGAAGCCATCCATGAAAGAGAGTAGCTCGAATCCGGAGGTGGCATCCACCATCTGATCAATCCGAGGTAGGGGAAAACAATCCTTAGGACATGCTTTATTAAGGTCGGTAAAGTCAATACACAATCTCCATCCACACGAGGGCTTGGTCACCAGCACCACGTTGGATAACCAGGTTGGGTACTGGATTTCCTTGATGTGGCCGGCATCTACCAATTTATCCACCTCTTCTGCTATGATTTGTTACTTATCATAATGGAAGTGTCTGCGCTTCTGCTTTACCGG
Organism: Ehretia macrophylla; assembly: GCA_037974665.1. NCBI lineage: Eukaryota > Viridiplantae > Streptophyta > Magnoliopsida > Boraginales > Ehretiaceae > Ehretia > Ehretia macrophylla. Next base: position 5,918,727 of record CM075764.1, on the reverse strand, counting down.
ATAATGATTTGATCGGCATTCAGGTGATGCTCAATCACTCCCGGGTCAATACCTGTCATGTCAGAGGCAGACCATGCAAATAAGTGTTCATTTTTCAGAAGAAATTGGCTTATACCTTTCTTGAGGTCGGCAAAGAGTTCATTTCCGATTTTTACTCTCTTTGTTTCATCAGAGAGTTCCACCTCTTGAAGGTCTTCAGCCGGGCTGCCTTTCTTAGCATCCCTATTCTTCTCGGGCAAATCTGGTCCCCAGCCAACCTGATATTTGGGTCGGAGGGAGTTTTCATAACATTCCCGAGCTGAGAGCTGGGCTCTGCGAATGGTGGCCATGCCGGCTGGGGTCGGGAATTTCAAGGCCTGGTGGTAAGTTGAAATGACAGCCCTAGAATGATTGAGTGCCACCCGACCTAAAATCCCATTGTAAGTGGAATTGTAATCCATCACAATGAAGTTGGCTTGCATCGAAACCCACTTGTCTCCATCTTTCAGCTTCAGCGGGAAGTTGATGACCCATTCGGCTCGGTGGGCTTGCCCGGTAAAACCAGCTAAAGTGCCCCTCAATGGCCTGAATCGGCTCCTATCCAACCCCATCTGCTCAAAAGCGCTGAGAAATAAGACTTCTGCCGAGCTCCCGGTGTCCACCATCAGCCTCTTCATAGTGAAGTTGGCTATTTCAGCGCTGATCACCAGTGGGTCGTCATGGGGCAATATTACCCCATCCAAGTCTTCTGAGGAGAATGTGAGCTCCTCTATCTCCGGGGTCGGACCCCGCACCGGTCCATATTCCCTCCCAACCCGAACATAACCCTTCCTGCCTGCCGAGGTCTCCCCACCCGACGCCAATCCTCCTACAATGGTCTCAATCACAGCCAAACGTCCGCCCCCAGCCTGGTGCCTGGGTGGACTCTTCTCTCTATCTCTTTGATCATGATTCCGGGTCGGCTGCTAATCTACGTACCTCGGGAGGTGACCTCGGGCTATCAGTGCCTCGATCTCCTGTTTTAAGTCTTTGCACTCCTCGATGGTATGGCAGTAGTCCATATGATAGCGAAAATACTTAGTCCTATTGCCCTTCTTAGGTCGGCCTTTCATCTTTGGAGCTGGAGGCAGGTGGTTTTAGTGCTAGATCTCTATCAGAATCTGCTCCCTTGTAGTGTTAAGGGGAGTGAACATAGTGAACCGGGGGTTCTGCTTCGGCTAATGAGGCTGCTTACCTTGGTCATTTTGGACTTTACCCCCAGGTTGGGCTCGGGAGGTCTCTCCCTTCTTACTGGCTTCATTCTCTTTGTCATCATCCCTCTTCCCCTGATAGATTTCTTCCGAGTGTATGTACCCTTCTGCTCGTACCATCAGCTCGGCTACAGTATACACAGGGTCGATGGCCAAGGAAGATGTAAAGGGGCCCAACTTGAGCCCACTCTGGTAAGCCATCAACGCCATGGAGTCCTCCAGGTTGAGGATTCTGAGGGACTCTTCATTGAATCTAGCTGTGTGAGCCTTCAAACTTTCCCCTCTATGCTGATTCACCAATAACAATGTAGAAGTGTGGTGGGTGGCGCGTTGTCTTCCCGCGAAGCGGGACAGAAAAGCCTCAGCCTGCTAATGAAAACTTGCAATAGAACCGGGATAAAGTTTTTGAAACCAGTCCAAGGCATTGCCAACCAGGGTGGTCGGGAATGTCTTCGTCTTCATGAGGTCGAACATGTCATGCAGGGTCATGTGGTGGTCAAAGTTGAGCAAGTGGCTAGCTGGGTCATCGTCCCCATTGTAGACTGCCAAGTTGGACATCCGGTTGCTGGTGGGTAGTGGCATGGTCAGTACCTCGGTTGATAGTGGGCTTACGCCGAGCTGGTTAATGACCTTGGCTATGGCAGCCTCGGTCTTGGCCTGCTTGGGGTTGGCTTGAGCCGCCCTTTTTCCTTTCTCCTCCTCGGGTCCCTCCATCGGCTCTAAAAAGCCCTCTTTGTCTTGCGTCTGTTTTTGCCTTAAGGCTGGGATGCGGAACTGTGGACGCGCGCGCCGCGGCGTAGCTGCTTGCGGAGCCGGGAAGTCCCTCGCTAGCCGGGGTATCTGCTCCTTAAGTTCCTCAAACATCCTCAGCATCATCCTTATCTCTGGTGACAGGTTGGAGTTGAGGTCTCCATCTGTCGTAGGGTTGGTTTGGGTGGCTAAATGTCTATGTTGGCTCGTTCCAACGTCGGCTTGGGTTGGGTTTTGCCTAGGCACCTGCGTGGTTTCAAGGTCCCCATCCGGATTGGGCGAATCCTCTATCGGTGCACTGTGGCTTCTCGTTTGTACCATGATGGTTTCTTAATGAGTGGTGAGGAGAGTGATAGAAAGAACTCTTTCCCACAGACAGCGCCAAACTGTCGAGGTCGGAATCTCGATGTTGATGTTGGAAGCTACACCTGGCGAGCTGGAAATCTGGGTCGGCTTCTCGACCTGGATTTTCGAGTCAGCTACCTGACCTGCACAAGGAAAAGGAAGGAAAAGGCGGGGTGATGACCCGGATTTTTCCTTCAAGTGTACGAATGATTAGTATGTATGAGCTGGAAAAGTAGCTGAGAGCATTTAATGACGAGTTACCTCAGAAACAAAGGGGTGAGCTCTATTTATACTAAATTCGGACCTGACAGCATTTAATGCGGTGCAGCTTTATGTTCTATCAAGACTTTATGTCCCATCAGAACAGTTGGCACCGAGGTCGGGGCTTTTTGGGGTAGGAGTCAGATTGAATCAGCATCCAGGTTGGGCATTAATCGATTAGCCCGCCTCAGCTCAGTGTGGGCTTCTTATCTCAACTCGGGATCCCCCTCGTCACAAACAAAAGATGATAGAATCTTTTCCTTTTCATTATTATTTTTTTACAATCCAAATAAGATAATTCATTTCATTTTATTTTCTTTATTTTTTTTCCTCCACTTTACTATTCTTTCCATTCCTTTGTGCAATCCAAACACTATGAAGAGGCTAGCCAGGTAAGTAATATGAGTAGCTGGACATCAATACGGCCCAACCAAATATCCTCATTAATTTATGTAGTCCATATCACGTATTAAACAACCAATTTTCCAAAACTGACCTTGATCTGCATCCCTTCACGACCACTAGTGCCAACTCCAATATCAGCCTCTTGAAGCATGCCAAGAACTTATGATTTTCCTTCTTATCTGCTCTGTTATGCTCACACTTGAAGCCTACAAGATAAACACATTTTTAAAAACAGAATCAAATGCTTGTAATTTTCAAAGGAAATTTGTTGTCCTTTACCTTTGCAATAGCCACCTTGTCCTCAGGAACAGGTACCTAATACTTTGCGGCCTTTATTTTGTATAATGACAGACTACTGAATTCTTTATATCTTTTTGAACCATTATAGCGTTGACCTGTTCTGTGGGAAATACCCAGTGAAAGGGCCAAGCAAAAGTTAAAATCTTCTCCAAGATATCAAAGCAATCCCTCTCAATTATTCTAGTGTAAACAACCCTGATAGAGACAGAAGAATCTTCTCCAAAAGTTACAATCTTTCTCCATGATCCTTATAAGGGAAAGCATGTTGAGAATCTTTCTAGTAAGTCTATCAGTCATAAGCTCATCCAAACAGATTGAAGTAATCATCAATTCATTGTTATATACAGCTGCACTAGAGTTTTACAAGGAATGCAATTCACTATTACATCAGACATCAATGAAGATGGATTCCAAAAAGAGGTTCTGCCTAGAGGATAGAAGCATTGATAAGAAAGATAGTCAATGTTACTCAATTAAGTAAAAAGATGGGTCCAAAATGTCATAATCAAAAACTTCTACATAATCAAATCTCGTAATCAAAAACTTCTGCATAATCTGCTCAAAGGCGCACCAGAAATCTCATAATCAAATCCATAGTTCCGCCAAATTTTGAAGTTTCATTGCATAAAGGAGAAGTCCTACTTCATATTTTGAATGTAAAAGGTTCTAAACTGTTTTTTGAAGTATCACTGATTGAGACATTGCACATTATCTTTTAGATATCATAAACCCTAGAAAAAATTGCAAATATCAAATTAATCCATCCCCAATCAAAAATAATATGAATATTTTTAATATAATTAAATTTGCTTTAAATCTGATTCCATTCAACTTATCAAAGACCTCTAACAACCAAAAATCTAACTAAGTAGAGAACAAATTCAACTAAAAAAACCTCAAATTTTTTTTTTTTATAAAAAAAAAAACCTATTTTGAGCGGGATAAAATTAGATTCAAAGCAAATTATCTTGTACATATCAAAAACCCTAGAAAACAAAAATCTAACTAAACAGAAAGCAAAATAAATTCATATACGTGCGTGCATGCGTGTACATATGAACGTATATGTTTATCTATCCTATATATGCAAATCACAAACAAGATAAAATCCAAAGAACTCATAAAAAATTGAAAAAATAGATTGAAGTATGTGTGAGAGGGGTGAGAAAGAAGCGGCGGAGGAAACCTTATTGTAGGCGGCGGCGGAGCTCTCTGATTGGACATTGCGGAGGTGGTGGAGGCGGCAGAGCTATGTGTTATGTCTCGGGGGACGAAGAAGCGTCGGATGTAGAGGACGATGTAGAGGACTTTGTGGGTTTGGGAATGGTTCCATCAACGTATCCTAAAAGGTCATTGAAGGTGAAGAAGGTAAGGATCCCTCTGAGTATATAGTGTGTATGTCAAGAGTCCTACACGTGAATGTTGCTAAAGAGATATAGCTGAGCCTATCGTAAGTGTAGATGCTAAGCCTATCGTAAATATAGATCACAACAAGAACAACTTTGAGCTTCATCAACTTTGAGCTTTATCCTAACACAGTATCCGGTATTGCCATTATATAAGCTAAATCCTTTCCCGTTTCTGAACCTGTGTGATGATGATGCAAGGTGGATTCCTTCTTCCATTTTAGTGTAATTCATTAATTTTTTTGCTCGTAATTTTTCTTCCATGCTAGATTACCATTTGTATTCTATCTATTTCAGCTTGTTCACCGTGCCTGCATGACGTATGAAGGAGCTGTAAATACAAATTGGCAAGCTTGTTCACCTGCATGATGTCATGGTTAGTCCTTCTTTCATTTTTTTTTTTGGGTTGCTATTCAGTCAGTCTAAACTGACATCAGTCTACTTATCAATATTTAACCTCACATATATGTAGGGTCCACATTTTATCTCACAACTCTCACAAACAAACTGACATCAGTCTAGACTAACTGAAAAATTTTCCTTTTTTTTTTTGTCATGTGATGATGATGTCAAGTTTGATTCTTTCTTTCATTCTTGTATAATTTACAGCTTGCTTTTTATTATCTTTATTTTTCTTCCATGCTAGACTACCATTAGTGAAAATGAGAATTTGCGAAAAACTATGGAAAGCATTTTCGGAGAGCTTTTGTGCTGCTGTTGATTCAAACTAAGTTTTCTGAGTTGTTTCAACCAGATTAACGCCCTTTTGAGAGGCAAACTGTTAAGAGAAGTGCATTAAATTTTATTGATCATTTTATATTTTTGATAATGATTATCTTACTTCTTTTGGAGACATGTAATCCCTTTGATAGGATGGCGTTCTTCTCAGAAGATATATGTTTAAAGAAGTGATATATTTGAGTTTAGATAAGCTGTGTGTATGATGAAGATATATCAGAATCTGTCTGTTACGAATATTTATGAAAGAAATTTTTTTTTATGAGTCATGTGATAAATTTGTCACAATCATATGTAAGTTTTTATTTTATAAAACTAATACACGATAGTTTATATCGTGTAAACATATCATGTCAGAATGTCAGAAGTTTCTCTTTTTACTAATTTGGCCTTACAGAGTTTTAAATAAATTATTATAATACATCCACTTATGACAATTGATTGTCATTTATCAATTAATTAAATTACTTTTTATCTATATAACTGTGATAAATTTATCACATACCTCAATGGGAAATCTATGTTAAAGCTTTTCCTTACTGCATAAGACTAATGCTGATGTCGAGGTTGAGTCCTTTTTGTTTTGTGTCATGTAATCTATGAACATATATGAGAATCTGTGTTAGAGCTTTTAGTCCATTGACATCACAGACGATGCCTTTTTCTTTTGTTGTGTCGTGTACAGTACTTTGGATTTTATCAAATACCAAACCAAAAAACAAACAAAAATGAAAGATTCATTTTTTTTTTTGTCATGTACCGTTGGGATTTTATCATAGACACAATCAAATGATTCTTTTTGTCACTAATGGCTTGTTTGGATTCGGGGGGGGGGGGGGGGGGGGGAACTAATAAAGGAAAAGAAATGATTCAATAATATAAAAAAAAAAATAGAAGGAGATGATTACATCTTGTTTGAATTGGGTAAAATTATAGAGAAAATATTCATAAATGATTATATGTATTATTTGTTTGGATTGAAAAGGAAAAGAAAAGAAATGATTGCAAAATTATCCCATTAAATAATTTTACAAATCACTCCCAATCACCTCACCTCCAAAACCCTCCAATCCAAACAAGTGCAAAAATAAAAAATCACCCCAAATCAAATCATTTTCCCCCAAATCCCCCAATCCAAACAAACCCTAAGGCAGTGATTGATATGTGGGAATGAGTTAGGAATTGAATGATATTCCCAATTCTATTTTAATTCTCATGTTTGGTATGAGGGAATGAACTTGGAAATGTCATTCCCACATACATGGGAATAGCCATTCCAGACCAAATATATGGGAATGGCCCATTCCCATGTATTTGGGAATCAACTTGACTATCATACCCTTTATAAATAATTTGTTTAATTATTATTATTATGAAAATAAAAATAATAAAAAAATAATAATAAAAATAAAAAATAATAATAGTGATTAAATAATAATAATAATAATAATATTATTATGAAAATAATAATAAAAATTATTATTATAATAATAAAATAATAATAATAATAAAATTGATAATAATAATAATAATAATAATAAATAAAATAATAAAATAATAATAAAAACAAAAATAAAAAAAATAATAATAATAATTAAAATATAATAATATTATTATGAAAATAATAATAATAATAATTATTATAATAAAAAATAATAATAATAAATAAATAAATAAAATAATACAAGTAAAAATAAAAAATAATAATAGTGATTAAATAATAATAATAATAATAATAATAATAATAATGATGATTATTATTATTATTATTATTAAAAATATAATAATATTTTTTATTAATAATAATTATTATTTTTATTTATATTTATATTATTATTATTATTATTATTATTTATTGTTGTTGTTGTTGTTGTTGTTATTATTATTATTATTTATTATTTTTATTTTGTTATTATTATTATTATTATTATTATTTATTGTTGTTATTATTATTATTATTATTATTATGATTATTATTATTTATGTTTATATTGTTTACGATTATGTTTATATTTATTCTTATTTTTAATATTATAATAAATGGGCAATTATGTCATATTATACAAGTCATTCACATTACTACTCTTAATTCTTAGAGTATACCAAACATGTCATTTTCATTCTCAAGTTCATTCTATTCCCAATTTTATTCCATTCTTTGACTTATTCCATTCCTGTCCAAATCCATTACAGTATACCAATCGCTACCTAAAAATTACATTTTATTCAAAGACAGAATCAAATGACCCGAATCTTGATCTTGATCTAGATATAGTGGTGAGGGCTTGAAACTAATTTTCATACGTAATATTTTTTTGATATGTATAGCCTTGAAATTAGTTCGTACATGATATGTTTTTTTATATGTGTTAGCCTTCTTTGAGTCAAAAAAAAAAAAAGAAGAAAAAAGAAAAAGAGTCATACGGAGATACTGTGCAGATTTATTTTTTCTTTTTGTCCAAAGGACATTGTGCAGATTCCAAAAATGCAATTTTGCTCATGAATTGCTCTGCCAAGTCCAGACAATTTATTAACAGTTTGTTTGGATTGAGGGAAAAAGTTTAATAAAGGAGAGGAAGGGAGGGAATTATAAAGGAAATGAGTGGATGAGATTAAATCATGTTTGGATTGAATAATTTTATAAAAGATCATAAAAGAGTATGAGTGTATTTTATTTGAATTAGAAAGAAAATAGAATGAGAGAGATAAATTTTATGTGTATAATGACTTTTATGTTATTCTCTTATTTTATTTTAAATGTTTATATAATTGGTATGATTGTAATTAATATAAAAGCAAAAAGCAAAATTGTTCTCACAGAAAATAGTATTTTCCCCTCCTTCCATTTTATTTCAAATTGAAGTGATCATAATTTGAAAAAATGGAGGGGTTAAGCTCACCCCCTCTATACGTTAACCAATCAATCCCTTTTAAACCAAATAGAAAAAGGAATAAACCCCTCTCCTTATTACCCATCCACTTCCCCCATTTCCCCCAATCCAAACACACACTAAGGGTAGGGTTGAATCTTCTTTATAAACAGCTAATGCATATACTTCCACTAGAACAGATGATAAATGGGTGGTTTCAGTTGATAAATGGTTTCTCACAGTATGACTTGACTTGCTTGGCTTTGTAATTAAATCAGGATGGTCAGTTTCATCATTGCCACTATATCAAATTTGTAGTCTTTTGACAGTTTATTTTTATTGTTTAAAATTAATTAATTTAGACTTTATTTATTTTAAATTTTTTTAATTTAGTCTCTAATTAATTGTCACGTGCAAGAACTGATTGATTTTTTTTGAAAAGTAATAAGACTGAATTGAATCTTTTAAAAAATATTAACGGCTAAAATTGACTAATTGTGAACGATATGGATGAACTATTTTTTTTTTTTTGAGAAACTACCGTAACTAAATTAACTAATTTTAAACAATAAAGACAAATTTAAAATTTTGATGAAACAACTAAGGCCATTTATTCCATTTTCCCAAGTTTTTATTCTAAAGTTATATGAGTACATTCTGATAACTTTTAATTTATCTTTGTATGTAAAATTTGTATAAAAAATTAGCATTAAATTTTGTTGGATAAAATATATTTATACATTGTAAATTTTGGTTTTATCATTGTTAATATCTAAAAAAAAGTTTATTGATATCGATAATTTGACATATGAAAAGATAAGCTCGGTGAGACAATTATCATTATACGGATCAAATTTATATAATGTTCATCGAGATGGCACATAAGGCATTAAAATGCACATGCAATTTGTATGTTTGCTGTTCAATTGATGAAAAATTTCACGTTTCTTCTTTTCTTTTTGGTCATTAAATTACCTTGATGTAAGTAATGTTTCTAAGGCTATGAATACAGAGATGGAATCAATAAGAGCTTTTTTTTTTTTTTTTTTAAATTTAGAGAGACATAATAATATAATTAGTGAAATTTGAACTCACATGTCAAAAAACAGCAGATTACAAAAACACCCTTCGCTCCTTTCCCAAGTCTGCAGTCACATCAGATCAGACTCATCTCTGCTCTCCCACGTCTCTTCTCTCTCTCTCTCACACACAGTTGCTCTTCTCTCTCTCACACGTTCACTCTCCCACTGTCCTCTCTCTCACACAGTGTCTTCTCTCTACCCCCTCTAATATAGAGCAAGGTGTGATATTGTTAAAAGTTTATTTAGGTAGCGATTAGTACATTAGAATGAATTTGAGTAGGAACGAAATGAGTCAAGGAATAGAATAAAATTGAGAATATAATAAACTTGAGAATGAGAATGAGAATAACATGTTTAGTATGCTCTAGGAATTAAGAGTAGTAATATGAATGATTTGTATAATATGACAAGATTGTTCTTTTACTATTATAGTATTAAAAATAAGAATAAAAAAAAATCAGTAAATAATAATAATAACAATAACAACAATAAATAATAATAATAATAATAATAATAATAATATAAAATTAATAAATAATAAATAATAATAATAATAATAACAACAACAACAATAAACAATAATAATAATATATTATTATTATTATCATTATTTATTGGTATTATTATTATTATTTTTTGTTTTTATTTTTGTCATTATTATTTTACTTTTTTATTATTATTAGCATTTATTATTATTTTAATCAATATTATTTTTTTAATTATTTATTATAATAATAATAATTATTATTATTATTATTTTAATAATATTATTATTATACTTTTTTAATAATTATTATTTTATTATTATTATTATTATTTAATCACTATTTTTTTTTTTTTTTTTTCATAATAATAATTATTATATTTTTCGTTATTATTATTATTATTAGTCATTCTCATATATTTAGTCTGTAATGACTATTTTCATATATGTGGGAATGAGATTCTTAAATTTATTCTCTTGTACCAAACATGATAATTAAAATAGAATTGTGAATCTCATTCCATTCACAACTCATTTTTACATACCAATCACTGCCTAAGTAGTTGTTCCATTGACCAAGTCTCTAACTAGTTTTTAGAGATGTTGTTAATAAATTGATATCTTGCAGATTTTTAGACTTAGCTAGCTGTTGAGCTGGTGGTGCAGTTTTCTAGTGCAAAATAGTGTTTATGTTTTCCCATTTTTTTAGTTGAAACTGTTTGTATAATCTCTATATAAAAAGAGCTTTAATGAATAAAATATATGTAAAATACTTCCAGCATCTTCTTCTTCTTCTTTTCTTAACAGATATGATAGGGACAAGACGAAATAAAAAGGCTGTGATGCCAATTCTGCATGAGACTTAAATTTCACTTTGAGCGCATTCCTCGAAGGCCTTCGCAAACAGATTACATATTTGTGCAAGTACATGATGTTTTAACAAAAGAAAAAAAAAAGTATAGCATGCTTGAAATACAATGAAATAAGAAAAAGATTACATGACAATGAATAAGTTAAACCTACGGAATCAAAGACTTGTCCTCTTCTATTGTTTTTTTTGTTATTTGGTCATAGTCCTCTTTTATTGTTTGGATAACTCTTTCATACGTTCCTCGGACTTTACGCCAGAGTTAGCAAATTTCAATTTTCAACGCATTGAAATCATTGGATTGTTAGTTCGTAGGTATACAAAAAGGGGGAATATGCTCTTTTGTTTTTAAAAAAATCAGTTTAGTTTTTATTATTTTAAAATATTTAAAAAGATTTTTAATGTTTTTTAAAAGATTCAATTTAGTCTCTATTATTTTAAAATATTTTAAAAAATTCTTAATATTTTTCAAAAAATTCAGTTTAGTCCCTATTATTTTAAAAAAATCCCTAATATTTTTTAAAAGATTCAGTTTAGTCTTTAATATTTTTCAAAAAGTTCAAAAAGGTCCCTAATATTTTTCATTGAAAGGCAATTTCAGTAAAAGAAATAATTTTTTTAAAATTTGAATCACGTGACCATTACAGATTATGAATTTTCTTTGAAATTTTCATTCTAATGAACCAAATTTTATGAAATTTGGACAATAATTAAAGGAGTTACGATTTTTTAAAAATTATGCATAATCTGTAATTTTTTTTTTGCATGGCATAAGGAAAAAGATAACCCATACAACGTTGTTTTACATATTAGTAGCAAATCAATTAAATTCTGTCACGTGTCAGACTGTATTATGAAAGAGAGTCTGTCAAAGTTAACGGTTGTTTTGATAATGAGGATCATTTTGAGTCTTTTAGAAAGTATTGATGACCTTTTTAAACGTTTTGAAATAATAGGGACTAACCGAATCTTTTGAAAAATATTAGAGACTTTTTTGAACCTTTTGAAAAATATTGGAGACTTTTTTAAATATTTTAAAATAATAAGGACTAAACTAAATTTTTAAAAAAATATTAAGGACCTTTTTGAACTTTTTAAAATAATAGGGACTAACCGAATCTTTTGAAAAATATTAGAGACTTTTTTGAATCTTTTAAAAAATATTAGAGACTTTTTTAAATATTTTAAAATAATAAGGACTAAACTAAATCTTTTAAAAAATATTAAGGACCTTTTTAAACTTTTTAAAATAATAAGGACTAAATTGATTTTCTTAAAAACAATGGAGACTATTCATGTTATTCTCCCTATACAAAAATAGAGATGTAACCATTGATGTCATTGCCTGCGATGGAAGTAGTAGATCTTAATTACTCGTTCAACTGCGTTGATTATAAACTCAAAACAAAATTTGGATCTATTTAAATTAACTAATAAATTTTTCATATAATGGGTGAGACTCGTATATCAATTTATCATATAGTTGGATCTTAATTACCCCCTCTTTCTCTCTTTTTCTGTTCAAAAATCTCTCTCTCTTGCTTTTGTTTCTTTTTTTTCTTTTTTTTCTCTTTAGGCTTTGACTAGGCTTGTGTTTATTTGTGTATTTTACAGTACTGTGCACCCAACTGTGTGTTCTGCCATGGATGCGTGCATCACAAAAAAGCTATTAAAATGGCCTTCCTCTTTTCTCTCTCTAGTCTCTCTCTTTCTATGTTGGTATTCTTTTCCCACATTTGCCAATTGTTTGCAATTTATACGTGTGACTGATTTTTCCAAACCCATGGCCTTGTCACGTCCGATATGTTATACCATTTTCCCCAGTGAGTAATAAAGTAATAAACTGTTTTTTTCACTTTCACTTTTTTTTTTTTGTCAACTTTCATTTATTAGGCTATTCTTATCAAGAGTTGTTAAAATATAAAACTTATTAAATTTAAAAATTTTTAGAGACCTAGTCTCTAAAAACTATTATTAATAATTTAAATATACATGAGACCCTCCACTTTTTATATCTTTTAATGTAAAATGAGTTTCTAAATTACATTTGGGGTGTTAAATTTAACACCCCAAATGTAAAATGAATCTCTATTTTACCTCAAAAGTTGTGAAAGATAATAGGTCTTATGTATATTTAAATCATTAATAATATTTTTTAAAGACTGAACCTTTAAAATTTTTTAAATTTAGTAAATTTTACATTATAACAACCCTTGATAAAGATAATTTTATAACAAGGGGTCAAATAAATGAGCACCCTGCTTTTTTTTTTGACAGTCCTTACACATTTTTGCTCTTTTGTTTAAATTAAACCCTATTACTTACTTTTTTCCTTATCTTGTCGTCATTCATTGACAACTTGATGAGATATATTTTACATTTTCTGAAGAAGGAAACTTGATGATCAGTTAGCCATTAGAAGTCCAAGGAAAACTTGACCAAAAAAAAAAAAAAAGGTCCAAGGGAAGAAAAGATTAATTTATTTTGAAGTACTCTACTAGTTTTCATGACCCTATGGAAAATGTCACTAGGTGTAGGTTAATCACTTTGTACTATTTCATTTTAATGAAATTATTCTTTTACAAAAAAAAAAAATGTCGCTTCTTTTACCTTTTCTATAGGATAACTTCCGAATGACCAAAAAAAAATATAAGATAACTTTTGAGTTGTTGATATCTAACTTTTGAATTGTGACTCTATAATTATCAATATATTTTCAATTTAAATGAATTATTGGGGTTAACTTTGATAACACTTATGAAATTAAAGTATGACTTCTATGGTTGATTAAGGTTCTCGTTTGCTTATTTAATTACAAATTACTCACACAGTTTTAATCCAATTAATTAAAAGAAAATATTGGCTTGCCAAAAACTTTTCAATTCAAATATTTGGTTATCTTAGATTATCATATAGCTAATTTTTGGTTTTTCTAATGTCTCTCGCTCCTAGTTTTTCTAGAACTTTGGTTGTGGAAATTTGTGAAATAAAAAAATCACTAAAAGCTAGAATGTAGTAGTGAGGCAAACACTTTACAGGAATTTGGAAATTAAATGCCTAAGATGAAAGCACTCTTTGCACTGACCCAAAAAAAAGAAAGCAATCTTTGTAATATCTTGAAATATGGTCTATATTGTCTTTTTTATTTATTTAATGAATGTTTAAGCAATTAAATAATTATTTCACCTAACTTTTTAATACAAATGTTCACCGAGATGACACATAAGGCATTAAAATGCACGTGCAACTTGTTTCGTTTACTGTTCAATTGATGGAAAATAAGTCGTTTCTTTTTTTCTTGTTGGTCATTAAATTACCTTGATGATTAATTACTGTTTCTAATGCTATGAATACAGAGATAGAATCAGTAAGAGCTTTTTTTTTTTTTTTTTTTAATTTAGAGAGACATAAGACTTTCTAATGTAATTAACGCGATTTAAATTTATAATTTTTTATATAAATTATGAATAATATTATCATTAAATCAAAGTTGGTGAAACTAACTTGCTAGTGAAGCTTCAATACAGCTACATACGCTTACAGGGCTGCAGTGTCATGATATTTTTGGATGTTTTCCAACGTCCCAATAAGGGGCTTACATGTGGCGAGGTGTGATGTATTTTGACCCTGCAAATACTTTTTATTAATTGTACTTTAACCCTTTGTAATAAGATGACGAAGGTACCCTTCTGTCTTATAAAACACTTGATGCGGCGCGTTGTCCGAGGTCGAATGATGTGACTTTTTTCTGGCAGCACATTGTTTTGTCAGGTATCACGTCTGACTTTTTCTTTGCGTCACGGAACATCCACTATTTTTCGTCAAAACAACACGGCCATTAATTTTGATATGAAGCCTTCGAATTCATGCTCATCAAAATAACACGGCAATTATCTTTTAGCTAAATAGCGTATTACTCTCTGTATTTTATTAAAAATATGTAATATTATTTTATATTTTAAAAATTAATTGATTATTTTTTTTATATTTTATTAAAAATGTACAATATCTTTTATATTTTAAAAATTAGCTGATTATCCTATTATATTTTATAAAAATAATTGATTACTCCCTTGTATTTTTTAATAACTCCCGCTTTTATTAGAAAATATAGGGGGCAATCAATTACTTTTATAAAATATAAGAGGATAATCAGTTACTTTTATAAAACACATGAAGATAATCAGCTAATTTTTAAAATACAGAAAAGTGTGGTATACTTTTAACATAATAAAAAGAGTAATCAACTAATTTTTAAAACACAAGAGAGAATTATATATTTTTAACAAAATATAAATGAGTAATATACTATTTACCCTATCTTTTACGCAAAATGCACATTGACAACTACCAGCACTTAATTCCAACTGAACATTGCCTACACTTCATTAATTCTGATTGTGTATAAATTAAAACACATTTTTAAAAAAAATTTAAAAGCCAGAAGAAGGATAAACTTAACTCCCAAATCTCACAATAGTTATTTGAAAATTTAAGTAAAATAGGTATGTGAACTTGAAGCTCTACTTGTATATTTTTTGGTAAATTATGTTGGATGTTTTTTATAAGTCGATTGTTATTATACATACTTTGCTAGTAACATATTATAGCTCTTTTTTTAATCAACTTTTATAGTTCTATCTTATTATCCATTTACACTTGACATACATCTTGAACTCATTACACTTTGGAAATCTGAAAAATATGCCCACCTTCATTTTGGTACTGTTCGTCTTGTTCTCTCCTATCAGGGAAGGAAAGGTCTTACTGCTAGAATTGTTTTTCTTGATACTAATATAATACATATTTTAATAATTAATTCCACAGAGAACAAATTGGTGGCAAAATCCATGCAATATATAGACCATATGTAGAAATGCATCCACTATTTACACGTTATATATGCGTCTTGTTTGAAAACAAATTGGTGGCAAAAGACAAATAAAAAGCAGCACCATGAAATTTAAGCTTTCAAAGCATCTACGTGGAGAAATGCATTATGAAATACATAGACTAGATGTAGAAATGCAAGTAAACTGCATACAAATTTCAAAAAATTTGTGCTTCTTGTAAGATAATATTCGTTTTTTATGTTATTAACGTTAGGCAAGATGAATATAAATAATGAGATTACACATGAGGAAGACATGGAAAATGGGGAATTCGCCAATCATGATGTGCTTCCACATGATATTGATGATACAACAACCACCTTGCAATAATTAAGTGAAAAAGATGTTCTCAATCGTATATTTGAGTCCGAGAGTCGAGCACATAAATTCTACAACCAAGATGCCTGAGTTCACAGATTTAGGCTCCGTTTGTTTGCTGTAAAATAACTTACTTGTGTAAAATGTTTTTCGTGGAAATTGTTTTTCTGGAAAATAAAATATTTTACATGACTCTGTTTGTTTGCCGTAAAATAACTTATTGATGTAAAATATTTTACTGAAAAATAGAATACTGAAAAATATTTTCTAGTGTTTGGATGTACCGTAAGTTCGGTAAAATGTTTTCTTATCCCAAAGGACATGAAAATATTTTACATAATTTTGTACCAGCCGCAATTGTTGACCGGAAAATATTTTACGGTTGACCAATTTTTCGGTGTTACCAAACACCGTAAAATTAAGAAAACACAGCCGCAATTTTTGACTAAAAAATATTTTACGATTGATCAATTTTTCAGTATTATTAAACACCGTAAAATTCAAAAAATATTTTCTGGTAAAATATTTTACAGCAAACAAACGGAGCCAGTATTCAAAGGTGTACCATTAAAAAAGATGACAATGATCAGATAATTGTTATGTCAGAGCTTTTCCTTACTGCATAAGACTAATGCTGATGTCGAGGTTGAGTCCTTTTTGTTTTGTGCCATGTAATCTATGAACATATATGAGAATCTGTGTTAGAGCTTTTACTCCATTGACGTCACAGACGATGCTTCTTTCTTTTGTTGTGTCATGTACGGTACTTTAGATTTTATCATAGACACAATCAAATACCAAACCAAAAAAACAAAAACAAAAACAAGATTCTTTCATTTTTTTTGGTCATGTACAGTTCGGATTTTATCATAGATTCACGTAACATGATGCTCTCTCCGCAATTGATTTTTCTTGTGGCTTTGCAATTGATGTTCTTTCTGTAAAGTTGTGACAACTGGCGTACCAACCTTCAAATTTGGCTCTAACCCGTGAGATTGTCATTTAAAGAAAATAATCATTTTGTTTTTTTACTATTGATATCTTACTTGTTTTGGAAATATGTAATCCATTTGATAGAGATGGTATTCTTCTTAGAATATGTAAGTTTAAAGAACTGAGATAGATATTTGAGATTTGCGTGTGTGATGAAAATATTTGAGAATTTGTGTGTATCAGAGTTTTAAATATGTTGTCTGAGAGATTCTATGGCAAATGTTTGTTGACCGAGTAGACCCAGTGTATACTCGACATAGCATGAAGAAGGAGAACTTCTTTAATTAATAAATGAAATTCTTAAATCTAATACTAATTTCTCCAATTAATCAGAGTTGCCATGTGAATAAATATCACTAGAATAATTCTCATAAATCAATTTTTCAAAATCGAAAATTTAACAGATTTCATCTCATGGATCACTGTATGAAAAGAATTTATGACGGAATAGTAATATTCACATGGTAAATCATACGTTTAAGTTATTGGAATTAAATTTTTTATTTTTTATTTTTTATTTTTTTGATATAAGAGAAGATTAAGGCCGTAAAATATTAGAAATGAGATTCGAATTTGTGTCTAACTCACAATATGCGAGAGTATCGTGTCGTTAGAACAAACGATCTTTGGCAAATTCTTGAATCTTTTCGAAGAAGTTATTTTTTTCGAAATTATTAAAACAAAGAGAATCACTAACAACTTGATAGAAGATAACTTTCTTTTTTTTTTTTTTTTTTTTCTTACACGGAGGCCTAAGCCATTAGATGATAGAAGATAACTTTTAGGAAGGATCAAGCTCCCCCGGGTTCCGAGCAAAAAAAAGCTGTAAACTCCCCTAGACTTTTTCATATTATATCATGCAGGAAAACAAACTATTGGCCATTTGTATTGGGGCAACTTTGTTGTTATTGTGGTCATTTAAGTTTAAAGAAAAAGCTTGTGATTGATGGCATCTATTAATGTTGGGATTAATGCAGCTCTACTTGAGAAGGTAAGTATAGTATGCAATGGTATTTTACATGGACCCAAACAAGTGCATCATATATGCAATAGGAGTATGATGGAGGAAACTCAAATTCCTATCCAATAAATAATTAAAAGGACATTAATGCAGTGAAACAATATAAAAATATTTCTTGTCCATTTACAAAATTAATGCATGTTGCATCCCGCTTTCATAATAAAGTGGCTCACTAACTCCTGTTCCAGTGGAGGTCCATATATATAAAGAGGCTGCATGAACAAGCAAATGTGGTATATGAAGGTAAATGGAGAGACAATCGTGATTAAATTGATTAATTTTGAACAATAAAAATAAATTTAAAATTTTGATGAAACAACTAAGGCCATTTATTCCATTTTCCCAAGTTTTTATTCTAAAGTTATATGAGTTCATTATGATAACTTTTAATTTATCTTTGTATGTAAAATTTGAATTAAAAAATTAGCATTAAGATTTGTTGGATGAAATATATGTATACATTGTAAATTTTGGTTTTATCATTGTTAATTTCTACAAAAAAAAAAAAAAAAATTGATATCGATAATTTGACATATGAAAAGATAAGCTCGGTGAGGCAATTATCATTATATGAATCAAAATTATATATTGTAAATTCAAATAAATAATTATTTCACCTAACTCTTCAATACAAATATTCATCGAGACTACACATAAGGGACTAAAATGCACATGCAAGTTGTATCGTTTTACTGAAAAATACCTCATTTTTTTTTCTTTTTTTCTTTTTGGTCATTAATTATCTTGATGATAAATTATAGTTTCTAAGGCTATGAATACAGAGATGGAATCAATAAGAGTTATTATTATTATTTTTGTTTAGAGAGACCTAAAATCATACAACATAATTAATGAGACTTGAACTCGTAATTTCTTACATAAATTATGAATAATATTATCACTGACCACAGTTGCTAGAGCTAATTTGCTAGTGATGCTTAAATGCATCTACATACGCTTGTAGCTGCCGCAGTGTCATGATTTAATAAAATTGCTGACATCAAACAATGTGTACACTTAAGTCTACAATGCTCGACAAAAGAAAAGTATTATAAACCCTATCAGAACTTGAATGAATTTCAACGTCATAACCCAGTATTGGATGCGAGGTGACGTTATAACAGATCTGCTGACGTCCCAAATTTGAATTATTTAAAAAATTAATCTGTTTGGAGATCATAAAATAGATTTTCTATCTAAATAAATTAAAACATACCTCCTCAACCTTGTTTCATAATTTAGCACACATTTCAAAATGAGTTACTCTTTTTCTAGAACGTGTACAAAATGGGTTGACTTTGTCAAAGACAGGGGCATGTGTATCTTAAGCTCTGTTTAACTTAACTTTTTAATACTCAAAAGTATTTTTTGTGAGTGTAGAAGCTAATCTTACTTATTTGGCTCATTTCTGAAAGTACTTTTAGGTAAAAGTTGAAGCTGAAAAAAACTGAAAAATAAAAAGTTCTAAATTAAAGCTTTTCAAAATAGACTTTTGCGAAACTATTTTTATATAATGCGGAAAACTGTTTTAATTTTCTTTCTCAAATATACCCCTTTATATTTTTTAAAGTACAATATTGCCCTCAAATTTTCTAAAATCTCAATATTGCCCAATATAGGCCAAACAATCAACGACTTTTGTTCAACAACACTTTTAACCAATGCTCTACTACAAAAGCTCTACAGCTCAAAAGTTAAAATTTCACAACTAGGCCAAACAAAACCTTAGTGCCCGTGGAACGCATTCCAAGATGAGTTACTCTTTTTTCTAGAACGTGTACAAAATACAGTAGAACCTCTTTAAATTAATAGCGTTGGGACCACCAAATTCTATTAATTTAGAGATATATTAATTTATCGATAAATTAATAACATTAATTTATAGAGATATTTTTAATTTTTTTGACTTTATAGTAAACATATTATGATTTTGATGTCTTTTTTTGAAAAGTGACTTATATTTTTTCGTTCCAATTTAAAAAGATAAGTAATGAAAATAGAAGATAAAATTTAATTTAGTAGGATTAGAACAAAATTTTTCTAATATATCCAGGTCCTTGTAGGATTAGGATGAGAAGTAATTTATCTAATCTTGTATCATAATTCTTGTAGGATTATCTCAATTTTTTCTCTTTAAATAATTAAATATGAGATTCAACTAGATTTGAAGTTCAACAAAAGACAAGTTACTCTTGATTCATAATCTAAGAAAATCTCATAGTCAATTTATTTTGTACTTTTTAGCTAATTATTAATTTATGAAATATTTGAGTCAATAAAATACAAAGAATTTTTTTTAAATGTATTATCTTGTAATTTTATCGAATTTATTAGCTTTTGACACTGGTCCCAAGTCGGTACTGGACATTTTTATTAATTAAAAGATATTATTAATTTATCAAATATTAATTTAAAGAGGTTCTAATGTAGATTGACTTTGTCAAAAACAAGTACAGATGTATCTTAGTGCCCGTGGGATATGCAACCCTCACTGGCTCAACAAAATGTTAAAAGCTCACCTGGTAGCGTGTGGTGATTTACCCGCTGGTGAAGAAAGTCCTTGTTTAACTTTTCCTGTCTGGCAGTGTGGAGAGATCAAGGAAATCTGCAATCAAATTTTACTGTTATGGTGACATCCTATTAACAAAGCAAGATAAATTTCCAATCCAAATTGCTGCTATCATGGAGTTTGATCTATTGACACAATAAGTCCTAGAAATGCCTAGGTATTCTATGTTTAAGATATCAGCCACCTTTAAAGGAGTAAAGTAGGTGATTGCTGTAAAACCTCGAATCCAACGTTTAAACTATAAACACTCTGTAAAGAGCATTGCTTTATATTACCCCTTCAAACGAGATGTGTTAACTTATTTATCACAAAATACACAACAAAGAACAAGTACAAATTATCCCATAACAATATGCCCATCAAGAACGTTGCAGCAGTTGAGGTGGATAGGAAAAGGATGAAAAATTAACAGGCTGCTCTTCATTATTCTTTATCAAAATCTATTACACTGCTATGGATTCTCCCTCTGGTAAAGGGTACCTCAAGGGCATGGCAGATGCATGCAAAATTGAAGAGGTAACCTACAACTTCAACTATCTTTTACATTTGATAATACTCCGATACTTGGGATTTTTTCCACATCTATTTTCATAATGAAGCATCTAATGCTCTATCCCACAATACATCATTAGATGGCAAATCAAATTCTGTGTCCTTCCTGGGGTAATTGCAACTCTCCGTAATCGTCAACAGTTACCTGTTTATTTGTAAATGAGTTAGTGTTATCATTGAAAGATAGTCCCCTGTAAAGAATGTCCCCGATGCGAGGCGAAGTGATTACCTCGTATTTATTGCCACCATAAGTGTACTCCACATGCAACTCTTTGGTTTCTCCTGGACATGGATCACAAAAGCCCATAATTCCTGACTTCTTTACACCCTCATGAAGCTGCACAAGAACATCGAAAGACAAGTTATAAAAACATGAAAGATAAACATTGTCAAACCACCACTACCCAAAAAGAATTAAGTAAACGAGAAAATAAAAGGGACAAGGGAAGAAGAAGAAGAAGAGAAGAAAGGAGCCAAAGAGTCATTATTTTACAAGATGTTATGAATATCTGATTCTTACATGATTCAATTATTTCCACCTAGTTTGCTACAAATGATATTTTTCAATTAAACAACTGGCACTACACATAGAACCATAATATAGACACGAAACATTACTTGCACCCAAATATATATCGAGAAAGTGCATAAAAGAAACACACCTTAAGTTGCCCAGATTCATTAACCAGAAAATTTAGAGGTAAAGTAACATCCAGTATTTGTGATGCCACTTCGTCATTTGCTTCTTCAGATTGGCTTATATTCCTCAAAGCCTTACGATTTCCATATAATGCTTTTGTTATTACCAGTCCACCTGTTTCTGCTTGCCTACTCCTTTTCCTATTGGCCACATTTTGTAATAACTGTTGAGCTTTATTCGCTGCTGCCCTTGCTGCTCGAACCTAGGCAAAGTGTATTGATATTGAAAAGATTAACATCTAGATATTCTTCAAAGAAGCTAGGAAAATCCCAGACAACAATTTAGTACAAAAGGAGGCACACCTGGATATTCTTAGACAGAATTCAGGTGTTTTATGTTACAATCTAAAATGAGAAACTAGTATCATAATCATTGTCGTTACTAATGTAGGTTTGATTGTAACACAAACAAATGATGCCGCCTAGATTGCATCGCCAGAGTGATCCAGCAGGTGATTCCATGTACATATTTAAATTCTAATCGAGCTTCCAATAGCAAGCCACCCCAAGAAACATATGCCCATCTGAAGATAATATATTATTAAGCAAGAATACGAAGTAGAGATATGTGTAAATTTACCTGGTCATGGGTTTTCTCGACATTCTCCAATGCCTTTTGCTTTTCCCATTTGCGATAATAAGGTTTCACAACGAACTTCTGCAAGTATATAAAAGAAGAAAATTGGTGTAAGAACAGTACCAGCCGTCATAATTGATTCAGACACCGTTTGCTAGTTACTGACTGTTAGTAATAATAGCTTTAACCAAATAGGACGATCAGTTCACTTTGTGTTGTAATTAAACATTCCAACTCATGTCACCAGGAGGATCCTAAGAGATTTTCATATGAACATATCAATCTCCAAAGGAATAAATGATTTAATCTTGAAGTCTGTCAATAGTAAATGTTGATTTCATGAACTCTTTACATGATAAAACAAGCAGACCACAAAATTAGGATAACTCTAGTCATACATATAAATAAGACTTTAAAATAATTTTTGACCCGATGGAGGTGATAAATTAAATTCAGGTATTCCTGAATTCAATTATTGTGAGGCATAAAAGTTTGCCGAATTAGCCTCAATAGTGGCATAGAGTGCTCCATTGTGAGTCTCTTGCTTTCAGGACAGATGCATTCTAGGAAAATGAGAGCGAAGTGGAACCTCTGTCATCAAAGATCAAACAGTGAAAAACACTTCAAATTTAGCTTACATGCAACATCTGTCATAAGAACTATGATACCTGGCACACAAAGTTGGTTGCAGCTGGGAGAAAAAGAACTGAATATAATTACTTACCTACCCTGCAATAAGGTAAGTGCACCAATTGCCAATTTTAATAGTCTACCATATTTTGAGTGGATCATACAAAATCGCAGGTTTGTTTGGGGCTTAGTGATTCCTGGTAGTATGTCCTGACTTCAGAATCTATGCTAACATGAATCTGAGCCTGGTTTTGACTTCGTATGCTGTATTTCAGTTCAAGTAGGATTGCCTTAATTCAACATAAATCAACAAGACTGGATGATTAATTGCTAAATTAATAAGTGATGTTGGATAAAAGTACAGATATTTGATGGTGGACCTGATCTTGCCACATATCATGTGTTTCACAAGGAAGCATTAACCCACTTTGACAACAAGAAAAGACTAATAATATTATCAACTAATGCATTTGACATGTTGAAATTCAAACCTCGAGTATAAAGTACAGTGATGTTGGAATAACAAATGCTCCTGTTACAAACACAGGATCGAAATGTCTCGAAAGCAATATCTGCAGGGAGAGAGCACATCAGCAGATTCTAGACATCCCCAAAAATAACAGAATTGTAACATCAAACTACTATCATCATAACCAATTCCACTGTATACTCAAAGTTAAAAAAAGATTTGTCATCAACAATACAATATCCAATCTCTAAAGCAAAATCGGCAAGGTTTTTGTTTACATAATCATTGCCTGCCAACTAACTGAAAATTATATTAGTTTTTGGATGCAGTCCATTTGATTATCAAAACGCTGTCATCTTAATATATACTGAACCATTTCAGTAAGGAAATAGCATCAATTATCCTTTACTTAAGTGATAGTTACTTTCTTCATCTCTCCATCAAGAGCTTGCTTTGAGAATTATAATCTTTTTTCACAGGTCACTACATATGATTTGCTAGGGAGCAGGTATTTTTAACTCAAGAATCAAGATCCATGTAATTATACATGTATGGCAGAAGGACAATCCTGCCTATATGACAATAGCAGACCTATGAGTTCACTCTAATATAAATGATAATATTTTATCCACAGAGACCATGAGAATGCACTTACAGGGACAATCAACTTTTGGCCACCACGATGTAGTTCAAGTTTCCAAAAAATCCCCTACCAAGGACAAAAGAATGTCAGCCAGCATTTATACAGAATACATGATAGAAACTCCAATATCAACTTGAGCCAGTATTTCTAACTTAACTTCCACAGCCTACAAGCTCCAAAGCATAAAGAAATATGAAGAAATTCAAACTGGCATCTCAAAGAGCCATCAACAATAAACAAAGATACACCAACTGGCATCTCCAGAGAGACATAACAACTGAAGCTACATCAACAATAAATTAATCCTCGAAACTAGCATCAACTACCTGAATTCCAATTGTATACAACATCCGAACAGTGCTGAATTCGGATATTTTTCTTCCACCCCCGACTTCAAGTTCAAGTGCAGTGCTGCAGAAAGTGATACAAAATCTCAGAATCACATGATTAGCACAAAAGGATAATCATTAGAGTCCATATACAAAAATTATATATATTAAGAAATATAAGTGAAGTCAATCTACAAATTCACTTTCTTACCAAACCACAAAAAATCTGTCTACACGTTAAAGCTTGAATCGACAAATACGTAGTTCAGAACTACACATCAATTTATTTTCTCAACTATGCTACAACCTAACATCCAAAAGTATGGCTAACACAAATGAGCATCATAGTAGAGAATTCTGAACTTTAAGACAGCCAGCACAACAATTAGATTTAAATAAAAAATAAAAAAATTAAAGGGGAAATGCCAAAAATACAAAAATGCACCTTCCGACTCTGCCAGCAATACGACCATGAGATTTTGGGGAGAAGCGGTGAGTGTAGTGAGCTGTTGCACCAAAGGAGCCTGTGCCAATCTACAAGACATTGATTAAGAATGTTTAAGGAAACAATGCTAGAATATATAGGTGGAGAAAGCTCAAGTATACTTGATGTGAAAAGAGAGAGTCAAATAATTTCAAGGTGGTAGGCATGGGGCCGGCAATACGCATCATGAAAATAATTCACATCCTCAATGTCAGATTACTGGTCCACTTACTTCTATTGTAAAACATCAACTTATCAGGATACTTGCTAGTCAAAATAAAATGCTTCTTCCTCATAAAAAATTGCTCACTCCTAGGTATAAGAAACTATTTGCTCATATTCATAGTCCTGTCATCCTTGTCTAATTTTATCAGCTCCATTACTTTCTCAATCACTTGTACTTTGGCGGGACATCGCTTTAAAAATTACGGTTGTTAAACATTAGCTTTCCCATAATTGCATTTATATCAAAATGTTACAAAATTCCTTCTGCATGCATTTGGGTGTAGTTTAAAGAGAACTGGGAAGAAAAGGAAGAAGTTTCTACCTTAATCTCTCCAGCAGCAGACATCTTCTGCTCTTTCTTCTGCCATCCAACAGATACAAATGACTCTTGACCTAAAACAAGTTGTATCTGAATTGTGTCGAAAAGATACCCAGATTCAATATATTAACAAGATCTTCTAAGTCTACTAAGCCAAGAATTCACATATTTGTCAGCATATTAAGATCCCATCTGCTAGAAGGTGATTGCTCTGGTAAAATTGAAATGGCACGATGATTAGTATTAAGAAACACAATCAGAATTAAGTGGAGTTGATTACCAGTGCTACGCCATTTAATATACAATTTCATTTAAAAGAGCACCTATAAGTGTTCAAACCACTTCACAATTGTCCATCCTAACATGTCAACGTTATTTTTACCGATTTCTATCAGCAAAAAATGCAAATGTCAAATTTTCATGACACATTAAAGCTTACATTTCCATTAGTTGTGTTGGATAGCTGACGGGCCCAAGAATTGGAAAGATTAATTGAACCATCTTTCAAAGACATGGTGAGGCCCATTGTTGCAGTAGAGTGATGAGATAGATGGCTGAAGAGAAATAGGAAATGAACCTAGTCAACAATGTAACATTTTTTGAGAAAGAAACCAAATAGCCAAAATAATCAACCTACCGAGTTGTTTGTACCCCTAGCAATGTCTGCAAACCCAATGAACCCATGAATTCAATCGAAGAAACTTGAGACATCTGATGTCTTAGGAGAACAGATGCACCATCACCACCAGAATTGCCCTTAATTGACAGATTCCAACCAATAGCAATAGCATTGTTTTTGGATAATTGAGATTGCACTTCACTTGCCATAGCCATTCTGATGTCCATGTACATGAATACCAATGGTAAGATGAGAGAGCAAACACATATTTTACGGAAACTCTAAATAGAAAGGTGTAACAACTTTTAGATACCTGGGCTCAAAGCCATACAATAGAAAGGCAATATCATACAAAGGAAAATGAACTGTAACGAGTTATACTTGTAAGCATTTATTAAAAGGTGACTTTGTGCATGCAACTAACCCTCTAATTCATTTTCGTTTCTTAAAGGGAAGGGTCCATGTGTTGAAATAAGAATCCACTAGAGTAACAAAAGATAGTAACCCGATTCTAAGAAATAATAAGATACCTGAAACGACACAACAGAAAAAGGTTGGGTGCCTAAGAAAGCCCATAATGCTAATAATTGATGAAATGGGTTTCATTATATGAAAAAAAAAATCAGAAGAAAAAGAAGAACCAATTGAGGGAGCTAATTTTGGGTAAATTTAGCATCAGGAAGTGAGGACAGGAAAACATAAATGTCTGATTGCATAGAGGTGCATGTTTGCTGCAATTAAGCATAAGAGGCCTCCCCTTTCTTCCAGCTTTTTCCAGGTAAAGTCTCTCAATTTTCAGCAAAAAAGAGGTCACCAGGCCATGGTGAACCACCAATAATGTATCAACTTCTTCAAAGTCAATAATGAGAATGAATGAACAATTATAAGTCTGGGTTGTAATATGAAGTATGAATTATGAAATTAAGTGTCTAGAGAAGCAATAGGTCAGGAAGAAAGCATAATAAGAGATCTCATCGGGTCTTGGTCAAACACCAGTGCAATAACATCTTATTCCAACTGAAGAACATAGTAATGAAAAGAATTATAAGTTATACCCTTGCATAATGCCATGACCATCTAAAAACTGTGGCAAGGACAAATTTGCCATAATTGAACCAGAAGGTCGGATATGTGCAAAGACTTTTTCTTGTTCCTTCTGGCGCCGTAGCCTCTCAAGCTCTTCCTTGATCTCTTCCACTTTATTCAGTTTTGGACCAAGTTCCAAGCCAGAAGTCAATCCTTCCATGCCATATATATCATATATCTGCCTTTTATTTTCATCAGATAATATTTCGTAGGCTTCACATATTCGTTGAAAGTTCTCCGTTGCAATTTCCTTCATCTGATGGGTATCACAGAACAACTATTTAATCATTATGATTTTCAATAAATAAGATTAGCAAGTATAAAACCCTCTGCCAGGAAATAAAATATCAGAGAAGTGGAAAATAAATTTTTAAAGGCAACAATGTCTCGCATTGTGAAGAAATTAGTGAAAAACAAACCCCAGACTGACAAGAGAGGAAGAAGGAAGTTTCAATCTGAAGAATTATCAATCACGAAAATTCACTTGAAGAATATGATAACAACACAATGAAGCATGAAAGTAACGTGACAGATAACTGATGAAGTATATGAACTCCAAAAAGAGCAAAGAACAATTGAGCATCAAGCTGCTTGAGACACCCTTTGATTGAGGTAATTTAACCATTTAAGGTAATAAAGTTTTGTGAGCATTCAAGTTGACCAAGTTCCAGAAGTTTATAAATGATTTGGTAACTTTTAGGGGCTACGAACTTCTAGTCTCTATTGGATAACAGCATTCTATTTGAAACAATTTCTCCACAAAATTACAACTCTTCAAACAATAATAACTGAAATATATTTCACCAGGATCAAAGCAACCCCTAAAGACAATCAAATGAAATGAACATCAAATCCATCACATTTCACTAAAAAGCTTCAATCTTTAACAAGCTTGTGCCTACCTAGCATAGAATAAACACATCTCTATTCCAATTGCACTTGATAAATCATAAACACAACCATCACCAACTTAAAGAAATTAAAAAAACAAAAAAAAAAAAAAAAAGACAATTCAGCTGAAAATAGGTGTATATGCCCCAATACAATATCTTTCAACTTAAATCTAAACAAAATTAAATGAATTCCATCCATCAGATTTCACTAAAAAGCACTCAAAAATCATAAATACAGCTATCACTAACTTCACTGAATTAAATTAAAAACAAAAAGAAACAACACCTAAACACAATACAATGTAAAAGAACATGCATTTGTATCAAAATATACTAGATAGCAATTAAAGTAGAAATACCAAGAAAGCAATCCAGCAAAAAAAATCAATATTGATTCGAGGAAAATGCAAGATAGCAGCTTTTTCCATTACCAGCACCTCAACTCCATGACACGAACATACATGAAAATATGCATGAGTTAAATCATGGATTTTTTTTCTAAAAAATGCCATATAGCAATCGAAATATAAATACCCAGAAACCAATACAGCATAAAAATGCAAAATTAATTCAAAAAAATCCAAAGGTAGCAACGTTTTTCCAGTACCTCAACTCCATGAGACAAGCATAGCTAAAAATATACATGCCATCATAACATTGTTTCTTTTAACGACAAAATAAAAAATTAGTATAAAATAGTACGAAGTTGTACGAAACTCCTACTATGCGCAGTTGCGACCTGCCTTAACTTACATTGTTATAAATTATTTACACGACTCGAACTCGAAAATAGAATAATTTTATATATAAAAAAAGAAAAGGGGGTACCCGAGGGTCTTGGTATTTATCAGGGTGATAAACTTGAGCCCATTGACGATAAGCTTTTCTGATTTCTTCATCTGAAGCTTCTGGTGATATGTGAAGCATAGCATACAGCTCTCTACTGCCTGCCCCATCTTCTGCTTCTTTCATACCTCCTTCTTTTTCAAGAAAAAAAAAAAAAAAAAAAAAAGAGAAAATAGTCACAAGGTTGAGGTTTTAGGGGTTTTTGCAGAAAGAATGATAATAGCTATGGGTTTATGAATAATTTTTTTTTTGTCAACTTGTGCTTTATGATTATTATTTACATGTATATTGACAATATTTCGTGTTTTCCACGTAGTTAAATATAAAAAGAATCTCTGTGACCCAGGCCCAACTTTAAGATTGAATTTGGTTGGGGTTGAATAATGGATCCATTGTCCATATGATCCAAGAAAAATGCAGAAAAGAATCTATGTGGACCCAGCAGGCCCAAATTTAAGATCGAATTGGGTAAGAGTCGTCTAGTTCCTAAGCCCTTGAAGGGAAGACGAAGTCATGGCCCATAAAGAAGTGGGCTAGTATTTTTTTATTTATTTATTTTTTTCTTGTCGTAAAGAAACTTGAAAGTATTTAGGCATCAAATGTCCGAGGCCACTCTTATATAATTATATTGAATAATCAATAAAAATCAACATCTCAAGTAAATAAAACTCATAACATATTTAATTAGGCTATTATATTTTCTTGCTAGTTTGCAATTTGAAGTTGGTCAATGCCTAATCATATTACATATACAACAACGAAATAGGGATGACAATGGGTACTCGTTGACTGTTTGGTCTGTGTTAAACAACGTAGATCTTTTAAAAATTTTGAGAATAATATCGGACTTTAAAAATATAGAGGGATAAATTTGAGGAAAAAAAAAGAAAAAAAAATTATATTATGTAAAACAGTTTCGTAAAAATATTTTTTGAAAAGCTCCAATTTGGAGCTTATCAATTTTTAACTTTTTTCAGCTTCAATTTTTACGTAGAAGCACTTTTAAAAATGAGACAAACAAATTATTTCAGCTTCTAAACTTATAAGAAGCGCTTTTGAATGTCCAAAATTTAGGTCAAACAGAACCTTAATCTTCATATCAGGACAAAGTGAAAATAGATTGGTTCACTTTGAGAATAACTTTCCAGCAAAGTTTTTTCAAAAGCCAAGGTAACATAATTTGGTATGCCCAATTTGATCATTAGCTTTGAATAAAATTCTTAGCACCTGTTGTTTGATTTTAACTTGATTGGTTATACTGACAATGATTGGGCTGGAAGCATTGACAACATAAAAAGTACAAGCGAATATGTATTTAGTTTTGGATCAAAAATAATTTCGTGGACGACATTGAAGCAACAAATGGTAGCACTATCATCATCAGAAGCAGAATCCATTGCTGCATCTAGTGCTACATGTGAAGCAATATGGCTAAGTATATATATATACACTTCAAATAATAGAAGACTAACTAAAATTGGTAATTAAAATTATAAAAAATTGAACGAAACTCAATTAAAAAAAAAAGTGAACTAAACTCAATTAAAAGAGATGAGTTAAGCCTATTAGACCAATACTTATACTCTTAAGAATTGTTATCTTTATTTGCCAAAATGAAGGAAGAGTCGTTTCTCGTTCGGTACTTGGAATGAAATTCTTTTTGCATAATTTTTTTATTTTGATTTTTCTTGATAAAATTATTATGTAATTTATTTCAAGTTTTATCATTGACTTTTATTTTTTTATTTTTGGTTTCTTTATATTTAAACTAACTTTTTTTACATTTTTTAAGGTTTTTTTATTTAAACTAATTATTTTTTAGTTAAACGGTTACGGTTAATAGCGATTTTTTAAATCTTTAACAGTTACGGTTATGATTACTGATTTTAAAAACCGTTAAGTTTTGATTATAATTTTATTATTTTTTGCGATTATCCGAACCGTTGTCACTAAAAAAAATATGTGGTCCATGATCATACTAATATAGTCAATTTCTAAAATTTCTTCGATACATCATATCTGAATTGTTATTACAAAAAATCATATCAAGCCCACATTCATCCAAAGTATGAAGGTTCGAAGAAATTTCTGCAGACCCCGCTTATTTTTGTCGTGATTATGATGTGAGTCATGTCCACTCTCCTATATTGTATGAAAATTACATGACTATACCTTGATGGTCAATTTTTCTACTTTCACTGCCTATCTACTGACCGATTTAAGATTCCAATAATGTTGATAACAACAATAGAAATATGCATATGCAAGACCTACACATTCTCAAAGTTTTTTTTGGAAAAATCTCAGCAACAAACTTTTCCTTTTATGGATGTGGTTATGTTATTTTCTTAATTCTAGTGTCTAATGCATATGCAAGATAATGTTCTCCTCGCGATATACTTTCACTACTGCAATTGGTATAGAAAATACACTATATATATATATATGAACATGAGGTAACGCATGCTAAAATAGAAACGACTCTATTATTTTACTACGATTTCAATTTTATTCTTTTTTTTGTCGAAAAAATCAGTGCACTGATAGAGCAATGAGTACAAGTTATACATTAAACTTTGTATATATTATTTTATAAACTGAGAGTAAAACTCGTAATTTTCGAAAGGTACTTAATATGTTAACACGGCCTTGTAAAATATCATGTCTCACACTAGACATGCATGCAAGCAGCCAAAGTGAATTAAACCAATAATTGTCGTCTAACCATCAAAGCTCATCGAGATTCTTCAGATATATATGTAACGAAAAGAGACACGCTTTGATATATATATATAATCATCTCCCTTCATTTTTTCCTTTATAGACGTACGGCATCATGGTGTCTCATTTGGTGGTTTTGGCAAAGCTCAATATTTTATTTACATCCTCTCAGGGCATAAGTAGTACTCCATTGGTTACAAGCTTAATTTGGCCTTTCGTGCTCAAATTATCCTTCAGTTTTACACCTGTTAAAAAGGTTTGTTCAGATTTGGCTTATGCAGCGAGGCTTTTCTTCTTTCAGATGGGACAGATTACATTCAATACTGAGACGACCACGGTTGCACTTGATGGCAATGGCACAAGGTGGGAGCGAGCACTTCGGCTAGTGGTTCAAAGAATTACACATGCCCGCCATTCCCAATCCTTTCAGTCCGGTGAGGAGAGTTTGCGTGCTTTTTCAATGCTAGCACTTTAAGTGAAACTTTCGTCTTTTGTTTGGGGTGCAATTCTGCACCGCGTGATTTTTAGCATTGAAGCGAATATAGAGTGATATTCTATATGTAAAATGAGTTTCTCATCTCAAGAAAAAAAAAAAAAAAAAAAAAAAGTCTTTGATACTTGTCGATCTCTCTTTGTAATTCAGATAGGCCCATGTTTTTTCCCCTATCCAATTCTTTCTTTCACATTATAATCTTGTTTAGAGACTTAAATGTGTTTTTTAATTCGATGAGGATAATTTTAGACCCCATGACCCGGTCCTTAAGTGAGATAAAACCCACAAATTGGTGGGGGAAAATGTAACCACTGATGCCCCTCTGCCAACGAGCTCCCTATTTAGTAGTTAAATGCAATTAGATACCATGAGAATTAACTGTATA
Organism: Ehretia macrophylla; assembly: GCA_037974665.1. NCBI lineage: Eukaryota > Viridiplantae > Streptophyta > Magnoliopsida > Boraginales > Ehretiaceae > Ehretia > Ehretia macrophylla. Next base: position 5,886,226 of record CM075764.1, on the reverse strand, counting down.
TCTTTACACCTAAATCCCTCATAAAAAGAATATTCAATATTGCACATTTTGAAATTCTTGACTTGTGAAAATGCAATGACTCACGGTTAGAAATATATATATATATATTTTTTTTTGAAAAATTGTTGTGACTTTCCATTTTTCAAGTTAGTCAAATTAAGATTAAATAATATTAATTTGTGGTAGGAATACATATATTTAAATTTAAAACTTTTAATATAATGAGTCGTTATCTAACTATATCAGCCAATTAACGAGGGTACGTTACCTCATGTTCATATAATTGAAGGAGTGGATTTAATTTGTATAACAAATGCAGTAAGTGAAAGTATGCCACATGGAGAACTTTATCTTGCTGATACCGTGGAGAATTAATTATATAAATAGGAAAAGAATATATAACAACATTTAGAAAAGGAAAAGCTTGTTGCTGAATTTTCTCTTGGGTGGTGGTGCAGCGGAATGATTAGGGTCAAACAGTATTACATAACTAAAATAAGATTGAGAACAATGGATAATTGAGATGATACTAGATTTACCTGAATAACCCCCAAACAAATTGAAAAAAAAAACCACGGATAAGAATAAGATAATTTTACTATGATATTGAGTATTTTACAACACCTTCTCTCTAATATAAGGAGAAAATCCACACACTCTCTCTTGTTATAGGAGAAACTAATTCACCTTATGTCTAATACAATGAGAGAACTATTACACTCTCTCTTACAATAGGAGAAACTCACTCTCACTCATAAAATAAGAACAACAAGGAAGGATAAAAAACCCTCAGGAGAAATTTATCATTATTCTCTCCATTACTAGAACAACAGGGAAGGGCGACAAACGTTTTCTGTCGCTATTCAGTCGCTAAATTTAATTAGTGACTGAATCCAGTCACAAAATGACTGTCACAAATTAGGTCGTCGCTAAATTAGATTTTCATCACTAAATCTATCACTATTTCATGACGGAATTGGTTCATCGCCTTAGTCGCTATTTAGCGACGACTTACGACGAAAATAGTGCAGTTGATAAATCCGTCACTAAATAACGACGACAATGGTTTGTCACCAAGTTCGTCACTGAATAGCGATGAAAATAATACAGTCATTAAAACCGTCACTAAATAGCGACAGGCTGTTACGTTAGTCGTGAAATATGTCACTATTTAGCGACGGACTGCGACAAACGTAATACAATCGCTAAAATCATCACCAAATACTAACATACTATTACGGTCGCTAAAGCAGTCACAAAATGTCGATGAACAATGTTTGTCTCTACATCCGTCGCTAAATAGCAACGACAAAGTTTATCCGTCACAAAATAGTGACAAAAATGATTCATAGCTAATCTGTAATAATTATTTTTAAATTAATTTGTTAATATTTTGTATTTACAATTATCTATTTCAAATCCAAAAATATTATTAAATAACAAAAAATGATTTCATTACACAAATTTATTTATAAATGCAAAATATTCATATTAAAAAAATTCCCAAATAACTAAAACAAATTGTTATAATGTTCATCTTACAAGAAAAACTAACACGGGCTACGAAAAATATAACTAATCTTTAACAACTAAAACTTTAAAAAAAAGCTAATATTTCATTATAGAAATCACGCAGCAATATCGGATTTGCATGGTCTCAGGCTTGCGTTCTTGGAGAATTGAAGTTTGACATCTTATTCCATTTCCGAATCTTCATAAAAAAAAGTACTACTAGGCAATACTGTACGTCTTGCAACCTGAAATGGAAAATAGAGATGGTCTATTACTAAAAGCAATTAATAGACGAAAAAGTGACAAAACACTACCACATTTTTTTATATCTTGTAGTTTTATGATAAGTATCTCTATTCTTCTTTCTAATGAAAAGAATGGCATCGAATTGAAAGGTGAAGTAGTCATGAATTTCAAATTATTTATTATACAGAGACTAGACTAATTTATCAGATAAAAATGTCCTTTTTATATTGATACAAGTATCCTTAAAATCTATGATTAAAAGTTGATAGCAAAGACAAATATGCATATGAAAAATAAAAACATATGTGATGTATAGCTCTTTATGGACATAATTTAAATTCCACAGATTAGATAAGATGTAAGAAAGACTACTAGCGAGGAACAAATAATTTTAATCGTGAGATTCTTTCATCTCTGCAAACTTCTGCTAAAGGGGAACCCTGATGCATCTTATGTTTGTGATTTATGATAAACTTTGATCAGTCCTGCTGCATGCAATTCCACACATGATCATATCATTGATAGAGTGCCGACTTGTTATTCTGCTGTGAGCTGATAATATTCCAACTTTATGCTATGTTCCTCCTCTCAACTAATTGGTGATTATTATATACTATGAGTTACCAGTATTTAACATCAATTTGGTTCTTGACAAGTGGTGTTTGTGATAATCATATCATACCGTATGTTTTGTGCTAAGGCATTTTCTACAAAGACTAATTGTCAATTTTACCACGCGATGTCCCATATTGGTGGGACACATGGTATGTGTATGACTTATAAATTAAGTGTCATGACTTAAGTACTAACTTAGTTAACCCTTTTGGTTTCTTCTTAATTTTTGACTCGAGACAACTATTTCCAAGCTTAGGATAAAAGTCTCATTTGTGGTCAGGGGGCTGGAATGTGATATACCACTATTAAAACAGGCTCAATCCCTAAAAAGGAGTTCTCTATACTCAAACTGCATCACCAAACATGCAAAATCAAGATGTCATAAAATTATTCTTTTACTCCTATGATCTTTAATAGTTGTAAAGGGTAGAAACCAATACACCTAAACACTCAATTACCGTAAGAAAGAAAAAATGCAAGTACTTTACCGTTTCAGCTGAGAGGGAAGTGATACAGGAAAAGGCTACAGTGGCCAATTTCTGTTTCAGCCGGAAATAGAGAAATGAGAGAAAGTGAGATATGAGAGAAAGAGAAAGATATCAATTAACTAGAGGAATTAATGAACCTAGATAGAAAGGAAAAAGTGAAAAAAATAGTAAATAGAACAGCTAAAGCAAGTAGCAGGAAATTCACAAGAGTTGTGGTTGACCATGTATGTTATAAGTAACCTCATTTAGAATCAAGCTCCAAGCAAATTCACAAGGATCATAAAAGACAAACAAACTACTTTATCCAACCAGAACTCATGAACAAGAATAAAACACATCATTCAGATGACTACTTAATTGATTGGCCAGAATGTTTTCAGCACTTAGATTATGAACCTGTGCATACTGAAAGGCCATTAGTACATGGCACATGAAGCCTTCCACAAAAAAATATAGAGTAAAATGTATCATACCTCCCTGTGTTTTCACAAAATTGCATCATAAATCTTGTGTTTTAAAAAGTCATGTTATAAACCCTGTGTTATGAAAAACGTTGCATATAACCCCCCGCCGTCTATTTTTCTGTCAATTTTAATGTGAGTGTAATACACACGCTTGAAATGCAAGTATGACATTTATCAAGCTTTAAAACACATGCAGAAGGACGAAAATACCCTTTTTAACATCAGTTACTAATTGTCCCTTGTGTTTTCGATAAGGTTGTAAATGGCCCCTTGTGTTTTCGATAATGTTGTAAATTGCCCCTTGTATTTTTTATAAAGTTTCTAATTGCCCCTATGTTTTTTTTATAAAGATGTATCTTGTCCCTTCAAAAATAAAAAAATAAAAAAAATTGACAATCCTAGACAGAAAAACTCTTTCAAAGTGATTTTCCTTCGATTTGAAGTTGATTTTGCACTGATTTAAAGATTTTAATTTACTTGTAGAATAACATGATTCCAAGTGAAGGTACAATTATTGCTAGTTGCAATATGACTTTGAACTTCAAGCATAAGATTTATATTTTTTATGGTGGACATCAATATTCTGTTATATAAGTTATATGTTTTTTTATTCTTTTAATTAAATGATATTTATTAGTTTAAGGTTGTAGATCTCCTTAGAAGGTAGACTAGTACATGGTTCTAATATTGCAAAATGAAAAATGTTGTAAATACCTCCTTCTAATATTAAAAAATTGATAAATACCCCCTTATGATATAAAAAAAGTTACAAATACCCTCTTTGACAGATTTATCTTTAAACAAGGATAATTTTGTCTTTTTCCAAGGCTAACTAACAGAGTTAAACAGAATTTGAGTTTGGGGCGTGTATGCAACGTTTTCCATAACACAGGGTTTATAACGCGACTTTTTAAAACACAGGGTTTATGATGCAACTTTGTGAAAACACAAAGGGGTATGGTGCATTTTACTCAAAAATATAAATTGAAGATCTCAGTTCATAGAAATTAGAAATAGTCATCACCTTACACTTTCTCTACTGAAGCATTTTCCCATGTATCAACCATTAGTACATGGTATACGAAGCTTTCATGTAAAATATAAATCAAAGGTTTGAGTTCACAGAAATTAGTAGTCACCACCTTACAGCACTGTGAAGTTTATCAACCAAACTTTTCATGTAAGGATGATATATACGACAATGATCAACTATAGAAAATATAAATAACTTACAAGGATCTTGCACGAACTGCCTTTGCCCATTGTCATTCCAAGATGAAACAGCCATGCATCACAGATCTATCACAATTATACACCAAGAAATTGCAAAAAGACATTGAGTTCACAAATGTCTGATCTCAACTCTCCACGTGAAAAAGTTGCCAAAGAAAAATGAATATCTAAAGTGAAACATCACTCCTCAAATGTTTACTGCACAGATAACTTACTTATCACTGTCAAGAATAGCAGCTCCAGCTTCAAAGTAATTGAAAAAATCTAGGGCAATTTCCATAGCATCTGCATTTCATGTAAACTTACTCTACGTCAGAGGAGAGAAAATATCATAAAAATCATAACATAGTCAGATCATTAGATAAATAGAGCCAAGATAACCTTTCATCACCCTAGCCACCAACATTCACTGGTCAACAATTTTCCTCTAAGAATTCCTTAACTTCACAACCTATGAACAACTTTCTGTAATGAAGGTCTTCACATAGTACACTACTAGATCCAACGCATACAAATGGTCAGCACAGATGACAAACCAACAAAAATAGCAATGCAATGATACAATTATATGCAAAGAATATAAACCTTTATTAGAAGGTTCACAACTTAGAAGAGGAATATAATATTTGAAGATCAAGATTTTGAGAATCAAGATTGTTCAAGATGAAGAGATTTGTATGATCCTCAAGCAAATAATTAAAACTCGAAGATGATAAGAGCTCATTATACTCCACATTTTCCAATACCTCTAAAGGGAATAAAGATTAAAAAAAAAATTGAGCACAAACATCTATCTGCATTTTGCTATTCATGAGTTCTTCGTCAATATCTTAGAATCAAAAGACATTGAAACAATAAGAAATGCTTAATGAGAGCAGGGATTAAAAACAAAAGTTTGAAAAAGTAGAACAGGGTCTAAGGAGTATGTTAACTTGGTTTTAAGTGTTAAATTTACTTACAATCATAGACATATAGAAGACAATAATTCAACTTTTGTAGCAAAAGTCATTTTTCATCTCAGGTTTATCTTTATTCAAAAGCTCAAATAAAGTGAATGGATGTATAATTTTAGTAACTTACCTATATTAAATAAAAGCTTAGTTCAAGAACAGCTGCCGCACTTAGTTAAGACATTTGTTGCTTAAGAATTCTGAAGCCTGAGTAATGCATACATATAAGCAGCTACATACAGAAAAGAAAATAAATGAAAGGAAAAAAGTCAGCCCAAGTAATGCATACACATAAATTATGTATGCATGATTTATTTCAAAAACGTGTAATTATGGATGAAATGAGTTATAATAATTATGTATGCTGAATCGGTAAAATCGAATGAAATGAGCTATAATTATTTATAGTTTGTATTATAGACAACAACATGTGATTACGTCAAATATTTTATATTACATATTTTGTACCTAGGTTACTATCAATTTCAACTCGTATATACTTTTACTAGGCTTTGAAATAACGTACAATACTTAACATTTATTTTAATTGATTATTTTTAATATCATTACTAATTTCACTTGCTAAATTCGTCGCTAATTAGTATTAGTGACGGATTTAGCGAAGGAAGTGTGAGAGTCCCTCCCTAAAGACGCAGCTAATTAGTAACGGATTTAGCGAGAGAAACTCGAGAGTCCCTCGTTAAAGCCGTCGCTAATTAGTGACGGCTTTAGTGAGGAAAACTCGATATTTCGTCACTAATTAGAATTAGTGACAGATTTAGCGAGAGAAATAAAAAAACTACTTTAAAAAACAAACGTTACAAGCCATAATTTCTTATAAAATGTATCTTACAGTCCATCGACAATATAAACATGTATTTTTCAACTTAATTTGATGTCCGAGCCACTTTCAGAGTGAGAATCGGTAAAATCGAATGAAATGAGCTATAATTATTTATAGTTTGTATTATAGACAACGTGTAATTACGTCAAATTCTTTATATTCTATGTTCTGGACCTAGGTTATTATTAATTTCAACTCGTTTATACTTTTACTAGGCTTTGAAATAACGTACAATACTCAACAATTATTTTAATTAATTATTTTTAATATTGTTACTAATTTTCCTCGCTAAATCCGTTGCTAATTAGTATTAGTGACGGATTTAGCGAGGAAAGTATGAGAATCCCTACCTAAAGCCGTCGCTAATTAATGACGGATTTACCTAGGAAAACTTGATACTCCGTTACTATTCCGTCGCAAATCTATCGGTCATCACTAATCCGTTATAATTTGCGAGGGATTAGTGATGAAATTTAGTAATAAAGTTTCCGTTGCAAAGCCGTTGCTAATTCATCACGAATTAGTGACTGATTATTTTCTGTCGATAAATTTGACGCTATGTAGTGACGGAATTTTTGCCGTCGCTAAAATCCATCGCCCGTTTGTATTTTTCTAGTAGTGCTCTAAGTCTCAGGAGGAACCTATATTTTTTCCCTCTAAGTTTGGGACTACTCTTTCAGAATCTCAGAAAGAACCTACATTTTCCTCTCTGAGTTTACAACACTCATCTCTGATCAGAGAAGATGATTTTGATCAGAGAGATTATTAAGCAAATTTCCTCTCAACAAACAGTTGCAACAACTTTGTAGGAATATCTGTTTGACTGGTTCTCTGTTTTGTATTTCCTTAGTTTGTGTTGGTTGTTGTATTTTCAAACTTCCTTTCAAACTTCCTTTTATAAATATACATCAATGATCAGTTAAAGCTCCAAGCTTTCCAGCCACCTGAGTGTTAATCTCTATATGGTATCAGATTTATAGAACTCTCACGAGTATCGATCCTTTCCTGTCGTCTATTATGGCCACTTCCACATCCGTTTCTGCATCCGAAACTTCGTCCTCAACTGCAACTGAATCTCTTGTTGCAATCAATGCTGCCTCTCAGTTGCCGCTAAAATTAACAGCCACCAATTACTATTCGTGGCGAACCCAGTTTGATGTTTTGCTTTACGGGTATGATCTCCTTGGGTACATTAATGGTACTCGCCCATGTCTACCTGCTATGCTTGGTACATATACCAACCAAGCTCCAAACCCCGCCTACACCTTCTAGATGCGCCAAGACAAGTTGTTGTTTCTTGGCATTATCGGTTCCCTAAGCCATGCTGTTGTTCCTATTGTCCGATCCTGTACCACCTCTGCAGAGGCAAGGAATCGCTTAGCCAAAAATTATGCCAACCCATCTTCCTCTAGAATAATGGGTTTGGCTGAGCAATTGACACTTCTTTCACGTGGCAACCAGTCGATGGTTGAGTACTTAGCCCAAGTCCGTGACATTGCTGATGAGCTTGCTCTCATGGGAGCTCCGGTGCCTGCACAATATTTTATAACCTACACTCTGAATGGTGTTGGTCCTGCCTTTAAAGATCTTTCTGCAGCTATTCGTGCTAGGGACACTATTATTTCTTTTGATGAGCTACAAGAAAAGCTTATCGAGTTCGAGGCATTCCTCAAACGTGAAGACTTGCAGGCTTCGGGGTCCTTTGGTTCGCTTGCTCCTGTTACAGTGAATTACTCAACCAATGGCTCCAATAATGGTAAGAAAAACGGCAATTCCGCCAAGAATACTTCTAACAATAAGTCATCTTCTCACAGTTCCACTCAGCGGCACAATACCAATGCTGGGTTCTTTGGTAACTCCTCCATGCCGTTGGTGATCTGTCAATTTTGTGAAAAGAAATGACACTCTGCGCGACAATGTTATGTTGCAAAACGTCTTTTCTTCACAAGTCCTACTCCTCAAGCAAATGCAGCTAATTCATCATCGACTCCTGCATGGCTTCTTGACACTGGTGTCTCTCATCATGTCACTGCCGATTTAAATAACCTCTCTGTCAATCAGCCCTATGACGGGCCTGATGATGTTATGCTTGGTGACAGAATAGGTTTACACATCTCTCACACTGGTCAATCATCTGTATCATCTCTCTCTCATAATTTCTTGTTAAATGATGTGTTATATGTTCCGTCCATCCAAAAGAATTTAATCTCTGTCAATCAGTTTTGTCGTTCAAATAATGCCTCTGTTGAATTCTTACCAAATTCGTTTCATGTGAAGGATCTTTCCACGGGAGCACTCCTCGCAATGGGACGGAGCAAGAACCACATTTATGAGTGGTCTGACATTAGTCCGCCACTAATTCATAAGGAGGTTAATGTTGGTATAAAAACTACAATGGCAAGTTGGCATGACAGGCTCGGGCACCCGTCTCCCAAAATCCTTTGGCATCTTGTCGCTAAACACCATGTTTCTCCATCTAATGCTTCTAGCTTTTCTAGTTGTGATTCTTGTCTTTGTAATAAGGCACATAAGTTGCCATTTGGTGAATCTAGTCTTCGTAGTAGTCGTCCATTAGAATTGATTTTTACAGACGTTTGGGGGCCATCCCCAATTCGCTCTATTGATGGGTTCTCATATTATGTACTATTTGTGGACCATTTCACCAAATATTCTTGGATATTTCCTATGGCTCTAAAATCTGATGTATTTTCCCTTTTTAATCACTTTAAACTCATGGCTGAAAAACAACTCAATGAGACTATAACTACAATTTACTTGGATGGTGGGACTGAGTACCAAGGCTTGAAAACTATTTTTCTAAGCCACGGTATTCAGCATCTAGTCTCTCCTCCATATACTCCGGAACATGTTGGCACGACAGAGCGACGTCACCATCACATCATTTAGAGTGGCCTTGCTTTGCTTCATCGTGCCTCACTTCCTTTAAATTTCTGGACCTTTGCCTTTTGCACGGCCACTTATTTAATTAATAGACTGCCCACACATATTCTTGATGACAAATCACCATTTGAGTCGCTTTTTAAAACTTCACCAAATTATTCTAAGCTTCGTACGTTTGGGTGCCAATGCTATCCGTGGTTGCGCCCTTATATGAACCATAAGCTTGAGTTACGATCTAAACCGTGCTTATTTATTGGATACTCTAATAAGCATGACTCTTATATCTGCTTTGATTCAGTTTCCCACAAATATTTTTACTCCAGGCACGTGCGTTTTGTTGAACAAAATTTCTCCATCTTTTCTACTACTTCTCATGTTGGGTCATTCACAAAACACACACTCTCTCAATGGTGCCCTATTAAACCACCCATGTCAGCCGTGCCTGCATCTTTAGATCCCGCGTCGGATTTCACTACTCCCATACACACTCCACTGGTCTCTGCTCTGCCCTCACAACAAATACAAACTCCTTCATCTTGTGTTAATAGGTCAAACACAAGTCCTCGGTTCTCTTCCCGTGTGCCTGTGCCTGCTTTGCCACCTGTTATTGATGCTTCACCCTCCACCGGCGACGATGCTTAGATGCTCTCATCTCTTGTTCCTTCTCGTGAGGATGCCCCTGCCTCTCTTCCAGTACATACTTCTCACACACATCAACCCACTGAGTCAACTCATGCCATGACCACAAGGTCGAAAAATAAGGTTTTTAAACCTAAAAATATTTTGTCTCTCACTGCCACAGAGTATCAGCTTCCTTCATCTCTTGAACCAACATCGGTTCGACAAGCTCTAAGTCAGCCGTATTGGAAAAGTGTTATGCTCGAAGAACTTCAGGCATTAGAAAAAAATAACACATGGGTCTTGGTTCCAAAAAAATCTCATCACAACATCGTTGGCTGTAAGTGGGTATTTCGAGTAAAGAGGCATCTAGATGGTAGCGTTGCTCGCTACAAAGCCAGGTTGATGGTGAAGAGATTTCATCAACGGCCTAGCATTGATTTCAAAGAAACGTTTAGTCCCGTGGTGAAATCGTCGACAATCCGAGTTGTTTTGACAGTTGCAGTGGCTAATAATTGGAGAATACATCAGTTGGACGTTAATAATGCCTTTCTCCCCGGGCATTTAGCTGGGCCCATTTTCATGTCACAACCTCCTGGCTTCTCTGATCCCTCTCGGCCTCAACATGTTTGTCATTTACAAAAGTCAGTATATGGACTTAAGCAGGCGCCAAGGGCCTGGTTTCTTGAGCTCAGACCTTTCCTTTTGTCTTTTGGCTTTGTTAATATCCAATGTTACAGCTCTTTGTTTGTCTATGCCAAAGATTCAATCATTGTTTATGTGTTGGTCTATGTCAACGCTTTGCTTATTACTGGTAGTTCTTCATAGTTCATTACCAAAGTTCTTACTGCTCTTGCATCCAGGTTTTCTATAAAGGATATGGGCACCATCAGTTATTTTGTGGGTGTTGAAATCATTCCTTGTGCAGCTGGGTTGTTTCTTTCTCAGCAAAATTATGTTCGTGGTTTATTGGAGAAATTCAAAATGTCTGATGCAAAGCCATCTCATATGCCCATGAGCTCAACCATGCGGTTGGTACTTAGTGATGGTCATTTGCTTGAAGATATGTCGAAGTATAGATGTTTGATTGGGGGTTTGCAATACCTATCTCTAACACGACCTGACGTAGCCTATGCCGTCAATCGACTTTCGCAATACATGCACAATCTGCGACTTCCTCATTGGGTTGCTGCTAAGAAATTTCTTCGTTACTTAAAGCAGACTGTTCATCATGGTCTTCTTATTTAGAAATCCTCTATGCTTTCCCTTACTGCTTTTTCAAATGCCAACTGGGCCGGCAATAGAGATGATTACACCTCCGTCTCCGCCTATGTTGTCTTCCTCGAATGCACCCCAATATCGTGGTGTTCTCGCAAACAACGCATTGTTGCTCGCTCTTCAACTGAGGCTGAGTATAGGGCTGTAGCTTCCGCCACTGCTGAATTATGCTGCTTGGTTAACTTATTTAAGGAGCTTCATTTACCTCTTAACACAGCTCCACGGCTCTTGTGTGACAATATAGGTGCAACTTATCTGCGTGCAAATCTTGCCTTCTACTCTCGAATGAAACATCTTGCCTTGGACTACCCTTTCGTGCGAGATAAGGTGGCTAATGGCTCATTAACTATGGCGCATGTCTCCACTCTTAATCAGCTGGCTGATCTTCTAACAAAGCCCTTGCTTCGACAGCGTTTTGATCTGCTGCGTTCCAAGCTCGGTGTAGCCGACGGCTCCACCTTTTTACAAGGGCATATTAAGGAAACTTCCTCTCAACAAACAGTTGCAACAACTTTGTAGGAATATCTGTTTGACTGGTTCTCTATTTTGTATTTCCTTAGTTTGTGTTGGTTGTTGTATTTTCAAACTTCCTTTATTTCTCTGATAAGCTGAGCCTTATCACTCTTACACTGTGTATAAATATACATCAATGATCAGTTAAAGCTCCAAGCTTTCCAGCCACCTAAGTGTTAATCTCTATAGAGATCCTCACTAATCCCTCTTTGATTAGAAGAGATTTGCTCTCTGATCTAATGTTGAACCAATTGAAGGAGACCTCTATTTATAGGTAAAAGCCTCTGCAAAAATCCAAAGTTTTGCATGCAAAATTCTTTCCTCGCGCATGCGTAGTGTGTAACTAACTTCACTTCTCAAGCAGTGCAACAAAAATTGTAAGCGTCGTTTAGTTTTGCTGCTTCAACATGTGGACATCAACATCAGATCAACTTTTCTCCTTTCTTTTTTTCGTCCTTTATTTCATTTTCTTTGTTTGCTATTGTTCCTTTTTGACCAAAGGCTCAAAATGATCTTTAACTAACTCATATTTTCGTCCAATACATCTCCATAATGTGAAGGTCTTTTCCAATTTAAGATTATAAAATTAAAGTTGTTAGCAATAGAATCATGACTTTAAAAGGTGATCAAATTCACGAATATTAAATATTTACTACTCATGTAAATCAACCCTGAAAGATAAATGGATGATAGGTTGTCCAAACTAGAGCATGTCGTCAAAACACAATAACACCCACCTAAGGAAATGTTTCTTGTGACAAATTGCACCCACTTTGGCTCTTATTCGAGAATAGTAATGTGCATTGACAAAAACATGTTGGGTGCACGTACGTACGACTTCAATTTCATTAAGGTGGGATCTATAACCAATTATGGCTAACTGTTATTTAGAGTTTCTTACTGCGGTCGATCGTTCAAGCGTGAAATTATTGAAGTTACAGTTTACTTAGTCTACAAAATACTTTAAAAATATTATTTTGATATTTTTTGTTAAAAATCATTTATCCTCTACAACATCACTAGTCATCATTATAAAAATTACTTAACTGCCCATAGAGTTCATACTTTATAGTTTGCCTTGGTGACAAAGAGAAGTGTGAAAAGAGTAGCTTTATTCATATAATTTATTTGGACAAGTCTCATAAATAGACCCTATTATCTTTGTTTCTAACATAGTTCTTATTATTTAAAGTCAGCCAATTTAGTCTCATTGTTTTAAAAAATCGCCAATTTTGTCCACAATATTGAAATTTTGTTAATTTTAACATAAACTTGTAGAAGATTTAACCTACCCATAGGACAAATTTCACAAATGGTCTATATTGTCTCATATGATTCTCAATTGAATTAGTACCTGTTATTTAAAATTCTTTAATTTAGTCCTCATTATTTCTAAAAAAATAGTCAATCTTGTTCGCGCCTCGAGATATATATCATATTTATCTATATCACTTTACGAAATATTCAAATTAATCGTTACACACACGCACAGACACATACACATACACAAAGTGAATCCCCTCCATAATATATATCTATATATATATATATATATATATATATATATATATATATATATATACATACAAATATACAATATATACATATATACCCAGAAATACACACATATGTATATAAACATATACATATAAAAACACACATATCCCTATATATACCTATACCCGCCTAATAGCACTTTGTATGTGTGTCAATGTGTGCGCGCGTGTATTTTTGGGATTTTTGTTGTTGTTGTCAATAGAAACAGTAGCATGAATGGAGATTCTAACGTTGGGCTCTTGGTGTGTAATGGTGCACCCTGAAATTTTGGAATTTTTGTTGTTGTTGTTGTTGTTGTCAATAGAAATAGTAGCATGAGTAGAGATTCTAACATTGGGCTCTTGGTGTGCAATATCTATCACTTTGTTTTATATCAGGGATTTAAATTTATTAGAGTAAGATTGTAAATAATTTTTTATCTTGTTGCATAAATTTAATTGTATTAAATAATTTTACAATTGTATCCATATAAAGTTAGTCGTTAGAAAATTTTAATGAAAAACTAACAGAATGGTCAAAATATAACTTATTTAATAAATTAATGGTCCTTTTAGGACCAAAAATAGTTAAATAGTCAAAACAAGATTGTGACAAAAGTTTAATGACTTCTAGAATAATTTATTCTTGGATTATATTCTTTATTGAATTAAATCCGGATAGTCATGCCTTAAAGATATTTATGTTATAAATTGTTTAAATTAAGCATTGGTTTAGTTATAGCATAAAAATATGATTTTAAACATAAAACTATTAGTTTTTTTTATAGTTTATATAAAAATTTATGTATAAATGATTGCCCCGAGATCCCTGTTATTGACTTCGATACTGTAGTGTACACCCTAACCTATGGTGCCTGGTTTTGCCACTATATATATATATGTGTGTGTGTGTGTGTGTGTGTGTAAAACTTTGGGATTATTAGTTTTATTTGACAACTATATGTTGAATTTTTTATAAAACAATCGGGTTTAAGATGAACATATATATTTTTCCAAATTTACCCCTGCCACTTTTACATTAGAATGCAAATTTTAACGACGGGGACAAAATTGATAAAATTTTAAAAATAATGAAAACTGAATTAATTAAGTTTAAACAATAGTGACTAAGTTAAAATTTTGAATAAATAATAAGGACTATTTGTAAAATTATCCAAATTTATTTTTGTAAAATACTGAAATAGAGATGGCTGTCTTGTTTTACCATGTATCACATTCTTTTTATCTTTTGTTTCTGTCAATGTCCTAATTTAATTTTGTCAACATCAACAAGGGCTCGTCACATGTTTGTCCACTCTAGACATGCAAGCGGCCGAAGTGAACCAATGATTGTACCTTCAAACAAAAACCTTAATTGTGTTCTTCTTCGTACTCACTCTGCAACATTTAAGAAGATACAAAATTAATTAATGCTCCATAATCATCTCTCCCTTCATTTTTCTTCATCCCAGCGATAATGGTGTCTCATTTGGTGGTTCTGGCAAAGCTCAATCTACTTACAGCCTCTCAGAGCGGAAGCAGTACTCCACTGGTTACAAGCTTACTTTGGCCTTTCGTGCTCAAATTATCCTTCAGTTTCAGACCTGTTAAACAGGTTTGTTCAGATTTGGTTTTTGCAGCGAGGCTTTTCTTCTTTCAGATGGAACAGATTACATTCAATACTGAGACGACCACGGTTGTTGATGGCAATGGCACAAGGTGGGAGCGAGCCCTTCGGTTATTGGTTGAAAGACTTACACATGCCGGACATTTGCAATCCTTTCCGTCCGATGAGGAGAGTTTGCGTGCCCTTTCAATGCTAGCACTTTAAGGTGTTAGGATGTATCGCTTCATCAAAACTTTTGTAATTTTAAAGTGAATTTAACGTAACTTTCCTTGTAATTCACATATCATTATATTTTTTTCCCAGTCGTATTTTTTCTTCTAGGTTATAATTTTCTGTACATTATGTTTGGATTTGGGGAAATGGGGAAATGGGGAAAGAGATTGATTAAGGAGGGATTTTATAATTCTTCCCTTGTTTGTTTTGAAGATATTAGTAAAAGAAAGGTTAATGGGCGATTTCCAAAATCATTTATTTTGCCCAAAACACAATCCTCCCAAATTGAGGTCAAAAGAGGGAAAGAAAAAAAAAAAAAAAAAAAACGATTATAATCTAATGTAAAATACCTAAGATTGCAAGTTATCCATCATCCTTTGTAAAGGGTAAAGATGTCAATCGGTTTATAAAAATTTGTCCTTCCATTCGATTTCTTTTTCAATTGAAACAATAAATACTCAAAATATTTTATAAAACTCTCCTCTATAATTTTACCTAATCCAAAAAAAGTTCAATCCTCCCCTCCTTTTCCTCTATGATTATATTATTTTCTTTCCTTTATTATTTTTTCTCTCGTGAATCCAAATAAGCCCTTAGGGACTTGAATGTTTTTTTAGACGAGGATACTTTTAGACCTATGATCCGGTCCTTAAGCGAGTTAATTTCACAAATTGGTGATGAAAATGTAACCACTTAACCACCCTGCCAATAGACTCCACTAAATTTTAGGTGCGGTACAGAATTAGCTATCTTTAACACTTAATGCCTCATAAAAAGAATAGAAAGTATTGATTAATTAGCATATGAAAATACTAATGCTTCTACAAAAGGTGAGCAATTATCTTTTTTTTTTTTTTGGACATTTTAGTTATGAAATATACCGATAGTAGCCATAGCATGTAGCAAATAGAAGCCATCTACATCCTGCAACACTGTTTTAGGGTTTTTTTTTTTGGGTCAAATGTTTTAGGGTTTTAATATACTATTATTTAGCATATCAGTTTTCCCAAATTAAAATATGAATTCGGTTTCACAAAGGAGTCTAAGTGGTCAGGAAAACTCTTTCACGTTCACATAAAGGGAAAATTTCACATTCAGTCCTTATTGTTTGTAAAGTGTTTTAGTTTAGTTCTTATTATTTAAAATGTCTCAATTTAGTCCTTATTGTTTTACTAAAAGTTTCAATTTCATCCCTATTATTAAATATGTCTCAATTTAATCATTATTATTTTATAAAAAGTTTCAACTTCATCCCTATTATTTTTAAAAAGTTTTAATTTCATCCCTATTATTTTCTTAAAGTTTCAAATTCGTCCCTATTATCTGAAGACTAAATTAAATTTTTTTGAGAAACAATAAGGATGAATTTGAAACTTTTTAAAAATAATACAGACGAAATTGAAACTTTTTGAGAAACAATAAGGATGAAATTGAAAATTTTAAACAATAGGGATGAAATTAAAACTTTTAGGGAAACAATAAGGACGAAATTGAAAACTTTAAACAATAGGGACGAAATTGAAACTTTTTGAGAAACAATAAGGATGAAATTGAAAATTTTAAACAATAGGGATGAAATTAAAACTTTTAGAAAAATAATAGGGACTAAATTGAGACATTTGAAACAATAAGAACTAAACTAAGATATTTTACAAACAATAGAGACTAAATGTGAGATTTTCCCTTCACATAAATATTCGAAGTGTGAAAAAGTCAACCGACGTATGTAGGAGGAACAAACAACCTTAAAGTGATGGAAAGGGCGCCATTGCTTTCCACCCAATTAAACGCCTCGTGGCTATTGCTTTCAATTTTGTAAAAGGATTGTGGAAAGTTAAATTGAGGGTTCTAAAAATAAATTTAAAGCGCCATGTATTTTTTAGGGGCTCTAAAAAAAATTCATCCCTAGTGAGGGGTTCAATAAATTGAGTCTCAATATTTTATTAAATTTAATTTTACAAACTAATTTGAATATGTGTTATTTTTTCTCGTGTGTTAATTTTCTTTTGATAAATTATTATTTATATTATCATAACTTTTTTTTACGAACATTTCAACCAAAAAATTAATTAATTCTAACAATGATAAAAATTATTGAATTATGCTGACATTTAATTAGGTTTGGTTTTTTTTTTTTTTTTTTTTTTGCAGCGCAACAAAACCTTTCTGCAGCAAACAGCCACCCCCCATCTCTATTTTTTTGCAGTGCACCACCACTCTTCTCCCCCTCCATTTTTTTTGCAACGCACCATCACCCCCCCTCTCCATTTTTTTGTAGCGCACCACCACTCCCCCTTCCCCCGGCTCTCCATTTTTTTGCAGCGCACCACCACCCCCCATCTCCATTTTTTTGCAGCGCACCACCCCTTCCCCTCTCAATTTTTTTGCAGCGCACCCCCCCCCTCCCCGATGCACACCCCACCTTTCCAAAGGGCACTTTTTTTTCCTCAGATTTATATCCGTTTTTTTTATCATATTTTTTTTTGGGGTAGAGTAAGATCTGATGATGTCAGATCTGATTTGGAAGATCCAATGGGGCTCTATATTTTTTTGTCTTCTTCTTGGGGCTCCATTTTGTTCAACAAATTTGTTGAACAAGATGGAGCCCGGGCTCTATTTTTGTTGAAATCTGTTAAATTTGGCACAAAAGTAGCAATTGGGGCTCTATAATAACCATTGGATTTGCATTTTTGCTTCAAAAGTCTCTATATTTGTAAAAAAAGTTGTAATCATTATGTTTTAGAGATTCCATTGAGTTTGCTCTTAGGGCATCCTCAATGGAGGCTTCAAAACACAATAATTACAACTTTTTAGAAGATATAGAGACTCTAGAAGAAAAAAAGCAATACTAATGGTACATATAGAACCCCAAATTCAGATTTTTGATGTAAAGTTGTCATGTTTCAACAAATTTAGAGCTCGGGCTCCATTTTGTTCAACAAATTTGTAGAACAAAATGGAGCCCCAATAAAAAGACAAAAAAATTTAGAGTCCACATGGGTCACTTCCAAATCAGATTTGACCACATGGGTCTTTTCAACAAATCAGATTTGACATTTGACTGACAACTTTAACCAAAAAAAAAAAAAAATTGGCAACTTAGGCTCAAAAAAAGGGAAGGAACGGCATGTCCCACCATCAATCTTTAAATTTAGAGCTCCTACTAGTAATGAATTTTTTTTAGAGCCCCTAAAAAATACATAAGACTCTAAATAGGGCTCTAAAAAGTAAAAGGACTCTAAATTTATTTTTAGTGCTCCTCAATTTAGAGCCTCTATTGAGGATAGCTTTATGAGATGAAGAATGTTCTACCCACCATCATTACTGTTTACTTGTCATTAACTGACAAATAGTTGTGGTATTTGCTCGGTTTAGTTTTCGAGGTGGCTATGGCTATATGAATCTATTTTAACTACTCTAATGAAAATTATTGGACTAGTCTAAATTGGTGAATCAGTCTCTTATATAATTGAGAAAATCTATATGTATTAATCGAATCAATATATGAGAGACTGACATCAATTCAGACTAATAAAATAATTTTTCTTAGTCCAAAATCAAATGATTATCATATATTAAGTTATTAACACATTATCATGTTTTATTTAATTGTTCCAAGCAGCACTATATATAAAAGGTGAAGTGCATAGGATTTACTGTGCTTTTATAACGTTGCACGCTACTCCTTTATGGTTTTAAAAGTGGACGATACTCCCCTATGGTTTCTAAAATTAAGCACAATAGTCCCCTATGATTTTAAAAGTGCACGATACCCCCCTGTAATTTCTAAAACTAAGCACAATAGCCCCCTTTTGTTAAAAAATTCGTTTATTTTAATGAAAAATATGATGTACACGGGTCAAATGTAATTATTAAATATTTTTTTGCTTAAATTGTTAATTATTTAGTCAAAAATACCCTTATATGATATATTTTTTTCTTTAGGGTTGGAAAAATGGATATTTTTTTATCCAAATAATTAATAATTTAAGCAAAAAAAATGCATTTGATGCACGTGCATCATACTTTCTGTTAAAATAGACGAAATTTTTTTTTTATGGAGGAGGTTGTTGTGCTTAGTTTCAGAAACCATAAGGGGATATACCGTGAGTTATTGTGCTTAATTTCATAAACTACAGAAAGGTACTGTGTATTTTTAAAATTACAAGGAGTAGTGTGCAATTTTACAAAAGTACAAGGAAGGTCCTGTGCACTTCACCCGATATAAAAAAATCATATTAAAACCTTAAAGGATAAGCTCAATTGTATAAACAATTTAAAATTCTACTTCTTACGGGCATATGCTAACTAGATTTTCCAGTGATTATTCGTAGATCACCCAAAAACATTTATACCTTATGAAATTGTACTTTGCAATGCCTTGGGGGGCAGGTATTAAATTATATATATATTTAATCCCGCTGTATAAATATCATGTATTCGCCCCTGGTCTTTATAGATTTCAGGCTTTTGGATTAAAAAATGGTGAACGATTATCCTTTTATGTTATCTATTTTTTATACACGTGTCCAATATGGATATGTGATACATATAGGAGACGAACAAGAATTTTTGCAGTGGGCCTTATGGGTGAAAGAAAGAGCAAGAGCAAGCAACAATTAGAAAGGTCACACTGCATTATGGCCTACTAGATGTTCTTCTATTACTTATAGGGCCGGGCCTCTTGGTACCAGCTGCTTATTCGTGTTGCAACTTTGAATTATATGATATAATCTTGTAAATGCATCACTAGGTAACAATGGCATTTTTTTAAAAATAAGTGATTGTGTATTAATTTGAGAACAAGTCTGCCTCAGCAATCATAGGTTAGGACTGTAAAGGAAATTTTTGTTGAAGGAAACATTTCCTTTGGGGGAGCGATTGTTTGACCGTTTAATATACAAGTGAATTCTAATGAAATCAATTTTTTGTCTCACGATGAGACAAATGTATTGTCGGATAGAATAAGAGTATTTTTTTTGTTAATGATCATGCAACCACTTTTCCGTGTGGCTCAACACATCATGCTAAACCCAGTATGGCTGTTAGTTCGCAATTGCTAATGGACCGAGCAACATGGTTATAGAAAATTATGTTGTACGTATCTAAAACTGTAACTGCGTTAAAAACTCTTTGATCTAGCTGTATGACACTCGTAGTGTTTGTGAAAGGTTGCGAGTTCGAATCTCACTAGTTACATCAATATATATGTATAGCCTTAGGCCTCCCTTTAAATAAATAATTAAAAAAAAAAAAAAAAAAACTGCAACTGCCATTTTGACTCTAAATTGGGTATCCCATCTAATGTACCTTCCCCACTAGCAAACTTATTAGTGATTTCCCACCATCTGGTGCGGGCTAATTATGTACTCCTTGTTTTCAGTTGATTTTATGCAATATCACCTAACACTAGCACTTGGTATTGTGACAATGATGTGAAGATTAACATGCACACAAACACCCGAATTACAAACAATCCAATTCTGAATTCAGTTGGTGCTTACAGAGTATCAAAGTAGTGATAAGCAGCTTTGATTCAGTGCGAAGTTCATTGTAATAGTGAGGTGAATATAATTAATGAGCATCCAATCAAGTCTTCCAGAATTTCCGTTTTCTAATTAGCTGTAAACTGAATGATAAAGAATATAAAGAGCGAGTGACAAGTGATATATTCATATGTCTGACCCTTACCCGATAGGTGTTTGATTACCTATGTTGTTCTTTTGATTCATATTTATGAGATATTTTTTTTCACCAAAATAAAAAAAATCAGCTGCTTATCACCATTCAGGGAAGGTATGAATAGGTGCTGGTGCATGTCACTGGTTACAACTGAGAATTGAATTAAATAGTGAGTCAAACTCGAGAGAAATCATTTTCATTGCCAATTATGATAATCTTATTTCAAATAAACTACTTTTTATTGACCAGTAATAAGAAATATAGTTTTCTGCATACTCTGGGGAGTCGTTTGACTAAAAATTAGAGGTTTACCAGGCAAAATAAATAACTAATTAATAAGTAAAGAATGAAAATCTATTTAAAAAAAGTTCTGCCTAATTTAATTTCCAGTATGACCAAAGCAATCAGCACGCCAAAATGAAGTAGTCCTCGATAATGCCACGATCAAATGTCAATTGGAATGATGTGGAGTTCCAGCCTACAACATGCAGCACCACTTTTATGTCATTGCTTAATCTTTTATATATACGTTTATGTGTGTACAGTGTGTTAAAGTATGTACAATAAATAGTTTAGTATAATTCTTTAAATCATGCTACTAGTTTAGACAATGTTCAAGTTGATTTGTTATTAGAATAGTTAGGTTTTAGGTATCCTTATTAGATTATATTCTTAATTTCTTCAAATTATGAGACTTATAAATAAATTTTCTTATATTGTATTTCTACCAAAATTTCATCGTGTAGTCACTATTTATGCTAAGCACGAGAAGAAAAAGCTTAGATGCCATCTTTCTGCTCCAAAGAACCCATAAGATCTAATAGCTTTTTTTTTCCTTTAAAATCATATGGCTTCCATTTATTATGTTAAATATGGTAAGATTAATTATGTAATTAGAGAATTTTCATATTGTTTAAATTTTGATATTTAATACTTTCTAATTTTGGTTAAAATACTAGTTTAACAAAATTAATATAATTCGTAATTGATATTTAGTAATACGTGATATTAATCGAGATTAGTATTATATAAAATTGTAACCAATAAAATTATAAAAGGGCCAAATTCACTTTCTTCTAATGCTCAAAACACTTATTTATTTACGAGTGAAAAACTTATGGGGGCCACCACACCCAACCTTCTATGGGTTGTAGAAAACAACATTTTTTTTTTTTTTTCGGGGCGAACACAAACCAACTTAGAGAGGTCAAGTAAAGACCCACTTTGACTCGATCCACAGCATACGGAAACTTGACAAAGTACGAATCCACTTGGCTGAGCGTTAGACTACTTTATAAAACCGTACGTGTTCAACTAATAATGCTTTTCTAAATTCGGGTCAAGACTGTGTCATTTGTTCAATTATTGTTTACTAAAATATATTTTTAGAATACGGCGGACTTTCTGAAGAATTCTTCTCCTTAAAGTTGTAAACATGTTCTGGACACAGAAAACAGTTTATGTCCCATTGGAAAAATTCTTCCATCCAAATGCGAGAGATGATGATACGTGAAAAATGATCCGACAAGGTTCATGCAAATTGATTAAAATGGGCTCCCTATGGTCACATACAAAATTTAACATTTTTATTTATGCTCAATTTTGGAACGTATTACATGTAACATATTAAAGATCGTAACATGCACGATTAGATCATAATATTTTTTAATGCTCTGAAATTCCCTTCTTAACTGACCTGTTACGTATGTAGGTACGCATCGCTGCACTCACATGTTTACCAATTAGTGGTTATAGAAGTGACATTTGGGCCAACCAAGCACAACCTGGCCTACTTGGACACAGATGTTTAGTGGACTGAGTTAGACTGAGCTCATTTATCAAAATATAAAACTCAACTCGGCCCACAAACCTGCTATCACGAGTCTCGAGGTGAGTTGGGCTGAACTGGGTCAACCTATTTTTTTGTGATTACAATATTTTGAATATATAATATATATAGTACTATACAAACACATACATATACAAACACCAATATATATATTAATAACTAAAAAAATAATATTTAAACTTAATTTTTTAAATTTTTGTTTAAGAAAAGTTAATTTAACTATTATTGAGACAATATACAAGTTCATTGATAACATTAACAATTAACATAAATAATAGAACATTACATAACAAACTACAAGTTAACGAGACAGAGTAGATTAATGATATAAACATAAAAATAAAACATCATATAAACGCTTGAGAAAAACTAGTGTAAAAGTTCTATATTTTATTATGCTCCTTGTATGGGTGTTAAGCCTGCTGGTAGTGGTGGTGGGCATAGAGGTGGCGATGGTTGAATAACCACTTCAGAATTAAAATAGTCTGTGACATTTGGTTGTTAAGATACAATGTGTTTTACAAGCGTCTCAGTTTCAAATTTACGTTGAAATATAAATTGACGTTGATAATAGTTACAAATTGCACACCCTTGTTCTTCAAAGTATATAAAATGATTCTAAACCTCTAGCGAATATAATTATCGTGAAAGATTTTCTTCACCATGGATATAATTATATATAATGTTGTAAACTTGTAACAAAATAAAATTGAATATACTAAGTGACTAAAGCACTGTGTTACTAAGTATTTATAAGAAAAATGATATGCACGATTATAAAAATCATAAAAAAATGTATCTAAAATCTTTTAAAAAATATAATATGTTGCAATATCATAATTTTTTTTTTGATAACAAGTCATTTAATATTAACTTAATAAATAAATTTACTACTTATTATTAGTTTGTTAAAAAATAATTACTACGACTTGCTAGTTTATCTTTTTTTTTAAAATAGTTACTACAACTTACATTGCATACATAAAGGATAATATTTCAATTTCTTTTAACAAGTGAGCTCAAATTGTGCTTAATTTGTGTTGGGCTTGAGTTGGGCTCGATATGGGCCTTATTTGGGCTCGAGTTGGGTTGGGTTCCGAGCTCAAATGGGTCTAAGCTCAAATGGGGTGGGTCAAAAATTATATGACCTAACTCGGCCCATAAATATGTTGTGAGTTGGACCGAGTTGAGCCCACTATCAATCAAGTTAGGTTGGGTCCGAATTTTTGTGTGTTGGGCTGAGCTGGCCGACAATGTCACCTCTAGGTGGTTGGGTTCTACCTAATAATCTGATAGTCAAGTTTTGCTAACTGAATTCTCATTTTATTCAAGTGGTGCATATTATACTTACTATGCGTCCCGCGTCTATTTAATATAGTTAAGGGTAATTTGGGTATTACATCTAATAACTTTTTTTTTTTAAACATTAGGTGAACATTTTATGGTTCACACTAATTTTTAAAGATCAATGATCCACATCATCGATGACAAATTTGATGCAAATGGATGAGAGACCAACCCGTCCCATCCAGAAAAAAGAAGTTGACCTTTTTTTTTAGCTGTGTGGCAAACACTTTGACTCCAAAAAGTTAATCAGAAAAAAGTAATGCAATTAATGAATTAGTCATAGTAATTATTAGATTGAATAATTTTGTGCCCCCCAGGTAATTCAGATAGCAATATAAGAGTGGAATGCTGATTCAAAATCCATTTAACTAAGACAGTGATTCGTATGTGAGAATGAGTTGAGAATGAAATATAATTTTCAATTATATTTTAATTTCCATATTTGATATGGAGGAATAAATTTGATAATCTCATTCCCACTTACATGGGAATAGCCATTCCAAATCAAATATATGGAAATGGCTCATTCCCATGTGTTTAGAAATAAACTTGACTACTATACCCCTATTATATAACATAACTTTTATAAATAATTTGTTTTATAATAATAATAATAATGATGATGAAAAAATATAATAATAATTATTATAACAAAAATAATAATAAAAACAAAAAAATAGTGATGAAATAATAATAAAAATAGTTATTATTTATTGTTGTTGTTGTTGTTATTATTACTATTATTATTTATTATTTATTATTTTTATTTTGTTTTTATTTTTATTTTTATTTATTGTTGTTATTATTATTATTATTATTATTATTATTATTATTATTTATGTTTATATTATTTACGGTTATGTTTATATTTATTCTTATTTTTAATACTATAATAATAAAAGGACAATCGTGTCATATTATACAAGTCATTCACATTACTACTCTTAATTTTTAGAGTATATCAAACATGTCATTCTCATTCTCAAGTTCATTTCATTCCTAATTTCATTCAATTTCTTGGCTTATTCCATTCTTACCCAAATCTATTCTAATGTATCAATCGCTACTTAAGGGTATCCACACTATAATCAATCAATATCAAACTTTTAAATACATTGGTGCAAGTATTGGGGCGTACTTTTGCACCTGTTAGTTTATGGTCAGGCTCCACCAGAAAATCTGATGGTCGGTATTCGTCAAAAAAATTAATAATCAAACTCTACCAACTAAATTTTTATGTTAATAAAAAAAAAATTGAATAATTTCGTGCCTGAAATTCAAATTTTTCCTTCTCGAGGAAGTAAATTCCAAATATATGTTGTTAGTCTTTCGGGCGGAATTATGTATATTTAAGCACACATACTAACATCGTTCCCCAATTAACGAGAAAAAAAAAAAAAAAAACTCATTCCCCGCTAGGGCCGGCAACACTCATCAACATGTCCTAGGCATATTCTGGAAGCAAAAATAAGCAATTTGCAACTATCCAAAGTGGCTTTCAAATCAGAGTTAATTTCCACCAAACAAGTATTCATGTGCATATGTAATCATGAATCACTTGTTGTAGACTTAATATTTCTGATCACTATACTCGTCAAGGAAAGAGTGAGTTGTTTTATATATTCTATATCGAATTACAAGTTAATGATAATTGCTATATATGATGCATCAAGAATATTCGCATTCGTAGGATTATACTTATATTTTTTATTTGAGATTATTTGTGGCTCAACTAAGGTTAACATATGAATATTGGGAGGCGTATTCTGCGATCTTAACATATCATAAGGTTAACACTCTTATTAGCATTCCTATTAAAAAGTCTGAGGTTTGACCATGAATAAAGATATGTAGTATACATTTTTTTTGAGTTCATAAAGGCAACTTATATGATTTCGCTTCCCCCCCCCCCTCCTCATTTTCATATGCTTCATCCTATTATGATTGATAGAATATCGTCTAAATAAATAGAACATGTATTAAAAGAAAAGGTCTAATGATCTAGGATGTCTAAAAGGTTAGGATAATTACTCAAGGGTTTGCAAGTATATTCTTGTCCAACATCTTAGTTTTTTGGCAAAGTCTACTACTTGTACTTGTTTTAATACTTTCAAAAGAAAGTTAAAGATAGGGCAAGGATGACGATTACAAAATTGAGAAAAAGGAAAAAAGATAATATAGATTTTTAATTTTTTACTTTATTCTTCCTAACAAGTTGCGTTGCTACTTATATTTGCTTTTTACTTCTTTTTTTTTATTTATAAAAAAATGCCATCCACACTTTAAAGTATATGGAGGAACACCATATCATCTTATCCCATGGAACTACAAGTTTTACCACTTAAATTCTGATTCCCAAATTGTCCAATTCCTAGAAACCGGCTTGAACGAATAATGTGTATAGAAAAGTTTTATAGGCAACATATTAAATCTAGCTTGATTCGCTGCCCGATCAACTATCCTATTTACTTTTGTATTGATCTATTTGAAATTGACATTTAGAGAGTAGAAATTATCTTATTATTCTGTGTCACAATGTTGTCAAATTTCCAATTGATTGCAAAGGAATTTTCTTGTGACTAGGCTGGATATGTTTTTTTTTTTTTTTGTGACATCCAACCTTTGGGGATTGTATAAGAATTGCACGATTTCTAAAGTAATAAAAGTTTTATTTTTTTGACCAAAAAAAATTGCCAAGGAAATTTCTTTGGCATCCTACTCGAAAATGATATTAGTGTAACCACAAGATAAGGCAACTAAGAATTAGCAAAAAAAAAAAAAGGGCAATAATCAGGCATCATCAACAGCAACTAATGGTCTTTTTGTTCTTTATTTGCCCGTTAGATTTTTTTATGTTTTGGTCAAATGCCCCTTAGACCAATTGTTAATCGACCAGCGGTGCTATATATGGAGAACATAGGCCACAGTAATCACCTAACAATATTACTTTCAAAAGTTGCTAAAATCCGAAGCTCACAGGTTCATAGTCATAGCATTCTGAAACCTACATTGATTTGACAACTCATAACACTCTTTCTATTCATGCGTTTACATTGTAAAAGTTTTGCTCCTCGCAGTTTAACTTAATATCTTGTTATGAAGTAATATACTTTAATTTTTTAAGTACAACGTAAAATTTAAAATTCATTACTATTAAGGAATCAAACTTTAACAATTAACCACTAAACCGCAACTTAACTCTCAGGTACTGTATTATACATTCATTCATTAACAGTGTACTACTAAATCAACAGATTAATATCATTTTGCAATTTAATGTTCATCTCACACATGAATTGCATATCGTAAGCAATTTAATGATCATCACATGCCTGAGTTGCATATTATAAGCATTGACTATATTAATTAATAGTAAAGAGTAAATTTAATTTATGAAATCATGGAATCCAAGAATTAAAATACGAAAAATGGTCCATTCTCAATTTTCAAAAAAAATATTTCGCAAAAATCAAAAACTCCAGAAAATTACATTTTGGTTCCAACAAAGACCAAGAATATAGTGGAGATGTATATTTATAAGATATATCTACTCCAGACCAAAATATTTGGTCAAGTAGTGCACTAGTGAACCGTCTAGTTTGACCAGAAAAAAAAAAAAGAAAAAAAAGGAAAAATAATGGTCAACGTATTGAAAATCAAAAGCGCGGATCATGATAAAAAGAGGAAAAATGAAAAAAAAAGGAAAAGTGTAAACAATACAATATCATTAATAGTAGTAATTAGTTACTATAATTAATTTTATGTCGTATTTAGGGTATCCCTAATGGGGATACTATTCACAAAAACTTATTATTTTTTGTAATTTTTAGAGATTGGGTCTCTAAATTTAGAGACAAAATATATGGAGCTCACACAATTTTAGAGATTTGAGTTAAAATAGAGATCTAATTTACTTTGTTGGCTCTAAATTTAAAGATCTAAAAAGTGATCGAGTCTCTATTTTGGCCACAAAATTAATAAAAATAGTGAGTTTCATCTATTTTGACTCTAAATTTAAAGACTCAAATCTTTAAAATAACCAAAAATAATAATTTTTTGTGAATAATCTCCACTATTAAAAATACCCTTATAAAAATTGAAAATCTACTATATATAATTTTTTATAAAAGTTGTAAATCTACTATATATAATTTTTTTTAAAAAGCCGGTTCAGCTGTATAAAGACTCTCTAGAGTCTCTACAAACGTGCCTCCCTTGGATATTTTCTCCTCAGAAACTCAGAAGCCACCCTCGTCCCTCATCTTTCTCTCTCGATCTCGACATATACATTGATATTATACAAAAACATACTCATCATATACATTTTCAAATATATATATATATATACACATACACATAGACGTATGGCACCATAGATAACATTTTTGATACATATCTATAAAGGTGGTGTTTTCTTTCTATTATTTTTAGGCCATTTTCAACTTGTGTCGATGAAAGAAGCATAGAAACAAGAAAAAGGAAACAAAAGAAGAAATAGAGAGCAAGAAAATATTCTTGAAGATTTGTTAGCTTATTTAGTCAGAAGTTTCCAGCTTTTTTTCGTGAATAATACGAAAAGAAAAAGAAGCCTAAAGAAAAAGTGAGTAGTCGAGAATGGTGGGGCTATGGAGCTTCCTGGTGGCGTTATGTGTGGTTATACTACAAGGCGGTATGTATCGAGCGACGTCGTCGTTTGGTGGTAGAGTGCAAGTGCAGCACAGGAATGCTTATGCGACCATGATGTATATGGGCACACCAAGGGACTATGACTTTTACGTGGCGACACGTGTCATGCTCCGATCTCTGTCCCGGCTGGGCGTCGACGCAGATCTCGTCGTCATTGCCTCCCTCGATGTGCCTCTCCAGTGGGTCCAAACTCTGTAAGCTTCACTCTCTTTTCACTTTTTTTTTCCTTTTCTTTTCTTGAGTTCTTGCTGTTGGTTGATTAGTGGTTTTTTTTTTTTCCTTCATTATTATCTTTAACATTCGAGTAATTAGCGTACGAAACTCTCGCTATAATAGAGTGTAGGAAAAGATTCGAACTCACTCATTTTCATTTTCTTTCTTTTCACATCATTTGCTTCCCTCCGTTGGTTTGGCGTTGTATGTATGGATGAGTAGGCGGGATTCAAAACGGTTCTATCTTCTATTTTAGATATTTGAACAAAAACGAGAAACTATTGCGATGTGATGATGAGTGGGGCCGTGTGCAACATTTTTCTAACAAAGACACGAGTCGACATCAGTGCTATATAAATTGTATCGAGAGTGTTCTGAAAGCGACCAACATCCCACGCGTACCAGGATATTAGGCTTCAATTTTGGCCCTTAGTTCAACAACCGTTTGAATTTTTTTTATTGGTTGCAATAAAAAATAAATAAATAAAACTTGTTACCACCAGTTCAATGAAACTGTTTCGCGACTGGTTCTAGCTATATGGTTTTTCAGACAGGCGTCAGTCTTGATAGAAGATAAAAAAACCCCTTGGAATTATACAAAGGCCATAAGTGGGCAAAAATACTTGGACCCACCCACGTATTATCTGTAGTAAAGCTACACCACTACTATCTTCATGAAGTAGTCAATATCTTTAAAGCTTTTCTAGTTTAATTTCTATGTGCACATGTGTGTCTGCCCATGTCCAATGCACCAGTCGGGAGACATTGCGTGTTTATTTCTTAAGAATTTTCTTCCATCTCATGTGGGTTCATTCTCGATTGGCACTTAACTCTTTTCCCTCATACGTGGGATATAAGAAAATATTTAATCACACTTTTGAATCTATTGTATATAAATATTTTAGAAGTAGAGCGCTTAAAACGTGTATGAGAGTTTTGTGCACATATTAAGTTCAAATCAATTAAAAAACTAGTCCTAATAAGTCTGTTAGAAATCTTAAACCATGCCTTCTTGAGTCTCAAAATTTGATAGTTTTGATATAATAAGCCCTAGTGAAAGAGTTTTCTGTCATCGTAAAAAAAAGTATGAAAATATCTAATTGGTCTTAAAAGAAGATGGGGGACCTGTCACGCAACTTCCTTTAAAAGGTGTATTGCCTGGTCCTCCGACCTCTAATGGATATATTTCTTTATCCCCCCCGGAATTGACAACGGATATTCCTTACTTAGTTCGAGCATACAAATGTTAAATATAATCTTAACCTTGTCCGGAAAAAAGATGAACCCACCACCCACCCCATGTTTCTATATATCTATATATTTGTTGTAGTGAGAAGAATTGGCCACACGTAGCTCTATAATCTTGTTGGCTTTATAGTTGTTTGACAAATGACTTGAACTTGATATATGATTCTCTTTTGGCTTATCAACTTATAAAATATACATTTAGCCATTTAGGTCTTGTGAAGCGTACTTGACTTTCTGCTATTATTGTATATAAAGATATTTTAAACGCTTCTTTGTGACGGAGAAAACCATTATACTTGGTATTATCTACCAGCTTAAGCTTCATTGTTAAGTTATCTAATCATCTTCATAGGTAATGTCACTAAGAAATTTTAGTATCATCATTTTCTATTACTGTGTTTCAACCTTAATTATTGAGCAACCCTTTTCACTTGATAGCCAGCAAGTCGATAAGATCAACTAACGTATAGTTCACTTTCATTGGACAGATCAGCCTTGCTTAATAGTAACCAAATATTGTAAGTCACTATGTGTCCCGTAGGGAGTAGCAAGAGTCCCCAGAAAGTGAGGTTTTCTTAGGACTAACAGTAACTAAAGACTTGGATCAAACAAATTTTGCAAACGGGAAGTCATTGCTAGCTCTTTGAACGAATACACTTTTGGTCCACAGGAATAGCATCTTTCTATGCTCGTAAACTTGGCTATTGTCAAAGAAGACATCTATGGATAGAGTGAAAGGGATTAATAAAACAAAACATTAAATCACTAGTGGCTGACTAAAAAATATAGAGCTCATTCTAGCCCTCGACCTAAACAATAGAGCTCGTCCTGACAATTAACTCTTTCTTAATCAAATCAAGAGAGATTTAGTATTTTTGTGACATGCTAGAAGATTTTCCATGGAAAACAAGTTTAGAAATACCTGACCTGTCATCGAATTCCAGGATTAGAGCTCATGACAATAGCAATGAAATTGATTTTGGACTTCTCCTATTAACTTCCATTTACTAGTCGTTTTTGCTTGTATATTACCTGATCGAATTATTGTATGTTATGGAATTTTAAGACGATGAAATTTAATTATTAGTCAAATATTATCTTGCACAGTAAATTAATCGTTGACATTGTGTTGTTCCAGAGAGCAGGAAGATGGGGCGAAGGTGATAAGAGTTGAAAATCTAAATAATCCATACAAAAATCAGGACAATTTTGATCGAAGATTCAAGCTGACACTAAACAAACTATATGCTTGGAACCTCATGGATTATGACAGGGTGATCATGCTTGATTCTGATAATCTTTTCCTCCGGAGAACAGATGAATTATTCCAATGTGGCCAGTTCTGTGCAGTCTTCATCAATCCCTGCATTTTCCACACTGGTCTCTTTGTATTACAGGTAAAGCCTCTAGCTAATGAAAATCCTTTTATTTCTTCTTCTTGATACGCGCTTCTTTATAAGTCCAATTGGTAGAAGAATGTTCTACATTTGAGTATTCCCCTTGGTAAAATTTCTTTATTTAATGTTTCGGCCATAGATATCTAAGCCATTAATACTAATATTTTGGTGTTAATGCATTTGCTTTGTGTTTCTTTTTGAATTCTGTCCTGCCTTAATGATTCACATCTCTAATTAAGATTGTTGCAAATCCGAACTTGACAGCCTTCGATGGTGGTTTTCAAGGACATGGTTCATGACTTGGAGGTTGCACGAGAGAATCCAGATGGCGCGGACCAAGGTTTTATAGGAAACTATTTCCCAGATTTACTTGATCAGCCAATGTTCCATCCTCCTGCTAATGGCACCAAGCTTGATGGAACTTACAGACTTCCTCTTGGCTACCAAATGGATGCTTCATATTATTGTAAGCAGCAAATTACCTGCTCTTGTAACTTTTTCAAAACCATTCCTACTTTTTACCTGAAATTTGTAAAATTTCATATTGGATTGGGAGGGGAAGAATTTGAAATCATAGTTGTTCTCACTGCGTTAGATCCTAAATGTTTGCAGATCTCAAACTACGTTGGAACGTACCATGCGGCCCCAACAGTGTGATTACTTTCCCTGGCGCGCCATGGTTGAAACCATGGTATTGGTGGTCGTGGCCTGTCCTGCCACTAGGCATCCAGTGGCATGAACAACGACGTCAAACTCTTGGGTATGTCTTAAACTGCAGTCTTATCTCCACTATATACAAACAAGGCTTTCTACACTGAGCACATCACTGACCTAAATAATCTTATCTTGCTCTTTTGACAGATATAGTGCAGAGATGCCCATTGCATTGCTCCAAGCTCTATTTTATCTTGGTATAATGGCAATGTCACGTCTAGCAAGGCCAAGTTTATCTAAATTGTGCTATCGCCGTGAAGAGAAGAGTGTCTTATTGGTACAAACGGGCCTTAAATTGATAGCTGTATGGTCCATTCTTGCTGCCTACATTGTCCCTTTCTTCATCATTCCCTGCACGATTCATCCCATGGTAGGATGGAGTCTTTACTTGCTTGGGGCTTTCGCTCTTTCCTGTATAGCAGTTAATGCATTTCTTCTACCAATGATACCTGTTCTGGTGCCGTGGCTTGGAATCCTTGGGGCCCTTATGGCCATGGCTTATCCTTGGTACTCAGACGGGGTTGTAAGAGCTCTAGCTGTATTTGGCTACGCCTTCTGTTATTCTCCAGTCTTGTGGGTGGGATTGGTTAAAATCATGTCATCTCTTCATATCTCACTTGAACGGGAAGCTTTTTTGCCTAGGTTGGGTGAATCTGCAGCACCTACAGTGTTTAACAAGTTGTACTAAAATCCTTGAATTGGAAACATGATTTGGTGGCTATAAGACTAGAATTATTCTTTGAAGAGGCCCCAAGGCGCTGTGACTACACATTGCAGCTGAGGTTGAAGGAGATTTCGGCTATGGCAACACCATTTTGCTTGTTTAACGTGTTCGTTCAATTCAATATATGCATAAGCAGAAGGATTCATTCCATTGGTTCTCATTGTAGTCGAGCAATATACAATTCACTAGGCCATGGATAAGTTTTCTGAATTGATTATGATGACTTGAAGAAATTGCTTGTATAAATAAGACTGCAATTTTTTTCAGATACCATTTATTGCTGTCATTTTAATTTAATTATAAAGAACCATCTAGTGAATAATTGTCTTGCTGCAATCCGATATCAGCGTGGCTTTTGTTCACCACTTTTTGTGTGAAGCATCATTTGGTGAGAAATTGAATCAATTGCAGTTCCTTCACCTATTCTCCTCAATGTCGACAGATTATGCAAAATATTCAATTCAAGAAGATAATTTCGCACGCATCTTCCATATACAACAGGGAAAAGAGATTGGGGAGACGGGCTGACTATAACTGGCCTATTTTTCTCTAGTCACTAAACGAAAGAGAAGTTAAGATTTGCGAGAGTTGTTGAGTCCAGTTAGTCGGATTAAAGAAAGTGTTTTTATCTGTCAACTGGACTAAGACGGCCCTTTATTATAGTAAGACTCATAATGTGAATCCCACTATATTTATAACAGTTGTTGAGTGCTGCTAATAGCAAACCCACACTAAAAGGTTGCAAGAAGTGAGCAGAAATATGTGCACCCTATCGACTTCTAAGACTGTATACCACAACCAACAAAATATTATGGTTCCTACTCGTAATCTATCTGGCATTACTCTATGCTGCTAGGGGCCAATTCTGTGAAGGACCATGTAATACGTCGCCTTTAATAGAATTCAAACATGTGAACACGAATAGACTCGTACATAAGATTTTCCTAGCAAAAAAAAAAAACAAAAAAGACTCGTACATAAGATGCTTGGTGATTAAAGTTTACTTCTGTTCAGATCTGTGTACAATGCTGTTCATGATGTTGTCCATAATGCCTGTCCAAAACCTTTTAGATGTGTACATATCTCGTTTGTTTTCTCTTTTTAATAATGAAAACGAGTTTTTTTAGATTCACTTAAATTTTACAAATTTCATAGTGCAGCAAACGTTTCAATACATGCTCTAAGTCAGTCAAGAGCGATAAAAAGTAAAGGTTTCATACCTAGTACTTTAATTATAATAAGTTATTATCTTACTACTCCACACAACTCTTAGGTGCTAAATATATCATTCTTTTGCTTCTATGCTCTATGATTTAAGTATTGTTTAGCTTAGTGCATATGGTCAACAGGTATAAAATATCTACATCTTTTTAATTAAAAAGTTTTATTAGCTTCTACTGAAAAATAAAATATATTCATAAAATTGAAAATTTATGTATTATATCAATCCATGGTAAAAACTTTTAGACCGCCCGGGATGAGGTGCTTTGAATTAGTCTATTTGGAAAATACTATTCCATGGAAACTACTTTCAATCAAATATCAAATTAGCAACAGACATACAAATGTCAAACAGGCAACAGAAATACAAAATTCTTCAGCTAATGAATCATATATATATATATATATATATATATATCAAATTCATTTAAACTCGTGAAGGATTGATTAATCCTATCATAAACACTGATTATATAACAATATTAGTTGTGCAACACGAGTAGGTACCAAACAAAGCCTGCTCCTTGGGTTTTGATCTCCAAGAGCATCATCTCAACAAAATTCCATTTTCAACGAGCAAAACTAAGGCCTTTGATTGCGTACAATCTGTTTGATAGCACTCAACGCTATAGAATCTTTTCCTAATTTTCTTGCATAAACTTTTCCCTACCAACTCAAAAGCTTTCACGGCAGTGTCTTGTTCTCACTGTTTGTTTGTGGGGCCTTCAATAATTATGAATCCAATCATCGTTATTGATAGCTTTGTTGTTTGCCTTTTTAGAAGATTGAGGATTTTTTGTAATATAATAATTTGTGTTTAACAGTTGTAAACTTTTTATGTTATCTTTTTTATAATTATTATAATAATATGAATAAATTGGTGCCCATTTTAGGAGGACTTTTGCGTCACGAAAGCAAATCTAGCTAAGCCTTGGGATGTTTGTCTATATTATCATTCCAACGTTCTAAAAGACTGACTTTTTAATACGAAGGGACCCACATTCATGAAAAACATATATTCTATGGTGGACCTCCCAATGGGACCTGTGGACATTAAATACAAAATGATATTACGCCATGCTTGGACCATCATTGATCACGCATGGCACCATTATCACCACCATGACTCCATGAGACAAACATGACCGTTTCCATGTTCGAGCTAGTTAAACACAGAGGGGTAGGCAGTCTAGTCTAGTTTAGTGGTTCTTCCTGCCTTCACAAAAAAAAAAAAAAAAAAAATTGAATTTCGTGTAATAGAATTCTGATATATGAGAATTTTTGGAAATTGATTTGACCTCTATAGAGTGTAGACCTTTTGACTCTAGCCAATGCATGATTACTCGATCTTCATGTTTCTCTTGTTTCTTTTTTTTTTTATTAGACGTTGAACTTCTTAGTGAAAATATTTTTTAGTTCACACTGGAGTGTAGAATCCCGTAGCACATGACATCGATGAGAAGAAATATTTAAATTAGTAACATGTACAAAATTACCAAAATTGACAGCAAAAAGAGAACTTTTTTGAATAATTTAGAGTCAAGACGTAAATAAATTTTGCACCTACATTCTAAGAGCTACACCCCTAGCAGTGGTGGACGTATTACCACATGAGTGTACACCCTCAACTTGAAAAAAAAAAACTTTTTTTGTTCTCTTTTTTGGGTTTTTGTTTTTAAAAAAACTATTATATTAAATACTTTTACTGTATGAATACACAGTCTGACTTTTCTCACTACACGATTATACATCATGAATTTAGGTGCCTGAATCCACCCCTGACCACTAGAAATTGATTTTCATGTTCTTGTTTCATCTATTTCTTTCCTTGTAACCCTTTCAACTTCTTGGTTAAAAATGAATTTTATACCCCTATTTCACTAATTAACATTTTCTAAATTTTTTTGCATAAGGATAGTACTACTCAAAGTAATCTCCGTATTCACCTGGCCCTCTCTCCCTAAACGAAAAAAAGAAAAGAAAAAAAGAACAAGACTTGGTGGGCCAAAGAAGGGAACGGAAACTATTATTGAAGTTATATTCAGACATGTGAGTGATATATATGTACTGTCAGGTTTTTGCTATATACTTGGTTTTAAAATAAAACAACTTTAACAAACTTGAGCAGTTGTAGATAGGAAAATGACCCATCATCTTAGATGCTGCGAAGAGAACTAATGGCTGAATTTAACTGATATATCCATATATTAGCATAAAATAAAAAGCCTGCATATAAGTTGATATTAAATAAACTATAGGCATTTTGCAACAATTACTCTTGGCTGGCTATATATCACGGGAAGGATCCTATGAGAGATAATCTCACTGAGTAATGCACCATCTTACAATGAGTGATAGTGACGGATGGAAGCAATTTTCTATCTCAATTGTCAATTTATTGATATTATAATGTTATTTGTCTTTCATCTTCGTGTTATAACTATGTTCATTGTTCTGATTATTTTTTTTAACAGATTTAAGAGATTAGTGATAATAAAATGATAATACAATTATAACGAAATGATTACACTAATTCTGGGGATCAATGGAGAAATTCTTGAGCTGATTATGGGAACAATAGAGTCTTGTCGTTTATTTTCTGTACTTTTTTTCACTTCCATGTATAAGTGTCCACTTGCTTGATGACTTTTAATGATGATTATGGTTTTATGATCTTAGATATATCACAGTCCTCCTAAATGCGAGGGAACAGAAAAAATGACCGTTACAGCCCAATCCGTATATAAATGTCTCGTTTTATTGCATTATCGTATTACATCACCCACCCTCCAACTCATTCTCATTCAAGATATTCGTTCAATCCACTCTCGTCATATTTCTGTCATTTCTCTTATCTTAACATTTAATGCTCTAGCCACTTTAATGGCGTGTATGAGCTCTGTTAGTACATTCTTCTTGTTCATGTACTTTCTTTCACTACATGCAACACATTCAAAGGCCATAACCTTTTCCAGCTTCAACCTTGACTCAGTTACTAGTACGTCAAACTCTAATTCTAGCAAGCACCATCATAAATGGATAGGCCCTTCTGGTCACCTCTTCATAACTGTCGACGTTAATGGGTTTGGAGACTTCATGTCTGTTCAAGCTGCTGTAGATTCTGTCCCTGAGAACAACCGAAAGAACGTGGTTATCCAAATCAGTGCCGGTTGTTACATGTAATACTCGTAATTACACTTGATACTATATTAATTGTCATCATCTTAAATCTTGAAAATCAATTATATATGGATAAAAGGTCACCCGTGCATCAAACTCCTATTATAGCGGGGTGCGGGAGAGGGTCGAACCTAGTATAGAGTTTCAGAGCCGCACATGTGCAACAAGAAGAAAAAAAAATAAAAAACTAAGCCCTTTTATTGTATGAGTGCATAGATGATCTTGGGGACCTAACTCCACCAATACTACTATATATCGAAATTATCAAATATTAGACAACATAAAAATACTTCAAATGCAGTATTAGTTTCATTATTCAACATACATGTGAGGTTAGTCTTATTTGCTTAAGTAATTTCTAAACCTCTAGCATAAATTGCACTTTTGTTAGCATAACTTTTTGTATTATAATTATGATATGTTAATTTGTAAATAATGGTGACTGTTATATATGGAGGAGTAGAGAGAAGGTGGTGGTTCCGGCATCAAAACCATACATAACGTTTCAAGGAGCAGGAAGAGATGCGACAGTGATAGAATGGCACGATAGAGCAGGAGACCGGGGACCAGATGGTCAGCAGCTGCGTACCTACCACACAGCGTCCGTTACTGTATTTGCCAACTATTTTTCAGCCAGAAATATCAGCTTCAAGGTATGTCAACTCAATATCCTCCACTCACTTGTTTCATCTTCTGCTCACTACGTAGTCTACACGTTTCTGATATATATATTTTTTTTGTTGTACCACGTCATCGTACAAGTAAAAACGTAACTTATCGGGTGCATGTTATAGAATACTGCGCCAGCACCAATGCCGGGGCTGCAAGGATGGCAAGCAGTTGCATTTCGAATATCCGGTGACAAGGCCTACTTTGCAGGGTGTGGATTCTATGGTGCACAAGATACCCTTTGCGACGATGCTGGCCGGCATTACTTTAAGGAGTGCTACATTGAGGGTTCTATAGACTTCATCTTTGGCAATGGAAGGTCCATGTATAAGGTAAAGTTTGGTTTTTATCTTGAAATTATTCTTCTCTGGCTAGCTAATAGCCTAATAGCAAGGCTGCTTAGCATACAACAACGTGAACAAGTCCTTCACTAATGTAGTACATCTATTAAGTCATATCGCGGTGTATTACGAAGATTATAATTTTGAAGTGAATAAAAATAGCATTTCCCTAATAATGAATAATTAAATGGTGCAAATGGTAAAAGGC
Organism: Ehretia macrophylla; assembly: GCA_037974665.1. Lineage (NCBI taxonomy): Eukaryota > Viridiplantae > Streptophyta > Magnoliopsida > Boraginales > Ehretiaceae > Ehretia > Ehretia macrophylla. Next base: position 5,847,710 of record CM075764.1, on the reverse strand, counting down.
TGTTTACCTCTGCCTGTTTTGTGCGTCTGCAGTATCTTTTAGCAAAAGGAGGGTTGCTTTTTCGTTATTTATAATAAGATCACGCCTTAATCACAATTTTTAAGTCTTAACACGATAGCTATATAATTTAAAATGGAGCTGCCTTATCCTCTGAGAGTGGTTTTAAGTATTTTTAATGTACCTAGATAGCTCTCCTTAATTCTGAGATGTGCCGAAAATTAATTTTGATTATTGCTAATATATATTGTTTTCACCATTTGAATAAAGATCAACTATATTTCTCATTTTTAACTATCTTCTTATAATCTGATCCTAATTAACTTTTGATTTTTGTCTTGTTTCTTTTCACATAGATATCTCATCATTTAGGAAAAGAAAAACATAAAATGCATTATAATATACAACAATGTCCTATAATTTCACTTACTTGTATCCATAAAATGAGGTCTCATCTTTCACGACAAAGTGACTAATTATTCCAAGCAGATAAAATATAATGATGCTATGCAAGGGCAAAGCCATTCATGGACAATAGGGTTGCAACCCCCACTAAGCCTAACAGTTTAATCACTAAAGAGTGAGTTTAAGTTCACTTTTTTTGAGACTATATGTATTTTTAAGCTCTTCTTAGGTGAAAAAAGTAATTTAATTTCTACTTAAAAAAAATTTTTATATACAAATAATAAATTGTGTGTTTTTAATCCTTGAACAATAATCTTGAATTCGTCCTTAATAGTATATTAATTACATATAAGAGAATAAGAAAATGCATGCATAAAAAGCTTAAACTTAACAAACAATGTGCCGTACAAGCAGCAAAAAGGGGCAAATGAATAGTTGATTCAATTCAAATAATTACACCAATGATGGATCTTTATACTGAATTAAATAATTTAATACAAGATCATTTGAGGTTGATTTTTATTGGTGCAGGACTGTGAATTACACTCAATAGCAACCAGATTTGGGTCCATTGCGGCTCAAGACAGAAAATCTCCCGATGAGAAGACTGGCTTTGCTTTTGTTCGTTGCAGGGTGACAGGTACGGGCCCACTGTATGTGGGCCGGGCCATGGGCCAATATTCGAGGATTGTCTACTCCTACACCTATTTTGATGACGTAGTTGCCCATGGTGGATGGGATGATTGGGACCACGCCAGCAACAAGAACAAGTAAGCCTTTTTTTATCAAAACCAAAGCTTTCTTGCTTTTTAAACTTGGTTTCAATACTCACGAGCCATCAAATATTTGAATCTTGTAGTATACTATTGAAGAGTATTTATAACAAATGAATTTTATAAAATTTTATAAAATTTATTTATAAATTTAATTTTTTATGTTTAGAAGTACCATTTTAAAAAATTAAAAATTCAGGATTTGCAAATTTTAGATTTGATCAAAGCTTGTCAAATCCTTACTCATCAATTTACAAATTCATATTTTTTAAGTTAGTTCTTTTTGTTTGAGAACAAAATTATTCTTTACATTTTTCTTTACACTTAAGTTTAATTTTGGCTCAAATACAAAGATAAAAAAATAAAATATATTTCAAACCATCTCCCTCACCATTCTTCCTTTAATAAAACACGAAGAAAATAATTAATCAATAAGTCAAGACATCAACAATTTATACTAGTGCTTGTTAAATAGTTCAAAAGTTCTTATTTATCATTCTTAATTTTTACTAATTCCAATAGAATAAAAGAGGGGTATTTGAGTAAAATATAATTTTTAATTCCAATTCCACACGTGTTGCAAATTATTGTCCTAAACAAGAAAATTTATTTATAAATACAAATTCTCATGGAGTTCATTTACAAATAAAATAAATTTCACAATACACTAGCTTCCAAATACTATGTTAGTATTATTGTTAATTGTTTTCCATGAAAAAAAATATGTGATTGGCCAAGATTATAGACGAAAATACTTCGATTCTCCTGTCGAATTTAAGTCCTCAAATGAGTTCATTCATAAAAACATGAAACATTTTAAGTTTATGATCATTTTTCTTATTGCGTATAAAGTCAAACCTCTTAATAAGAATAAGTAATGTCTTTAAATTCGTATCGGCAATTTTACTTAGATAAGACGGCTTAGTTTGGATCCTTTTCCTTAAAGAAGTTGATTGGTCTGCAGGACTGCATTTTTCGGAGTCTACAAATGCTGGGGTCCTGGAGCTGCAGCGGTCCGTGGGTTGTCATGGGCCCGCGAGCTGGATTACGAGTCGGCCCATCGATTCCTCGTGAAGAGTTTTGTTAATGGAAGGCATTGGATTGCACTCACAGATTCTTAACACGTTCAATCACAAGAATCGCACATCATTCTTTTTCTCCCCAATCACAGATTTTTTTTCATTCTTTATGTAATTTTCTATCCTTAATAAGATTCTTCAAATTGTTTTCAGGTTTTTTGCCAACGCTTTGAATCAGATTCATTAATTTTGTATAATATCTAAGTTAATTTGTATGCTGACAGAAATATTCTTCTTTCAAAATTTTATCATATTAGATTTCATGTAAAAGCTGATTGAAATACTCAATCTTTTACCAACCATTAGTACAAAATAGTCATGAGATAGACTCTTGATAAGAATAAATAACGTCCACAAATTCATATAACCAACCTCACTTAATGAGACAAAGACTTAGTGAGAGACGTGAACTGCAGACTGCTTCTGCATATAGGCAAAAGGATGAGCAAGAGAGGAGATGAGTGAAAGTAAACTTCCATATGCAAGATCAATACTCTGTTTTTATATGCAAAACTCACACAAACTTGACTGAATGCATGAGTGCTAACTAATATCGACCAAACTAATTTTATTGGAACATAAAAAATAAAAAATAATAATAAAAAAAATTCATCTGACAAAGTAAATTCCATGAGAAATAAATAAATTTCTTGTCACAAATTGACTAAAGAGTGAAAATAAGGAAACCAAAAGCACAAGTAGCGAATTATGCAGAGATATCATTCTTCACATAATACAACAATTTTGTTGACCCTCGAGCATCTCCGGAGATCTGCAAAGAGGAACCAAATTATTCATTAAGCATTGCTCACAAAATCCAAAGGATACTGACGAGCATATAGTCATCATAAACAAAATAATCCTGATGTCTCTCGTAATAAGGAAGATCTGAGTTAAAACAGAAGAACCACTCGGGCAAATATACATAATATAAATAAGGAGAGCAGTTTCATGTCAATACATATTGTCCAAGTTCAAAATTTCATCAATTTTCCTCTCAATGTGCACTACCATAATCCGAATTGAAGCTGCAAGATATCTCATAACACCAGGTATCTTGTTCTCCTCCTTCCATGATAACCAAATAGTTCAGGAAATTCATACATCTCCACTCCAAAAATCTTATGTGTGTAATATTTCTTAATTTGTATGCTGTTTGCAAAGTCATATATCTCCACTTTATGGATTTATTTATTTCCATTTTCAAATTTCCATATACAGTTTTCATTTTCCAAAATCTTATGTAGTTTTTAGGAGTAAATTTTGTTTTACAATGGTTATATTCCCATGTTCAGTTAGACAATACGCAGCACAGCAATCTTCCTGGCTGAAGTGAAAGAAATGAGCAGTAGGACTACTTGAGATGGGCGACCATAAGAAAAATGCGAATGGTTGATCCCCAGTGCAAAAGTTTGATGGTGGAAGGCAATTAATATAGATGATAGAGGTGAGGTGAATTCATATAGCAGACAACAAAAGCTGGCGACTATAGAATAGTGAGATTCGGATGCCTGATGGAGTCGATGACAGAGGATGTTACTACACCATTATAGTAAAAATGATGGTTGTGTGGCCAAGAGGGGGATGGTGGAACAACTGGTGGCTAGCGTGACAATTTTTGTGGTGGCGGTATTTTTTGTGGTTATGGAGAGCAGATATAGATGTTCGGGCGGTAGCTCTTGGCCCACTGGTAAATAGGTTTTGGAAAGGATGGGCAGATAACAGGGCTTGCAATCTTATATGCTACTTGGTTGTCAGTATTTTAGAGAAGTGTGGGAATCGGTGGGGTGAGGGCGGAGTTGTAACAGGAATCATGATATAGCAAAAACAGCAATTTCAAGTTTCTCACTTTAGCATAAAGTAATTTCAGGATTCTCGAGTTTCCTATTTTTGCACTTTCATTTTTGGCCAGTTAACATGTTCTCCTATTCTGTGTCGCACCATATTTTCTGGTTCCTAGAAAACTGGGAAATTCCAAGGAACTGAACCCGCCCCTGGACTGCTTTTGTAATGTCATCTTAATTTATCTGTTACCACACCAATAATAAGGCTCAACAGCAAAGCATAAAACTATTAACTGAATATTATCTATACTTGCAGTTCCAGGTAACATAGACTTACAACTGTCCAAGACTGGAGAGATCAAAATCTGGAGCAAGCTCTTGCACAATATCATTTGGAGGTTGACCACATTCTTGCATTTTCTGCATCAGCTCAACAACCTTATTGAAGTTTCCAGGCTCGGTTTCATAAACTCCAACAAGATCTTTTATTAGATCATACTGGTGGGAGTAACGTTCATATTCTTCACTGCTTAATTTAGCTTTATTGTCTTCCAACCATTTAGGATATCTCTCAGCAATTTCTTTCATAGGTTCATGAAGAATGTCTTTAGACAAAAGTTGCTGCATCATGGTCTCCACGATAGACTCCATATCCTGGATAAACAATCAGCGGCTTCATTGTTAAATAGATGGTAAGTTATCAAATGAATTCAGAAGCAACAAATGATAATACTACAAAATTCACATTTTTTCAACACTTCATGCAGCGAAAGTGTGGGAAATTATCTTAGACTTGAATCCAGACAAGAGAAACTTGTAAGATGCAATGTCTCCATACTACTTAGGCATGAGATATCCTATTTGTGATAATTAAATTGAAACATATGATAAATGATTGGACATAGTTAGCCTGCTTATAACCATTAACAGCAGCTGATTATCCAAATTAAATCTCCTAGAGCTCAGGATCCATCCTCCTAAGTTTTCGACCTCAGTCTATAATTCCAATTAAATATAACACTTGGCCAGTATTAGAGGATTCTGATTTGAATGATAAGTTTAGGTATAAACAATGGGGGAATTATGTTGGCAACTTTTTATAAAGGATATCGCCTTGCTTTCAAACACCGAAGAAAATTTAATATTTATGGGGGGTTAATAGCAAAGCATCAGAATTTAAAATATCTTGCCAGAATCCAACCACCTGCTAATATCAGTTGACTCAATTCAAGATGTAAACGAAAAGTTAATCAGATAAGCTACACAACCAATCACAAAAGTTCAGGAGTTCAAAGAAATTCAGCAAAATATTACCTGACCCCCAGCAAGCTCCTCGAACTGTTTGACCCAATCCTCCATCATTGCATCAGTTCCAAAGCCCTCGCCACCTGGTTTCGGCCCGGTCATCGATTCTAATCCTTTAACAGCCTCCCTTGTCTGCTCCCTAAGCTTATCAAGAGCCTCTGAAACATGCGACTCCTTCGAATCCTTTTGCTTCCCCTTTTTCTTGCTTCTCAAATCAGGCAATCCCATCCCTAACCCCTGTACTTCACTTGCCGTACTAGATGAACTCCCCTGCTTCTTCTCCCCATTATCCCCACTTCTACAACCCACAAAAGAACGTATAAATAAATGAAATTAAAGCAACCCCTTTTCATATTATAACTCAAATTAGATAACAACAATATAATTATATGCATATATCCATAAACCAAATTAAAGCAATCCCTTTTCCAATTATAACTCAAAACAAATACCAATAACAAAATTATCCATATATCTGTAACTTTACATGCATATATACATGAATATATGTATGTATAAATAAAGAATAAAGAATAACAAAAAGCTCAGACCTTTGAGCAGAAGAGGTGAGATTGAGACTCTGGAAATCATCTAAAGCACCTGAAAATAAATTCATAATATAGAATTTAGACCCAATTCAATTCACTTCAACATGTACATATCATCTACATGTATATGTGTGCTTGTCTGCATATATACTATGTGTGTGTGTGTAAAGATTGAAACTTTTAGAGAGAAAGAGATAATGGGTAGTTGCTTACTGTCAAGAAGCTTGTCTAAATCATCAGAATGGTCACCCATGGATACTCCAGAAGCTTTTTCTCTTGTTGATTTTTTTTTTTTTTTCTTTGTTGGTGTGGGAAAGAAATACTAGTTGTTGCTTTAATGTATAGGTAATATCTAAGCACAAAATCAATGTATTAATGTTATTTTATTTAATATGTAAAAAATATCTGTGGTGGTAAAAATATCTAATGATGTGTGTTTGTCTACTGAGTTAAGGTATGGGAAAAGCAGTCTGCAAAAACACTCAGAAAAATTCTTGTCATTATCAGGCGGAGAAACCGATGAATGGGTGTGGGATTTTTTTCTTTTTTTCAGGTCGAGAAATATATTTTTAATCCAAACAGAAATTACAAATATTTTGACCCCAAGAAAAAGTACACAGATTTGGGCCGAATTCAGACTAACAACAAAAGTTGGCTAAAGCCCAAAATAGTCTAACAGAAATAAAACGCAATTGGGCCAAGTATATCCATTAGATAGAAGGAGAAACAAATACAATAGCGACGAAGTTCAACGGCAATCCAGCTATAAGGCTATTATCAATAGTGACTCTATTTTGAGGAGTTTTATAAATAAATTTAGAGTCCTGTTATTTTTTAAAACTCTATTTAGAGACTCATGTATTTTTTAAGATTTTTTTTAAAAAAAATTCCCAATGAGGGCTCTAAATTTAAAGATTCATAGTGGGACTCGTCGCCCCTTCCATATTTTTATTCAGCCAAGTTCTATTTTTTTTGAAGTTGTTAACTTTTTTTTTTTTTTGTTAAAGTTATCAGTCAGATGTCAGATCTGATTTGTTAAAAAGATTCATGTGGTCTCTAAATTTTTTTGTCTTTTTCTTGAGTCTCTATTTTTTTGTTTTTTTAGTGACTAGTATCTATTTTTGTTAAAATATGTTAACTTTTAACCAAAGCTTTAGATTTGGGTCTCTAAAATGTCCATTGGTGTGTTTTTTTTTTCTTTTTTCTTAAGAGACTCTATTTTTACTAAAAAGTGATAATTATTACAATTTAAAGTCTCCATTAACGATACCTTAAAGTTACGTAAAACCTAAAGCAGCAGAAATATACATTACACAAAAAAAGGAAGGAGTTTGTTGAGTGTAAATTTGATACTTGAAATTATAGGATTACGTTAAGTGTATACTTAATATTGAAAAGGTTAAGAAATAACTAATAATTAAGAAATAGATTTATTATTAATTTTTTAGATCCGTGTTGATTTGCATAAAATCCCACCTACTTTACAAATTTAGACTTAACAATTGCACCAAATATGACCTTGTTTTTTTTCTACTAAATGATCAAACTATAAAATATTTAATCGCTTATAAATTCTATAAAATATTACAAATAATGATAGAAATAGGTGAATGAAGGTATTTTATTCATCGGGTTGAAGGTTTCAATGTTAAAAATGCCGTTTTGCTTTGTTTAATCATATTAATACCAAATGCCACGTCCTATTGAAAACGCGGGTACATTTGAGAATATTTCTTTTCATGTGGTGCCAATTGAGATAGTAAAGATAAACAGGGTGCAAATGAGATTAACCTCAAAATATATATACACACGCACAAAT